>JAUTXW010005398.1:600000-1167500 GCA_030620095.1 Kuschelorhynchus macadamiae
ACCAATTTTTTGTTTTGCATTCATATTTTCTAATGGCTAATCGATTGAAGCTATTACATTTCCATGTATTTAATCTTTAATATTTCTTGTTTATTAATAGAAGCTAAAGAGTGACACCACTCGTTTTTTGTTTAAATGCAACTTCAAAGAAATACCTTTTCGGGATCTGCTCAAAACTTATTTTCCGTATTAAAATTACATTGAATAAGTTTAAAAAACTAACTGATAGAATAGTATCTGTTTCTGTAACAGCTTTTTTGTTTTGTATAAAAATCTTACTGTTTCATCTGCAAAGATTCATAGCAAATATGTTTATATTTGTAACTCACCTAGTTTGCTAGAGAAGTAGGAAATACCAAACAATATTTTAATTTACTTATTCCAAGGTAACTAGGACTTCAGAAAAATTACTCAATATAAAGGACAAAAAACAGCTCTAGCTCAGTATAACTTTTCATCAATTAATAATTTAGGTTTTTACATTTTAGTTGTAAAAATTGTATCTCTAAATTACCCTTAAGGCTAGCTGTTATGGTAGATATATATATATATATATATATATATATATATATATATATATATATATATATATATATATATATATATATATATATATATATATATATATATATATATATATATATATATATATATATATATATATATATATATATATATATATATATATATATATATATATATATATATATATATATATTTCTACCATAATCAGTTGTGTAAAATACTTTTTTGCCAAAAATTGGTAATTGTCATATTACTGTATTACTAGTATTGTGATTTGCGTTAAGTGCCATTTTATTTGCAGAAATCAGTAAGCATTTTGCAATTAAGTCTCATCTTTGTCTTATTTCAAAATACTGACAAATGAATTATGAGTGCATATAACAAAAAATATAACAGTAATTATAATTGTATCACCTGCTTTGTTAAACATATCTACGGGCTAATAAGATTTTTAGTAGTTATAATATTAAAATAATGACCGTGAGATAGTAGATTCATTCCAACAAGGGTCACAAACAGTTTCTGAAAGTCAGAATTCTTCCCAGTAAACTAAAAGCGTTCCAACGAGGGTTTCGGTCAGTTTGCACACTATTAGTTTGTTGTTCCAAGGTGTTTTCTAACTAACGGAACTTTTCTCTTTTTCTCTGTTTTCTTTTATATTTGTAGTTTTGGAATTTGGTTATAAATAAATATGAGCGGTTTTTCATCCTTAGAAGAGGCTGAAATATGGCTCGGATACCAAATTAGTAGATGCTCCAAAACAGCAAAACATGTTCTCTTTGAAATACTACCTACATTTTTATTAATTTCATTATTTTCTTGCTTAAAAACTTAGAGACTGATTTTCTTAATAGCATCTAACCTACTTTTATCTATCTCTTATAAATTGTAATTGAATTGTTGCTGGGGTTTAATAGCATATTATATACTTTTGTGTATTTCTCAAAAAAATATTAAGATTTGATTTTTTTTATATATTCTGACCTTCTGTCTTCATTTTAATAATTATCAGGAAAGAAGAAATGCAAAATGCAACAAAAAGAATTCAGCAAATCACAAACAAATAATGGTGTCACCAAAATGTAAACAAATGGGAAGAAATTCAAATATTACAGATATGAGCTTAAACGCTAGTTTGTAAGAATTTTGTTACAGATGATTTGTTGGAACTAACCTACGCTCCTGTAAATTTGTATGTTATCACCACATCAAAACTTAGAGAGTACCCTTTTACTCAAACTTTATTAACTAACTACGTATTAAAATACCCTAAAATGTTCGTTTTTATCTGGCCAGAAAACTCGGCCCTGATTCACGTGAGAATTTCAAAGACGAAAGAAAATTCAAATTTTTGTGTTTAGTTTTTTAATTACCAGAATATTCCGATTATGAAATTTACAGCGATTTTTTACCATTCTCAACTTTGTACAACCTAAAATCTCGATAACAGGACTGCTACTTGAATTATCTATCCAATAAAAACAAATTAAAAATAATATAAAATATTCAACGACATTAAAAGAAATTGTACTATGTGATACTATGAAAGAAATTTTAGAAACTGTGAAAGTAATTTTTGAAAAAAAGCATTTTCTCAAAATTGGGGTAACCTGCAGGTTATGACGACTGACTAGATGTCGTTATCAAAACTGAAGCAAGTTTAATGAAACCTTATTAAACCTCATGCTGAGGTAGTCTGGTATCACATGCACATCTTTAAAGAACAATAATACATAATTTTAAATAGAACTGCTTGAATATTATTGATTTTTTAATTTCTATAAAATTTTCGAATTGGGAAAATTTAAAAGACAAATAATACCCCACCAAATAATAACTTTTCAAAGCACCTTCTTGTTACCTCCATTAATAATATAAAGTTTCCTAGTTAAATTCTACAATTATTTGTTTTTTTCTTTTCATACAGCAAAGTGTTTGCCACTTTGGAAATGGAATATCCCTCTTGTTTTGAGAAAGACGATTTGCACTTTTGTCTTTAAAAATTACACTAACCCTTTCGTGTTAAAAGGGATTTATTGTATGATAAGATTTTAGAAGTTTATTTACTTACTTAATTAAAATATTAAAACATTTTCAGACATTTGCCAATCTCCAACTTGTTTTTAATAACTAGCCCTATAATAGTAATTTATATAATTAGTGAATTAAGAAGTACTTTTTCACACTATTGGGAAATTTTGCTCTATTTATCAATGTGATGTTTATTTAAAAAATCTAAAAAGCAAAGAACAAATTCAGGGTTGTCCGTTTATCTTGGGACAGTATCTTATTGAAAAAAGAATAGTAGGCAGAAAAAAATGTTAAGTAAAAAGTTACGTGACAGAAAAAAAATTTATTAGTTGGTATTTTTATATCTACACAATGATCCGTTCTTCCAAGCTGCTCACCAACTTTCTGCCAGTGAACGTATTTATTTCACTTTTAACCGGACAGATTAATGCGCTTTAAATCGAGACGAGTTTTTTTGAGATTGATATTGACTCGTCTCGATCAAAATTTTGAGATCCAAATAAGGCGAGATTAGCCAAAATCGAGACGGAACGAGATGAAACCTTAATCTCGTCTAGTCTCGTCTCGGCATCACTATTCTCTTTATATTGTACGTTTGTGTTGTTCAGAGTAACATATTTCGCAATATTTCTCGTCTTCTATCATTTACGCAGTTTATACAGATTATCATATATATGACGAATTCCGGTTTAAAGAAAGTTTATCGCATTACCATTTCATAATAAAATCCTCGTCATCACCTTGTTGCTTTATTTTCTTCGGAATCAATAACCTTGGGTGGTACCATTAAATGAGGTATTACTTTCAAAAACTAATTATAAACTATCTCAGTATACTTAAACGCAGTTTTGTAAATGTATACTTGGTTTTAAACTTCAATTTGTGGTTCATGATGCCTTATCTGCTTTTATGTTTTTCTTTAATTCTTGCACGACCGTCATAACTTTTAAAGCAAGTATTTAATTTCTTTCAGTGTTGGTTATATTGGACATCGAATTGAATTTATTTAAAGTTGTGACTGAAGTATGGTTTAATTAACTATTTTTTTCTTAGTAATTTCTATCCATGCTGTCTTTCAGAAAACATATTGGAAAAACAGTTGTGTTTTTTCTGAAAATTTCATAGATTAATCCTGTCAAAGTTTAAATTTTAGATTTTCTAAATTTCATGTAATATTCCTGTCTTATAGGTCTTTAAATATTTAACACACCTTTAAACAAGTCAATAATAATCTTAATCTAAGTAGGTAGCTCTCTATGTCATAACAAATACCTACAATATATTTTAGTGATATTTTAATATTCTCTAAGAACAGCTCACTCACTTGGTTACAACAGTCCTTATTAATTTATTAGTTATAGTTATTTCTTAACATCAATTTCAGGGTTACATATTACCTTTAGTTAATAGTTATTCAGATATGACTCTAATTCTTAATGTATAAATAATGTCAATGCATCTTTGTTTAGTGTTCAACTATGTGTCTTAGACCCTCATTTTTTCATGTCATACACTTTTTTACATCAAATATTTACACCTGCTTCATTTTTTGCGCAAACTCTGAAATCAGTTAGCTAAGCAGTATTTCATAATAATGTTTTTTATTACTTTTTATTGAGCTGCGATTTTGTTCCTCTATAATGGATTCACAACAAAATTTTACCAATATATTTAGACTTAATTTTGATGGAAAATTTGAGGTCATTTGGATAAATAATCTTTGATATTGATTTGTTAATCAATACATTAAGTCAACCGAGTATGTAGGTTTTGATTTTTGCAGTATACAGACGAAGTGAAACCCTACTTGATACTCTTAAAGACTTTTGAACCAATGTAAAGTTTTAGTTTTTCGATAATTCGAGCGCTATTTTCCATATATGACTTTTTCGATACGCTATTGCAAATTTCACTGTACTTTTGAGATAATTCTTGTAATTTTACTGAAGCCCTAAAATGTAATTTGGCTGAGAGTTGCTAGCTTTAAAAAGTTAGCACTTATTCTGATCTATAGTATAACTTAATCATCATGTATAGTTATTGAATTTTCTTTGAATTCTCGGGTTATTTGGATATCTGATTTTATTGAATAGGTCGCTAGTCTTGTTCATTTTAAACTTAAAATTTTAGTTTTATTTTTAGAGACTGTTTCATCTCCTTAGGGTAACTCCTTATAAAGGAAATAAGTTTCTTTTATATGCAAAAAATTGTAATAAATTTGACCTGCTTTACCTTTTTTAAAGAACTTAGCAATATGGATATTTAATGCAAATATTTTTATATGCAAAAAAATAAAAGAAATATGACATACTTTGGGAAATTTCAAACATATATATTATAAAAAAAAGGAGTTGTGCGTGTTATATCGTTTAAAAACCTATAATTTTATTTTTGTCTTTAAATTGCTGTTTCGACCTCTTAGAGCAGCACTATATAAAAGAATAATTACTTTTGTATGCAAAAAGATAAAGAAAATATGATGAGTTGTTTTATCCCTATAGATCCAAACTGTTACTATACTAACAAAATGTGGTTATAAAAAATTGAAAGAAAATTGATGACCCTCGGGCTTTTTAAAAAATGGTTTGATAACAAAAATATTAGACACTGGCACGAAGACAACTAGCGATAAACTTAAGACATAAAACCACACCAGAGTCACCAATAGGAGCACAACCGCCACTTACAGTTATCAAGAGAACATCCGAAATCTTCACTGGACTTTTGATACTTTATTACCACAGTGGAGCATAAAGCCATCGGTCAGGGAAACTCATAACCCAAGAGTAATTAAATCACATACAGAAAAAGGTTAACGCGGCAAGAACTATAATATAGCAGAAAAGGGAATTTTAAAGCACCAAAGTCTTCATTAGTACAGTCAACTAAACTACAGGGGTCCTTGGATGCCGGGAAACATGTGTTCTCAATTCTGTCGGCCTGTCTGTCTGTCTGTTCGAGGCATAGCGAAAAACTAGTTACCCGATTGGCCGAAATTTTGGCCAAAAAATTGAGTCATACGGGAATGACCTGGTAATATTTTAGTAAAAATCCAACATGGTGAAACAAGATAGTGGCCTAGTGACAAATCAAATATTATGTAAAAATGAACTGGTAAAATTTTGGTAAGGAGGCAAGAAGGCGCAACAAAATTGCGGTTTAATAAAATATTTAACAATTCAGCCTGTAAAACTACTTAATGGACTGATTTCAAACTATGTGCCATATGTAATTATAGTATAGAGATAAACTAATAAAATTGTGGTAGGTATTAATTCAAGATTGCGGAACAAAATGGCGGCCAAATAAAATATTTGAAATCATGATAAAAAATCACCCTCTCAGGTTTTACATATCTTTAAGTTTAGAGCCCCTAAACGCCAAAAAAATATGTTTTATCAATTCCGTCGGTCCGTCTCTTGATCTGACTGTCAATTCGCGGCATAACTCAAAAACTACTTACCAGGTTGACTTAACAGCTTAGTAACAAAACAGAGAGACAGACCGATGGAATTGAGAAAACCTATGTTTTTGTGCATCTAGGGACCCTGAAACGTGCAGATCTGAAAAAAATCTTGAAGGGTTATTTTTTCACGATTACAATACTTCCCTTTGACAAGGGAAGTAAATACATTAAATTATGTAAGAACATATTGCATTTTTTATCTCTTTTAATATAAAAATATTGCATTTAAATAGGTACAAAAAAAATACACAAGTCTTTTTTGTTTTCCTCAAAAAAAAATGAATATGACAGGTAGGTACATAGATATCTTGATGCCATTGAATAGTAGAAACATTAGAATAGATAACAATCTTAAGGCAACTTTTTTTTATAAATAATTTTTAGAGAACATATACGCCGGTTTGCATAAAATCTATATATATTATAAAAGGGAAAATTCTCTCACTCATATACTCATCGACCACTATATTTTTGACACCATCAAACATAAAAAGAACAAATTTGGCATGACATTTCTTGTGACGTTAGTAAAAGATAAAAGTGGAGTATTTTCTTACTTACCGCCTAAAGTGGTGAAAATGGGAGACATGTTTTTTTTTTGCAATATCTTTCAACTAAATGACATTTTAAGTCTATTCCTTCCTCAATGGCTTTCAAAATAAATATCTTAAAATCAATTTGTGGATTGTTTAAAATTCCAGCTTTGAAGGGATGAAATGGAGGAAATTTGATTGTATTTTTTTTACTAAATACTGTTCTTTCGTCAATAACTTTTAGTAATAATAACCTAAAAATCTATTTTTGCATTTTTCCGCTAAAGAGAAAACGTTCAAATTTGGTATGCGATGTAGGTACCAGATAAGATAGGATTTTTTATATCTAGCCCCTCAGAGTCTGAAAAGGGATGAAAAGTGTTTTTACTTTTTATAATACGTTTTCAAATAAGTGGAATTTAAGACGATTCTTTGATTAATCATTTTCGCAAATATTATCTCAAAATCCACATCTGGATTTTTCCAAATTCCACTCCTCCCCAGACGGTAAAAAGATATGAAATGATTTACCTGTTTAGGATATACCTACAACAAAACGAGATTTTGGGAACATTTTTTTGGTTTTCAACACCTCTCTATCAAATGTTTCCCGGATTTTTCGAAATTCCGCCCATAAAGGGTAAAGATGGGCAAAATGCGTTTTTACTTTTTCAAGGTCTCTTCAAGAAAATGAGATTTTAACGCTAACGATATTATCGTCAGTGGCCCTCAAACATAATTTTCTAATAACAGTTTTTATATATTTTGAAATTCCCTTCTTAAGGGGGTTAAATATGTTTTTGAATTTTTCCACAATACGTATCTCTTCAACTAAATAAGAGTTAAGACAATTCCTTCTTTGCTGGCTTTCAAAAATAACTATTTAAAAACTTATTTCTGAATTTTTGTGAATGTGTTTTTACTGTACCTACTTACAATGTCTTTTCAGATTTTATGGTGATTCTTTTTTCAATATCTTTTAAAAATTAAAATTTAGAAATAGATTTCCGGATTTTTGGAAAATTCACGCCTAAGAATTTTTGACTTTTTTTACAATATCACTTCAACTAAATGAGATTTTTAAGACAATTTATTAGAAATTCCACTCTTGACCATGTGAAATGTGTTTTTACTTTTATATAATACCTTTTCAGTTAAATGTGATTCTAAGAGGCTTGGGCTTTCAAAAATATTCATATAAAGAATATTCGAAACTTCTTTTTAGTTTTTTAAAATATCTCTTGAAGTTAATGAGTATTGGACTTTCAAAAATAATCATCTAAAAGTATCGAAGAAATTGTCCATATTGCTCAAAGAGACCTAGTTTGGAAATAACCAAAGCTATAAAAAGTCCCATTCTCACTTGCGTTAACGATGTTTTTAATTTTGAACCAACCCTAATATTTAACAATTTAATGTAATAATAATTGTAGGCAACTTTCATTTCATTCACTAATTCATAGAGTGAGAGTTTTTGGTTCTTTTCTTCGACTAGTCCAGTGGCCTGTGGGTGCTTGCTTCGGTGTCTCACTCGGGTGGTCTGGGTTCGATCCCGTCTAGAGACATGAATCTTTTTTAATACTTTTTTAATATTTTATTTTGTTTATTCACGTGAGACTTAACCTCTTTTTAATGTCCATCAAATATGTATAAGTAGTTGTTTGTTTTGTTGTGCTTTAGTGTGTTTTATTCTATTTGTAAGTTATTGTTTTAGGATTTGTGAGTGTGATTATTTACTAAGGTTCTCTCTGTTGTTTGTAGGTCTGATGATGCTCGAAAGGGCGAAACACGTATCATTGTTGTGAATTGTAAAATTATAATTTAATGAGACCAAGACTTGGAGTCTTTTTCTATGTTTGTTATCTAAAAGTATCGTCTGCATTTTTATAAATTCCACTCTTTTGATTTTTAAGTATTTTTTGATAAAAATGACATTTTAATTCGATTTTTGTGTTGAAATATTTTTTGTAAAAACAGACCCAGGTTATACAGTCAAATTTAAGGCTCTTATTCATAATAGTCATCATATGGGTTTTTTAAAAAGTAAAAAACAGAGCTTGTTTATCTACAAAACTAAATTTCTATATTTATTTTACCTATAAGAAACTAATAAGCTCCATTTCATAACTATGTTTTAACCCAGATCATCAAATTAATTCCCATCTTGCTTATTATAAAAACTATTTTGGCAGGTTATTTTTCCATTAATAACATATTGTAAAAATAAACCTTAGAAAATTCTTTTAGAAGTCTTAAGGGAGAACTGCACGCAAAAAGTGAAAAACCAGCGACAAGGTCTAGTCAAGTTCAAAGTAAGATGAAAAGGTACCTACGTATTAGAGAAAACCTCCTGCACGTCCGACCTCAAAAAAATGTGTTATGTATAGGCAATTTAAATTATATTTCGTTTAAAAATGGGTTCAAAAGGGTTTACGCGCTGCAGAAATACAAAGACATGAGTACGATTTACCATTTCAAATTTTGCAGTTACGTAGACAAAGGATCAGTGCAAGGCGGTGAATAGCCATTTTGTGGCAAAAAAAAAAATATATGCGACGGCATTTGCGTCAAAAATTGGTCAAAAAATGGTCGAAAATGGACAAATCTACTTCTATTTTATAATTCTAGAGTTGATTTTTTCATAAAAAGTCGCATTTAGCGCCCAACTATACATATTTCCCTATTAAAGTCACATTGAAGCTAATACATATCTCTTATAGTTTTAACATAATATTGCAGCGGCGGAAGGCTTGCAAATGATCCATAATACTGCGTGCAGTTCCGCTTTAAGGAAAACATTGTTAAAACTATTACCAAATAAATCAAATTAAAATAGCTTTTTACTGATCTAAATATTTGAATTATATTTTCATAGTTAATATTATGAATACTATTTAGTAATTTTTATTACAATAAATCCAATTTAATAATATAATTAACTATAGTGTACATCTGGCACACACTTTTATAAGGTTCAAGAACTTTTTGCATTTCATCCCCAAGAGAGAGAATATCGATGACATCGTAAAAACTGCTTTATTTACACTTGATGCGAAGGAGCAGTAAAAAGTGCAGGCGAATTATTGGCAAATCACATGGAAACATGGTGAACTTCATTAATTATTTTGTTTATTTTAAATTACTTGTTCTACCATTTTCACATTGGTGACAGTCGACAGTAAAAGTATCTTTTAACGCTGAAATTATTCTTTAAATTATATTGAATTTCTGCATAATCCAAGAACTGATGACGTTAAAGGTGAGGTAACGAGTAAAGAAAGTAGAAATTAAGGAATAGACCTCTGAAATATTTTTGGTGCAAATCTGAACGTCCAATGTTAGAAATTATAGTGCGCACAAACTTTGTTTACTTAGATACACATACCAAAAGACGCCCTCTTTTTTTCTAAACATATGTTTTTTTTTGTTCTAAGAGCTCTAAATATGCAAAAATCCCTACTAATATTTTTCGAAAATGTTTGGTATTCCCCACCTAACCCATATATTATATTAATAATATAAAGCATGAGCGATTATACAATAAGCAAAAATTACCATTGCTTAGAAAAGTTGTTATAATCATAGAACGGAAGCTTTCACGGCTTTGATCAATTGAGAAATAATTGTTCTTGAAATTAAACCGTGTCAAAATGGAATCACTTTCCCATCTTTCGCTTTTAATTACACAAGACATCTTCAGGGATCTTTACTTCACGCAGATATGTATAGATGGAGTTCGTAGAGATTTAGACCAGTTATTAATACCCGACCTGTGTTCACCGAACCGTGACTTATAGATTTTAATAGACACCCTAATTTTCTATTTACAGAATCCTGAAACCGACGCAAGAACTTTTGCTTCTTTTACATTTATGACATGTCTACTGGAATGTTGATGTTCAGATACAACAGATTGTACAATTTGTTTGTTTCAATACATCGTTCATGTTCCTTACGCCAGTTTCTTCAATATACTCCTTTTATTTTAGAAAGGAATAACGTCCTTTGGCGATCGTAAACATTGTCCAATTGTCTTCTGTGTGTTGCACTTTGTACGTATATTGGACCGGAGAAATAAGCTTGCAACCTCGTCTCTATGTTATAATAGGGTTCCTAAAGATACATCGTGAGATCGAAGGCGAAACGTCAGAAAGTGGTTCTATTTTGTCATGGGGTAATCGTAAGAACCATGATTTTAAATGATATAACCAGTCTGGCTGAATACATTATCATGTTATTCTTGCTCTATTTCAAAAGTAAATAAAATTGGTATTTAAATAATAACTTATGGTTAATTGAGTAATTTATTTAAAGGTGTTTGATTTCCATAAATAAATGAATATAGTTTAATTGACTAGCATATAATAATTTCACCATATTTCTTGCCTACCACCTATTATGATTTGCTATATTTCCCTTCAAATTAGATCGTTTAAGTCGTAGGAAAGAAAGTAGATAAGCGTATATTAAATAACAGGTACGACAATAATCGGATCAAATTAGATATTTATATTTAGCATTACTATTATTTACTTTGTTCCCAGATATAATGATATTAATTAATAATTTAATGACATTTCGAGCTAATAACTAAAAATAACAACAATTATTGTTTATTTCAGAGATAAGAGCTTACGTAAATAGATATTGGTATGGGATATTGGTACAACACGTATCTCGGATATTCCTTCAATACTACGGTTACCAGATTATTTCTTCCGAAACTCGGGATACTTAAATAATTATTCGTTTTTTTTATTGAAAATAAAAAATAGCAACATAAAATGAAAAAAAAGAAATCCGTCATCAACAAAAAAAGATGGTACCCTATAATGTGAAATCCCTCATGGTCTCTAATAGATTATTTTTTATCTTTAGATATTGTGGTATTCTATAATTTGAGCTCCCTTTTGTTAATACTTGATATTATTCGTCCTTTGGCACGTTTTTTAAGTATATAATCTTAATTCCTTTAAAAGTTTTAAAATATAATTTTTATCGAATTGTTATGGAAAAATAATATATTTTCGCTCTAATTAGTCCCTTAAAAGCCCATAAAGGAGGAAAAGCGTTCGATATTAGAATTATTACTCCCTATGAAAAATATATATTCACATATTTTTTGCATTCTTGTAAAAGGTTTTTTTATAATCAAAGTTTTTCATTAAATATTGCGTTTGCAAGACTTTCCATAAAATTGGCATCTTTTACTAAAATAATCTCTTTAATATTAAAAACATTTTTTTTTTAATTTTACATACTGCATAAAAAGCAACTCTTTATTTGTATATTATATTTGTATGGTCAATCAATTCTCTAGTGTATATATATATCATCAAAAGAAGGTACCTATATTGTTGTATATGTTATCCAATTAAACAAAGATAGATTGATAGGGGCCGTTCCGACTTTTACTAATAATTCCATGAAAATGAATCGTGTTCAAAATCTGTTTTTTCGTGCGCCAATATTTCATCCGATCTTAACATTGTAGTCTGGTTCACAAACTCAAAATGGTGTTGAATCTTGCTACTGCTTGAAAACTATGAGTGAGGGCTTATTAGATTCGTAATCATGTCTAGAAAAATGCACATTCGATTAGCTCTGAGATACACGATGTTTTATCCTTTATAAAAACGAATGCTGCTGGAGTAGATCATATATCACAATCAATGCTAAAATATTGCAATCCTTTTCTGGATAAATATATTAACACACTTAGTTAACTGCTGGATAGAATCTAAGTATTTTCCAGACGAGTGGAAGATTGCCATAGGTAAACCTTTAAAGTGTCTAATGCGTCAAGTTTCAATGATCTCCGAATTACAAGCATTTTGCCTACTTTGTCGAAAATTTTGGAAAAGGTTATGTCTGGTCAGTACTTCAGTTGCATTGACAAATGTGACTGATGACATTATTTGTGCTTATAATAGAGGCAAGAGTAGTGCATTAATACTCCTAGTTTCTAAGGCCTTCGATTCAGGTATTATGGTTTCGATGACTGTTATTGCAGCTTAGTTAAATCCTGTTTTTCTAAACGTTCCCAGAAATTTTTTTCTAGTCAGCGGTACTCTAAAAAAACTATAATGAAGTCAGGTGTCCCTCAAGGTTCCATATTAGGATCCCCTCTTTTTATTATTATTTCTACGGCCGATATGCCGAAGTCTTTAAAATATTATAGCCAACTTTCCTACCATTTTGAACCTAATCATTATTTTGAAGCTCTTCAAGTAATTCGATGAATTATCTGCCTTTCAGAAGAATTGCATAACATATAGTCTGAATATCAATCCTTCTAAATCAGCTTTAATAAGATTTGCAAATAAATACAATAAATTGTGTTTGGAGAACAATCTCAACATTATCATTGGAAATACCAAACTCCCTGTTGTTAGGTCTGCAAAAGACCTAGGAATTATTATTGATTCACACCTAAGATTCAAGGAACAAGTTAAAAAATTCGTACAATAGTTCTATATTAGTTTAAAAATTCTATATAACAGTAGACATTTTCTTATTTCTCTCTAATCTCTCATTTTGTCTTACTTTAACTACTGTGATTTTGTTATGGTAAGTGTCTTGATTCTCTAGATAAATACAGAATTCAAAAAGTTCAGAATAGTTGTGTGTTTCATTTTTGTTCTGAAAAGGAGCGATCACGTTTCGCCAGCGTACCGGGATATTAATTGGCTCAAAATGAACTTTGTACATGAGACTTCTCTGTCATCAGATTCTCCAAAATCCATCAATAAGCTAGTTCCGCGGAACGTTCATAATAGGGATTTGCGTGCCATGGATGTGCTTACGAGGCCTCCACATCGGACTGCTATGTTTCGGAGGTCCTTACGTATAATGTTGGCAAGTTTTACAATTCTCTGCCAAATGAGTTACTTCACTCTAGTATTAATCAGTTTAAAGCTATAAAAAATCGTTGCATAGTGTGATAATATAGTTTTAATTCAATTTTTTCATGGTTTGGGTACCCAGTTTATTTTTCTTCTCTCCATGGTTTAGTTTTTAATTTGTCATTTCTACAATTTCCAGATAATAATTTGATTTGTAATAAATATTTAAATTCTTGCATTGCGGCTTAGATTTTTTGCGAAAATATTATAAATTTTTGTATTTAGTTTTTTTTTCTTGTCCTGTCAATACGGTTTAGTTGAGTAGCTACGTAGCCTCTTTGGCTGGTTAATTTTACTTTTATCGTAATATTTATTTTCAATAATAAAAGGCGTTATTTATTTTTTTGTTTATTTATTAACAAATTAAAATTTAAAAAAAAGAAGTTAAGGTTTTGCAAATTACTTGGAAGCTAGTAACATTAAAGAAATTATCAAACAAATTCTTAAGCAGGAAAAAAGGTGCAATAAATAAGTCCGGACCCCCGGAACTGTATATCTAATATTAATAATTTTAATTTAATCGGCGAGGCGAGCGCTAAGCCCTTACGATGTTCCAAAACCGGCCGTAACAAGTAAATAGAAATACTATTAAATATTAATTTAAAATTAATTAAATTAGAATTATTGAATTTAAAATAAAAAAAGGGTATTTTCTAGACACTTAAAATAAATGTTTTCACTGATTTTTCATAAAATGAGCCAATTCTTAATTAACAATTTTTTTAGAGTTTTCGTTTATATTTCAAGGCGGATAATTGTCAAACAAAAGCCATTAAAATTATCTCGCTTATTGGGGACTTTATTATAGCTGAGATTATGATACTGTGATGTTTTTAATTGTTTTATTCTGATAGTAGTTAATTATTGAAGCTTAAGTTCTTTTAGTTTTTTTGTTAGATTTAATGATAAAAAACTAATAGCTTATAAAAATTAAAAATATAGCAATGTCATAATCTCTTATAGCAGAGTTTAATTTTCGTGACTTTTATTTTACACTTATCCGCCTTGAAATATTAAGAAAAACTTAAAAAAAAATGTTAATTAACAGCCCATTTTATGAAAAATCTTTTAGGTAATTTCATAATTTTTAACATTTTTTAGTAGTATTAGTATTTTTTACTTGTTACGGCAGGTTTTGGAGTATCCTAACTACTTACCAAATTGTTACGAGTTCGTTCTTAAGTAACACTTAATTTTTTTGCAAAATTTGAGGTAAACTGGATAGTTTCTTTAGTAATAATTTTTTAACGTTTTACTAAGCCGCCACCTTGTTCGGGCATATTGGATTTTCACCAAAATATTACCAGATCATCCCTATATGAGCCTTAATTTTTTATTAAAATTTGTCGATCTGATGAGAAAAACCACTCAGCTATGCCGCGAACTGAGAGACACACAGACAAAGAGACAGGTGTACCAACGGAATTGACAAAACATATTTTTTGGCATCTAGGGAGGCTAAAACGCAAAGATATGTAAAACCTGCTAGGGCGATTTTTCGGATCACAAAAATTTTATTTGGCCGCCATTTTGTTCAGCGATCTTGAATTAGTACTACAGTTTTACTAGTTCGTCTCTATATTACAATTAGTTATGGCACACAATTTGAAATAATTTCATTTAGTAGTTTTTTTAGGCTGAATTTCTAAATATTTTATTAAGCTTCCATTTTATTCCGCCACCTTGTATTCGTACCAGTTACCAGTTCATTCCTACATAATACTTGATTTTTTGCAAATTAGGTAATTAGCTTTTAAGTAATAATTTTTTAACGTTTTACGATTTTAACCAAAATATTACCAGGTCATCCTCTTATAAGCCTTAATTTTTCATTAAAAAGTCAATCTGATGAGTAGTTTTTAAACTATGCCGCGAAGACTGACGGACAAACCGACAGAGGAACCATATTTTTTGGCATCTAGAGGCACCAAAACGCGAAGATATGTAAAACGTGAGAGAGTGATTTTTCAATTTCAAATCAAATTTTATGTGGCCACCATTTTGTTCCGCCATTTTGAATTAATACCACACTTTTACTAATTAATCTCTATACTACAGTTAGTTATGGCACAAAATTTGAAATCAGCTCATTAAGTAGTTTTTCAGGCTGAATTTTTAAATATTTTATTAAGCCAGCATTTTGTTCAGCTATCTTGAATTTATACCAAAATTTTACCAGTTGGTTAATACATAATACTTGATTTTTGTCCAAAAATTGAGATAAATTGGATAAACACTTTCTTAGTAATAATTTTTTTAACATTTCACTACCCCGCCATTTTATTTTGCAATATTTTTACCAAAATATTACTAGATCATCCCCAGATGACCCCTAATTTTTGGCCAAAATCTGAAGTCAATCGGGTAAGTAGTTTTTTAGCTATGCCGCGAACAGACAGACAGACAGCCAGACAGAGAGACAGACAGACCGACGGAATCAAGAAAACATGTTTTTCGTCATTTAGTGACCCTGAAAAGTAAAGATCTGAAATAATCTCGGAGTGCTATTTTTTTCACGATTACAGTACTTCTCTTTTATGATGGAAGTATAAGAGAAAACCAATAAATTGAACATTCTACATTATTCACTACCTTTAAACTAACTAACACTACTTTACAAAGATATATTTATTAAGGCAATACTTACTAAATTTAGAAGTAAATTAAAAATAATTTTTATATAATTTTGCATTTTTCTAAATTTCATATAAAATCGTATATTTTAGTTATTTCTTCCGAAAACATTCTATAATGAACCTGCAACTAAACTATAATAAATTGATTAAACAGCTTAGCATATCAGATTTTTTTCCATAAATTACTCTTAGAGCTGCAATGATACTTGTCAGGGTTTCGATGTGAAAGTAAAATTTATGCTTGAACTAATCACAAAAGCAAATTAGATACGCCAAGAAAAAGCAAACCCAGCTTTAATTTTAGAAACTTATTGCCAAAAGATACAGATATAATAGATGAAATGTTCACACGCAACTAGTTCAAGTTCATTACTAACAGTTAATTGAACACACATTAAAATTCGGGAACTAAAAAAGAATATTTATAAATATATTGTTTTAAGCTGTTAAATGTAAATTGCATGTTAATCAATGGTATGGATAATGCTCTATTGTTCTAGAATCACCAAATACATTATTATACCATATATTTATTCATTTCTTCACATATGCGCGTTAGTAATTACTATAAATGATAATAACAAAAAAATAGGAAACAAACATGAGAAAATATTAGAACATACATTCACTTTTATAGCCCATTAGTTGGCAGGTGAACATTAAAATGCGAAAATTTTAAAATATAAAATATAACTTCTTATGGGAGGCGAAAATAAAAAAGAGGAAACTAGGTTAGGTCCATATCAGGTTAAAGTATTACAATAAAATGATTAATACATGTAAGCAAAGAAGAATGCTAGCCACATTAAAGTCAGTAAATTCAAACAAAAGAAGAAACGATTAACAAATGATAGTCGGCACCATCTGCAAAAACTTACATTGGGTGGGCGCCGTTACATATGAACAAGAGGAGAGAAGCATATTTAATGGTTTAGTACAAACATTTTACATATTTTAATGTAATCTATACTAATTATTACACACATAGGTCGAACATATTTAAGCGTATTTTACTTGAAAGCAATTGTTATGATGCATATGAGATTAACGTATTTGATTTACAATATGTACGACTTGGAGAGAAGAATCGGTTTAATTCAACAATGAATTAGGATCAGGGAGCCTCAAAGAATTGAATTCAAAATACATTTCTCATTTTGTTCCTCGCTGCAAATTTCTTTAAGGTATTGTATTTGTAAGTTAATACTCGCTCAAAAATTGGCTAAACTGCAAAGACTGATGTCTGAAAATAACCGGCGAAATAAGGGCAATAGTAGGTACCGCCCCGAATTTTCTCCTGAGACTGACGACACTCTGACTTTGGATCAGAAAAGAGGCAGGTGATGCAGCTCTGATATACGAACAACTTCAGGCGTGAACTGTACAGAAAAACAGAGTCCACGCTGGGAATATATGCCGCCAGGAAGATGGTCGTAAAGAAACTAGAAGAAAAAATTGCATCTGCTCTTATATTCAAACAGTTCCTAAGGCAAACCTAGAACTCAAGAGCAAACCCTGGCAGGTGCAGGGATATTCTGGATATTCTGTATCAAAGGAAAAATAGTTGAACTGCTTTCCTGAAATTTCCCCCGTAACAAAGTCCACCACATACACATTACACAACTTGTGTAAATTATATATATAGTGACCGTCAAAGAATACCCTAAAATCGAAAAATGATTACTTTTTTAATTTTTGGGTCTAATTTTCTCTTTAAGTAAACTAAATATAAAAAAACGTTATTTAACTTTTATTAATAATGTCTTATAACTGTGTTGTAGTGAATTTTTTTAATTTTACGAATCTTTAGGTCTAATTTTTTTTTGAACACCCTGTACATCCGACCTGAGATTTGACGCAGTCAAAATTAATTTCTCTTTAAACATCAAATTTTATCAAAAATAAAATTTTCTGAGAAATCAACAATAAAAAAAATTCCATTTGTTACAAACTCTATTGCTTTGGAGAAGTCCTTGAAGTATACTACTGGAACTTGCGCTTAACGTCGGCTATTTCTTCTGTAAAAAAAAAGGTGATACCAGTATTTAATTTTTGACCGAGTATTTAGAGCTTTTTCTTTGTTCATTTTTTGAACCTCTCAAGAGTCCTTTTAATTTAACCTTTTAAAAGGCGTTTTTATTTAATTAATTGTATGCTCATCAGAGCTTTATTGGATGTGATAATGGTTTTATGTTCGCTAGAACCCTCTTTGTTTTATGTTTCATAAAAATTTTATTATTATTTATTATTATTATTACTGTAAGCGCCATAATCACTATTATTACCATTATTATCTATATTACTTTCTCGCTGAAAATAACGTATATGCGTATTTAAAATATATTAATTTAATATACTCATATATATATATATATATATATATATATATATATATATATATATATATATATATATATATATATATATATATATATATTAAGTAATAAAGGGTTCATTATCTACATTACTATCCCCCGGAAAATAATTTATTCATGATTATTTACATCATTTATTATATATGTACACAATATTAATTACAAAACGAGACTAAGGAATTGTCTTTTCAAAAAATGTTTTTATTTTACAAATACAAGTTATTCAAAAACAATGAAATTAATAATTGAAATGTTTCGCGTCGATGCTTTTAACTAACTACCTTGGTATCGCAGACGTTTGCATGTGTCAAGTGGTCATCCAATATGCAATGTCAGTATGCTCTATAGTTTGATGGTCAGATAACTCCTCCTTTGTAAGATTTAACTAACTCTGATAAGGGTTGTTCGATAAGTGGCATACCCGTGGTCATGATCATCTTTTTCGAACATCCCTTTTAGATATAATATCTGTACAAAATATATCCAAAAATAATTAGTTAAAGTGTATACATAAAAATTCTCCTTAGACTCGAAAACTTTGGTATTTGGTCAAAAAGTCACAGGGCGTGTTTTTCCTCAACCTCCTGCTTGGTTTTGTGCAGTTCATTTAACTTGATTTCTTGTAAATGGGAAGTTAAACTCTGGATGGGAAATTCTTTCTCTGGTACATCTTGGAAGTCCAGAAACATGATAGGTCGTTGATTGACATCGATTTCGTTTTTATTATCGATAATCCCCTATCGTTGATTTTTGTTTGGCATCCTGTTGAAAGGGTCAACATGTAGCTTTTACGTAGTTTCTGGCGTTCTTCTTGGGAGTCACATTGAAGTTGTACGAAGTCGGTACTGGACAGAATTACAATCCATTAATAAAATCAATAAGAAACTGTAGTTTTATTTCTGGGAAAATTATACAAGACAATTCACAATGATTTGATATATCGAATGAAATTATTTTGTTTTCTGGAGGAACCTGGTTAAAATTTTCACTATCAGTTTATTTTTAATAATATTTCGTTTTTTTTTTCAGCGTGTCAGAATCTCATATCTCTCAATATAGTTGTTTTCTGAATCGTATTCATAATATTCGGTATTTTGATAATAATAGTTTTGATCATAGAACATATTTTGATACGGATCGAATCATATCATACGAATATTGTTCATAATAGGGCATGTTTTTGGTTTCTTTAAAGTTCTTCAAAAATATATTTAGATGGTCTGATAAAATTGTTTCTTATATTCATGTGGACCTAAATGTATTGTGCGGCATATTCGCGTTAAAAAATGGTATTTAAACAAAAATTGGTTGCAATTTTTGATGTGCCTTGATGTTATGGCTACTGTTATTAGAATTTATTTTTAATAACAGAGGTTTGGATTTATTTTGATTTTCAAAACAATCTACATTATACCCTTGTGTTACAAATTGTAAATCTTGCATAAGTTTTTTAGGCCTCATCATGGAGCATGCTAAACTTACATACTAAAAGCACACCACGTTCCTGTATCCGAACATTGTTTTGCGACAACTATATAATTTATTATATAGTTGTCGCTTTAAATTTTTTGATGAACTGATTCTTGCGCATCAATGAATGAGCACAAAATATTTAAAATAAGTAAGACTCCACCATAAAAAATCGTTTGGTTTTTATCCAGGATTTTGTTTCAACATAACCAAATCACGATTAAAACACGTTATATTTCTTTGGTCTGAAGAATTTCGTCTTTGAGTTCCTTCCACGTAGTTAAATTTTATTTATTAACGACCACTTTAACCTGAGTTAGTTCCGCTATCAGAAAATGTAACAAATAAACATTTTGCAAATTAGCAAAATGCATATATAAGTGGTGACATGTAGATATATATCTTATCAAATCATTTCTGTCTCCATCAAAAACTAGAACACAGTTTAAATATTCGGGTATAATCTGAGAAATATCTGGTTCTAATAATTGATTAATTAACGAACGTTTACTTAAAGTTTTTCAACGTTTTCTTGTACCGTTTCTAATCTTAGCCTCAAGTTGAATGCTCCTAAATTGCTTCGAGGAACAGGGTCACTTGATGGTGATACATGAAAACTGGTTAAAACAGCAAAAATATCACCAATCGGCATTAATGTGAGAAAAATCAATTTTACTTACAACACTAGAAAGATAGCGAATCTAGTCATTCCATAAATTTAAGACTTGGTTAGGAGATGTGATTCTTAAATTGTTGTCCCTGCAGAAGTAAGCAATGTGGGTAAGAATACTCTCTACGCTCTATATATAGCACCTCACCTAATGTCACAACATTTGAGTGTGTTCCGTTAATTCATTAAAACGAAATATTATCATGAGCTATTCATAAAAGTCCCGAAAAAATGTACTACTGCGCCAATTACAAAACAAGACTACAAAATTGCTTTTTTATAAAATGTTTTTTTTTTTAATACAAGTTATTCAAAAACAATGAAAACAAAAACTGATGCCTTCAAGTAACTACGTTGCCACCGCAGAAGTTTGCATATATCAAGTGGTTATCCAATATACAATGTGAGAATGTTCCGTGGTTGGATGGTCAGATAACTCGTTACTTTAATATCCTCATATAGAGTTCAATATCCATCAATTACCCTCTACCTGATAGTAACCGTTTATGATCCTTTAATATACACTCATTACTTTCATTTACTCATGTATACCTATAAAAAAGTACCATTACTGACTGACTGTCTGACTGAATGACTTACTGACAGACTATGCACAGCCTAAAGCGATGGTTTTAGAGATTTGGAATCTGCAGGAAATATTTCTACCCTAGTATCCTTTTTAAGTGCACCCCTGGTACCCTAAAGGTGCACTAAGGAGGGATTTTACATCCGTAAAGGGGTAGGGGTATAAAAATGTGTAGGATGATTTTTCTTTTCAGTTAAGATTATGACACTTTGAAAATATAGTCATTAAAAGAAAAAAAAAATAAGTGTTTCATTATTTTTGAAAATTCATCCTCTAAGAGGTTGAACGGGGGTGACAAAACAGTACCGTGACTGACTGACTGGCTGACTGACAGAAAACTCACAAGCTAAATCAGTGGGCTTAGATATTTGAAATTTGGAGGAAATATTCCCTAAGAACCCTAAGGGTGTACTAAGGAGGGATTTTACAAAATTCCATCCGTAAAGGGGTGAAAAGAGATCGTAAAGTTTGTTTAAAAAAGTTAAGTTACGATGATGATAATTTATATATATATTTATATCTGATGACATTATGAATATGATGAAAATATAGTCTTCAAAAGAAATAAAATAACACGTGTTTCATTATTGTTGAAAAATCATTTTCTACGGGAGTGAACGGGGGAAGTAAAATTTCTACGGGGAATCATTAATTTTATCGTATAGAACTGAAACTTTGCAAGCGTATATAATTCGAATGACAATACAATAATTTGATTTCATCGAGCTGATCTGATTATGACAATAATATGTTTTATACTTTTTGAAACTATAACTCTATTTCTCTTTAACTACAGGCATTATTGGAATTGCTAGTAGCTTGCAAAATAAAGTATCAAGCGTTTATTTGGAAATTAGTTATTCTCCAATCAAATTCTCTGATTGGGCCACGTGACGTATTGGTCAATCATAACGTAGCAGATTTTGCGAGCCGTTCATTTCTCAGTCCTCCAATTAATCAGGCTTTTGTAATATATGAATATATTAGCAAATTTTGTATTTATTTTTTAGTTTTTTTAAAAAACATAAAATAATATGTATTTAACTTCACGAAACACAAATGCCATATATTTATTTTAACCCTTAGTATTAATATTCCTGGATATAATATGTATTATAATAATGCAAATTTTAATATTATTGATGGAATTGTTATTTATACAAAATGTAAGTTATATTCAGATTCAACTAGTCCCAAACAACAATTATCAAATGTAACAATAACAAAAGTTAACATAAGAATTGATAATGTTAACTATAATATTGTTGCATTATATAGATCTCCGTTATCTAACCTTAAATTATTTTTAAGTGACATAGATGAATACTTTCATAATATCAATGTCCATGATATTAATACAGGTGACATAAATATTGGTTTACTAAAAAAGTGATAATGATACTTATCCAGTACGGCATCTCAGGGGTTTATGCCAATGTTTAAAGAAGTCACACGTTAGATGGTTTCGTCATAAATATAGACTTACTGACCATCTACCCGTAATAATAAAAAAAAAATTTTACCACATTTACTGATTTAGCTTCTAAAGGAAACCGAAACAAAACGCAAAAAAATACGCATATTATATATAATAAGAAATTAAGTTTTTAGTGAACAAAATTAAACCTATAATACTAAAATGTGAAACTCCAATACAAATTTTTAATGGTCATATGAAAAAATTAAACCAAAAATATCAAATGCTGTTATATAATCTATAAAAAATCGAGATAAAATAAAATAAATTAACAGATATAAAGAAAATAGATATTATAATGAAAACAATATCCATGCATTCTAACCATATAAGAAAAATTTATAATATTGTATCTGAAGCTACAAATGAAAGCAATAAAATAGACAACATTCAACTGCAAATATTAAATAATGAAATTATACTTTTAACAGAGGAAAAAGATATAGCTGACTTTAGTAATGTATAATTTAGTAGTGTTGGGAAAAAATGGCAAACAGTATAAAAAATGGAAAATACAAGGACCGCCCTTATTCAGATTCTTCTATGTTTCTAAAACCAGCAAACATCAGCACCTTAAAAAATAACTGTAATCTTGGTATCGATAGCATTGCATCTAGAATAATTAAATTTGCATCTTTTAGACCCACTGTTTCCAATAGTTAATTTTTAAAATTGGTACCTGATTACTTTAAAATTTAGTTTAGTAACTGTAATGTATAAAAATTCAGGTAATAAAAATGAAATAAGTAATTATCGCCCCATAAGTGTAACAAATAAAAAACATATTTGAAAAGAGTCTGAATGAAAGATTAAGTCATTTTTTATTTAGTAATAATATGTTATCTAAGAATAAATACAGATTTATGGAAAACTTGAGTACTTATGATGTAATGTATGACTTAATTTTAAATTAATTTTTAATCGAAAGAAACCACTACATGCCTTCCTCAATTACATTAGATAATCGTCCAAATTTTAGTCAAATTAACGTAGATCCTTTGAGTGAACAAACAAAGGTAGCAAATTAGACAAAATATCTATATTTTATTATATACTATTATTGACTCGAAATGGGACTATTATATTCAGTATTTATGTAAAAAAATTATAATAATAACTAATAATAGTGAAAGAAATAATTATGAATAATTATTATTTTAATATAAAATAATAATTATCCTATTTCAGTGATTAATAGATCCATACAAAAATTAATCAGACAAATACCGACAAAGTGTGATGTCCGATATTTTAAATTTCCCTACATCCGCAATTTTTTAGAAAAAAACCCAAAAAAAATCCGAACGACAAGTTAAACATAAAACCTCCTCTAATCTTATATATAAATTAGCATGTTTAGACTGCTATAAATGATACGTGGGCGCTACCAAACAATATTTAAAAAAAAACGCTTTTATAACATCAATATGACTGTAGGGAAAAAGTCGAGAAAGAGCTGAAAAAAATGCCCTTAACAGATCATTATTTGCAGACCCTCCATAATTTTGATTTTCAAAATGTTTCTGTATATTACACATGGAAAAAATAATTTTAAGAGAAGCATTAGTGAAATGATTTTTATTTCTTTAAATAATACGGTTAACCATAGAGCACCCAAGGCCTAAATATTCAATATATACCAATTTGATTAATTTTAAAAAGTTCGTACTAGGCATATATATTTATTTTTAAAGAACCTAAATAGTGAAAAAATATTAAAATTGTGTATGCGAACTGATCAGATCACTGTACGAATGGGTATATATAGGTATGTGCTTTACTATGTCTTTGTCTCTTTTCTTGTTGGAATAGATAAGTGTAAATTTATATAGAAATAAAAAGAACAGAGAAAGGAAGGAATGGAAGAAGAAAATACATTAACCTTTTTCTTCTTTTCTTTTACTTTTTTGTTTTTTACCGATTTTATAATAAGTGTTTTGTAATTATTTTATTTTATTTTAACATTCATATTGTACTGTAACATATTTATGTTTGTATTTTTTTCTTTAACATGAACTAAACAATAATAATATATAGTCATTGTTGTATTATTGTTATTGTCTTTCATATATGCTGCCGCTTGAAAAAAAAATAGGATATGCATAATAATACATGTACATTGTTGAACTTTTGCGACAACAGGACCCTCGCGGTTTTCTTTAATTTTACCTATTGCTTTATCCTTGGTAATGATTATTTTTTTCGTTTATTTGTAAATATAAGATTTTTGTTTAATTTGCATGGTCACCAATTAATAATTCGTCCAAGTTAATGTCGAAATGGTAATGTGACCGTTTACTACGTCGATCGGTTTCATTTTAGTTGTGAAATGTATGGAATTATTATAAGCAAGTATTGCATAAATCATTTTTTGAGACATGAGTCTTTTTTAATTCTTGATTGTTTAATAAACGTACCTGTTCAGAGAGTGGGGTCTTTCAATAAGTCTGCATTTTACCAAGGCGTACTTGCAAATCGCTTTGTAATACAAGATAGATCGTTTTCGATTGACAGTGTAGATAAGTTATTTGGGCTTTCATCCGGCATTGTTCACCTGTCTTTATTTTTTGTGTAGGCCATTTTTGAAAATAAATTTTAGCTTCGCAGCTTGATACAGGTCGTGTCAAGTAAATTTTAAGCAGTCTATTGAAGAATTATATTTAACATTTTGAACGCGGTAACAGATACTCTTCTTGAAAAATACAATTTTTAAATTGAAAGCATTAATTATACATCATTTCTCCAATACCACAAGGGAGATATTACTAATGTTAGCGTACTGCGATAGGATAACAAATATTTTTGCCCACATCTATAAAAAATTAGCGCGTCGACGCGGTGGCGGGGTGGACGATTATTTTATGTGTATTTGGGCGGTTCAGAACTACAGTGGCGACTAATCTAAATATATAACATAGAGAAGACACGTGAAACCACGTACAGGAAAATTCACGGAGGATCGAGGAAAATAAAGAAATAATGATAATAGTTCCAATGGCGTGCACAAAAAAAGGTTAATTAAAGAAAATACTATCTAATCTTGTTGGTTATTTGGTTGTTTGGATTGATATATTCGTAATTTTCAAATTAATAAATTATAAATAGTTAAGTGCATTTTACTCATGGATATACTATGCAAGAACTGATATATTACTTTTTCAAACCATAGTGTCGTGGCTGGAAAATAATACGAATAGGAAAAAATATTTTTCTAAAAACTTAAGTTCTATCGGTTTTGGATTAGAGAAATCTTCAGTTCAGTTCTAAATATCTTTACATTTCTGGTTCGTTATATGCTGAAAAATATGTTTTTTTCATACACATTCCAATACAACAAAAAAATTATAGAAAATCGTTTTTGACCTAAGTTTTCCAAATTAGTGGAAACCCTTTGAATTAATATAAAATAAAGAAAATCGAAGCAGACTTCCACTTCCCGCTTATTTCGAGGTCTCAGGTTTGTCTAGATTGCGTCTTTCTACGAACTACTTGAGTAATCGTAACATTCAGCCATTCTGCTATTGTTTTACCCTCGAAACACTCTACTTTCTTAGCAGAGTAGACCTTTAGGCAGACATTTCAACTCAATATTGAGGGATGAGTTACCTGTGAATAACCATAATAAGGTAAAAAACGTAAAGTCAATGCCTCCCCTTCCATTTCCAGCATTCCTATTTTTTTATAATAATGTACACCTTAAACTTAAACAGCCAGAATTAAGCACAACAATAATAGCCCTTCTCCTAGTTTAAACTCAATTATCAACATTGATCAGAATGGAGCATGTTCAACATTTCACAGCTACACTCTACAGTGCCTTGCAACTGTACGATTACTACCATGACACAAATGGTGTCCTTAATATTCATATAAGCTCAAAAAGTGCCCCATTCTATGCATGTAGAGAATACAGTTACATAAACCAAACAGTCCATCAGTTCAGCAGTAATTATAACCTCTCTAACTAACTAACGTAGTGTGTGTGTAACGGGTGTCGAGAAATGCAATTTTTACTTCTCTCGTGAAAGGAAAGCATTGTAATCAAGAAAAAACTCACCCTCCGAGATTTTTTAGATCTTCTCGTTTCAGGGTTACTAGATGCCAAAAAAACATACAATTTTGGTACAAATCCAAGATAGCGGAACATAATGGCGGCTTGATAAAATATTTAAAAATTTAAACCTAAAAAAACTACCTAATGGATTGATTTCAAATTGTGTGTCTAAACAAAATGTTTGTAATCATGAGAAGGTTTTATATATCTTTACGTTTTAGCGTCCTTAGATTCCGTCGGACCGTCGGTCTGTCTGTCTGTCTGTCATCATAGTTTAAAAACTATTTACCAGATTGACTTAAAGTTTTAGTCAAAAATTAAGTCATATGGGGATGACCTGGTAATATTTTGGTAAAAATCCAATATATATAGGAATGAACTGATAACATTTTGATATGAATAAATGGTATCAATAAAAAACAGCCGCCTAATAAAATATTTAAAAAATTAGCCTGAAAATAATACCTATTAAATTAATTTCAATTTTTGTGCAAAAATTAAGTGTGATATAGAGATAAACTGTAATACGAATTTAAGATGGCGAAACAAAATGGCAGCCACATAAAAATTTTAAAAGATCAAAGTAAAAAAATCTTATTCAATTAACTTTAAATTTTTTGCAGAAAAATTAATGTGAAAATAAGATAAACCGGTACGAATTCAACATTGCAATAAAATGGCGATATGTGTCAATGTAAAAAATACCCATTAAATTTATTTTAAATCATCAGTTTTAAATAACCTGAAAACGAAGTCAGCTAAGTCGTCATCAACATAAAAATTATTCTGTAATTATATGTGTCCTTCACAAAGTAAACCTATATCACAGTTATTAGGTATAATATTGATATTTTATTCCATGTATATAAATGTCGTAGCAAAGATACTATGATCCCTGTCTGGAACATGTTCTGCATCGCAGGAGACACAATGATCCATTTTTATTAAATGACGATTGTGATTTCGCTCTTTTTGGTACTCATCAGGCCACCATCGACTACCGAGCCCGTGTAGGGCAAACGCGCAAAATGGAATCACAGCAGCAACTATTCCGTTGGCTAATATCATGACTTGCATTGCATTATACTGTTGACTCCTAGCTTTCGTTGGGAGCAGCATTGATATATGTTTATTCCACTTACACCAACGTCGTACCAAGAATACTTACAGTGATCCCTTCTCGAACATGTTCTGTGTCGACCTGATAAGTTCCAGAAAAAAGTAAATTCGCGATCGCCATTTGACCAAAATGAATCATCATGTCTGCTGACAAAGATTATACCATCGTTATTACGATGTTGGTACGTGGAATATTATTGTTCCAAACGAAAGTCAGGACACCTCATAAACTCTAAAAGAGTGAAATCACATTCGTCGTTTGATCAAAATAGATCATTGTGTCTGCTTTAATTTAGAGCACGTTCCAGACAGGAAAGCTAGGAGTCAACAGCTGGTTGTGGTATTAGCCGGCGGAGTAGTTATTTCTGCGATTCCATTTTGTGCCTTTCCCTATATAGGACTCACTAGTCTATAGCGGCCTAAAGAACTCCAAAAAGGGCGAAACCGTGATCGTCGTTTGACCAAAATGCGATGCATGCAGATTATATTCCAAACATGAGTCATAGTATCCTTGTTACGACTTGGTACAGTCAACAACAGTATAATTCAATACCGGTAGTGGTATTAGCCAGCGGATTAGTTGTTACTGCGATTCCATTTTGTGTTACTAGCAATACTTATTATAAAAAATATAGATCTTGTCAAGCGCTAAACAGAAAGTCAATCAAAAACAAAATAAATTTATTAATTACAATGTTGAAAGGCCGTTTAAAATGAGGTTTTTTAACGACTACCGCATACCCTTAAAACGACTCCACCCACAGCTAAAATGTTTACTAGCATTGTGTTAAATTCAATGCCAAACCTCAGATTTAAAATTAATTTACCCCAAACTGATTATTATTTTCATCGAATCCTGATCGATAGTCACGAAAAACAGATATGTTTGATTACTAGATTAAATAGGTTCATGATCGTGATCTACAATGTCTCAAGGATAAAATTATTTTTAAAATATTCGTAGTGAAGTTACTGCTGTACAATTTTTTATTAAGTCGGCAGTTTCACTGCGGATATATTGATGTTTAAGAAAAATATATAAAACAAATTTAGCTTATATATAACCGCTATATTATTCTCCTATTTTTAGAACAGGTCACATAAATTAACTTCGTATCAGGATAATCAAATTAGTACGTGTACATTTTCAAAGGTAATATCCAGTTGATTGATTTGTCTGAACGCCCATATTGACATCTGAATATTTATTCAGATATTAAATTTTAGTTTATGGGTCCACTTCTCTCCTATTTCGAGGTCTCAGGTTTGTCTGGATTGAGTCTTTCTACCAACTACTTGAGTAATCGTAACATTCAGCCATTCTGCTATTGTTTTACCCTCGAAACATCCTACTTTCTCAGCAGAGTAGACCTTTAGGCAGTGAATAACCATAATAAGGTAAAAAACGTAAAGTCAATGCCTCCCCTTCCATTTCCAGCATTCCTATTTTTTAATAATAATGTACACCTTAAACTTAAACAGCCAGAATTAAGCACAACAATAATAGCCCTTCTCCTAGTTTAAACTCAATTATCAACATTGATCAGAATAGAGCATGTTCAACATTTCACAGCTACACTCTACAGTGCCTTGCAACTGTACGATTACTACCATGACACAAATGGTGTCCTTAATATTCATATAAGCTCAAAAGGTGCCCCATTCTATGCATGTAGAGAATACAGTTACAAAAACCAAACAGTCCATCAGTTCAGCAGTAATTATAACCTCTCATCTTATAAATAGAATATATTTATATTATTTATCTCTTTTGAATATCGGTCAGAATTCTGACTTTTACTGAAACACTTTTAAACAAAGACGAAAATAAATGAAAAAATATAGACATCTACAATGTCCTGGTATAATCAGAACTCAGCAATGCCAACTTTGACATCTGTAGTGTAGTGTAGTTAACTTGCATGAATAGTGTTGAGTGTCCTACCTACAGTACATTCAACGGACATGTCATCTATTTCCTTTACTCCACTGTTCCCTTGGGGACCACAGTCCTTTGTCCCTTGGGTTACTTGATTACCTGAAATATTTAACAAAATAAATAATTGTTATTTACACTAAATAGTTCTTCTTGTCCTGGTAATATAGCACGATCAAGTTGTTTTTTCGTTAAGATTATCGAAAGTTAGTATTCTTTCGTACTTTATTCTTCCTCTTTCAAAAAAGTGTATGTTTTTTTCTATTGAAAAACGATGTTCTGTTATAAAATTTAGATACATTTTATTTATCTTTTTTTAAACCCAAAGATTTTGTACTCAACGACGACGCATTTTTTAAGCTCAGCCGCCATATTGTGTGTTTTACTGAACTTTCAGCTCATTCGTAGAAGGTTTCCGTAAGTGACTCACACATCATCCTGTCACACTGCACGTTAGTGTCAATGATAACTATAGACGTAACTATGGTTGGCTACTATAAGATCGCAAGAGAATTCTTTTGTTTCATGTTAGATATTATTAGTATTACAAATTTATGAGCCCTAGCTCAACTGGAAATGCCCCAATTTTAGATAATCAGATTTGTATTAAAATTAAAATAAAGAGCTTTAGGAAAAATATATTTAGTTTGTAACACTTGTTTTCTTTACCCTGTATGTTTCATAATAATTTTAAAAGATCCTTTTACAGTACGCGATAATAAAATAAAATTGAAAGATTTTTTCTACTTTGATTTTAAACTCTCAATTGATCCTGTATATAGGTCAGTCACTTTCGTATAGTCCATTCATATATTAAAAAAAATACGATTTATATGAAAAGCTCAAGTCGCAAATAATATTTTTTTCAACATAATTGCAGGTTACTGTTTGTTTCTACATACCAAATTTCCAAAACACGGATGGAATTTGTGGTTTTGATATATAGTAAAACAATTTGTAATGTAAATCGTAATTGCCTGACATAAGACCTAAAAAGCGGAAATTTTGGTTACGATCAAGTTTATATCTTACAACAATAAAAACGAGGAAATTTCACGGTTGTTAGGTAAACATTAATATTTATTGGCAACATCAGTTATAAATTCATTTTTGTGGAATACAAGTTCATTTATGAAGTTTAGTGGTTGTTTAATCTACAATTATTTTCTTAAACCACATGTCATAGATCCGAGTAGGTAGTTAACTTTTTCTGCTTATTTATAATAGGCCATCAATATGTTCTCCTTTTATTCGCGTCTATAATGAAATAACAAAATTTAGTTCAACTATCTAAGTATGAAAAATTTCTCTATGAGGTTATGTAAGATCAGGCTTTATTGACAAGTTAGAAGCTATATATTAACTATAATACTATCAAGTAACATTGGTTTTAATGCTCAGGATACTTCCTTAACTCATCTGTTTTAGAAATTGTTAGTTGCTCAGAATTCCCAAAGCGTTTACAAAAAATTGAGAGCAAACTAAATTCATTTCGATGAATTTCAATCTTTCATTTTGCTATTTGACACAAACCAGATAAAATCTTCAGTGATAAAGTTTAACTTGACTCACCAACAAAAATCTTAATGAAATAAAGCGTGCGTCTTTAAAAAATGGGTTTCTGTTTATCACCGGATCGGAATCGGATTTCCCTGTTTATGACTTAATTAATTGTAGTCAACCGAAGTAACATTTATCTTTTGTGTATCCTTTTGACCTAGATAGACTAAGGTGTGAATATAAATCATTTACTAATTCAAGTTAATAAAACGTTTATTAAGATGATGAACAAGAAGACCAAACAGATGAATAATAAATATATTATCTGCCAAAACTATTATTATTGCCTAAATATCTATTTTTTATATATACCTGCATATAAGTTTCCTGCTGAAGACGATCATCAATAAGTATGGAACAGTAAGTCGTATCATTTGTGGTTCTCCAGATAAGGAGATAGACTGTTCTATCGTCGTATCCACCACCACCAACTGAGCAAGTTTAGCCCTTTGCCAGACAGCTTTTTCCCCGTGTATGGGCTTCCAGATAATTTGCGCGGGCATTTTGTACATCACACAATCTAACGACGTGTAATTTTCAGCCGTAATCATTGTAAGGGCAAGATTATTAATAAGTTATTTTACTATAACATCCCTGGGATATTGAATCTTATTGAATATTCACTGAATCTATTATTCTCCCGTGATATCCAATCCTTTTCACAGAAATTGGAAACTGTTCTGTACCAAAATATTTATTATTTGAAGATTAGTCTGTGGCCCTAACAATTCTCGTATCTCCTGAACTGAGGTAAAAAAATATCTAGGTTATGTGTTGATAGTTAAGGTGCACCGTTCTAAAAGTAAATTAAATGAGGAGCAATAATTGCTTTGATCAATATACAAAGTATTCCTAATATATATTCTTAAGTTCATCTTGGTGCATTAAATTTGATACTATTAACCAGGGGTAAATCATTGTATTTGATGTTGTTAACAATATATATTACAAATCAAACAGCCTCTTCTTTTTTCAGGATTGCAAAATTGAACTTATCTATCATGCTTTGATAGCACCCCACATAAGAGTATATGTTATATTTCCTCACATAGACATATCTCAGAAATATTTTCTGAACTTTGTCTTTCAAATTAATTTTGACACTAGTTCTTGGCCTCCACACTACAGAGCATATTCAAGATGGGGTCTTACCAAAGCATTATAAAGTCTAAAATAGTATCGGTACAGTTAAGATATTTTGAGTTTCTTATAACAAAGCCGAGTGACCTATAAGACTTATTAACAATATAGTTATAATGAACATTATAACTATAGTATGGCACACGGTTCTGAAACAGCGACGCAAGGGAGAGGTGAGGTAAAATCTAGCTTGTTTCCTCTCTATGCATAGGCGTGCCTAAATACTTTAGCTGAAATATTAAAAAATAGAATTTAGGAATTATTGTGTATTAGTGAATTGCTACATAATTTTAGCCTCTTCGCTGTCTATTCTTAGGCGTGCCTAAAACTAGAATATTGAAAAATAGAGTTTAGGAATTGTGTATTAGTGTATTGCCATATAATTAGAAGAAAAAATATGCCGATATATCTGTATAGATAATGCATAACATTTTAAAATCGTTTTTAATTTTTTAAGAATATAGGTTTATGTACTTAAATAAAGAAAAAAACGTAATCAACTAATAATGGACTCACTTCTGATAAGCTGTTTTCTACTTCTTTCGTAGAAGCCAAATATTGTAATCGTTAAGAAATCGCCCTTCCAAGTTTTTACAGATCTTTATGTTTTAGAGTCCTCCTCGATGCCAAAAAAACATTTTCTCAGTTCCATCGATCTGTCGGGCCGTCAGTCTGTTCAAAGCATAACGAAAAACTTTATCCGATTGACTTCAAATTTTGGACAAAAATTTCATAGATAGATAGATAGATAAGCGTTTATTTATTCCAAAAGTGAACTACCTATGTAGCTGCATTGAAAATAATTTAGGATTAAGAAAAAAAAATCAAAAACGAACATAACAGTAAGATAAAAATACTCAGTTTCACATATGTACTTACAGTTTCTACAATTACAGATTAAAATACATATGTTTACAGATTAAAATACCTACATGTCTAGTGTGGCAACAATATAAGTCATAGGGAGAGAAAAATTCATTATATTATTTCATTTTTGACCGAAGCAAAATATTGTGTAAAAGGCATTTTTAGCATTTCAAGTAAATTATGTAATAACATTTATTAACCACAGGTAACAGGTATTAAATGTATTAAAAATATTAACTATATATATATATATATATATATATATATATATATATATATATATATATATATATATATATATATATATATATATATATATATATATATATATATATATATATATATATATATATATATATATATATATATATATATATATATATATATATATATATATATATATATATATATATATATATATATATATATATATATATATATATATATATATATATATATATATATATATATATATATATATATATATATATATATATATATATATATATATATATATATATATATCAGTTTTATATAAACTATATAATAATAATAATTTACAAAAATATATTTTTCTCTATCTAAAAAACCAAAAGAGGCGCAATCAATTTATTTGCATTTTTATTAAGTACCGTTCATTGGTTTTTTTTGTGCAATGTTGAAAAATCCAATATGTAAGTTACAGAGTGTTAATTTTAATAATGCACAAAAAACAAAAAAAATTGAGTCCGAACCAAATTTTTTTTCCAGTCGTATACCAGTTTTAGGTTAGTCCCAGATACCTCTAGTACTGTGCAAAATTTCATTAAAATAGGTTCACTAGTGCCTGAGGTATTTAGTTTTAAAAATTTAGGAGGTTTTGACAAATCACCCTGTATATGCGTTAAAGATAAATTTAGAACTTTTTTATTTTTAAATATGAAAGTCCCTTGGTCCATACCCATTTCACTATGTCCATTTCTTCGTGAAACACCCTGTATATGTACAGTTCCTTCAAACTATTTTATTAAGCGCCATTTTGTTCCATCATATATAATTTCTCACAATATTTTACGAGTTTCTAACTAAACCAGTAAATAGGATAAATTTTTTTATTCTGATTTTTTAAGACCGCCGTTTTGTTCTGTTATGTTCATTAAGATTTTAATATTTTTGAAAACACTTATTTAGCTGCCATTTTGTTTCTTCATCTTGGATTCGTACCACAAATTTACCAGTTCAGTTTATTACATTTACTGCTTGCACAAAATTTGAAATTGATCCAGTAAATAGTTTTTACATGCTGATTTTCTGATTATTTTATTGGGCTGCTATTTTGTTTTGCTATCTTGGATTCATACCAAAATGTTACCAGTTCATTTCTATGTAACATTTAATTTGTATGCAAAATTTGTGGTAAATTGAAACTAAGTTGTTTAGTAATACTTCCAAACTATCACCAGGTCATCCCCATATAACCCTAAATTGTTTTCCAAAATTTGAAATTAATTGAGTAAGTTATTTTGTAGGTATTTCGCGAACCGACCGATAGACAGAAAAAAATATATATATGTTTTATTATCTAGGGAAGATAAAAACTTGGGAAGGCGTTTTTTTGACGATTGCTAATTTTTCATTTCGCAGCCATTTTCTTCCGCTATCTTGAAATCGTACCACGATTTTCCTATATTATCTACCGCTATATGTTAATTTAATATCGCACACCACTGGTCAGAAAACTCCGCCCGGCAGTGCAATTTTCCGATTTCAGGCATCTTTTATCTTCGTCTTTTCCACGTTGAACGGGCCCGGGTTTTGAAATCTGTCAATCACAAGTATCCTGACTACCTTGACTTCTACCGATACCTAGCAATATTATTTTTGGTATTTTATTTCAATTGAACGGACCACATATAACTAGAATAATTTTTATCCGCATTGCTTTCACGCGTTCAGATTTATGTGTCAGACTTTACATATAAATTCTCAATTTTTTTCACTCGTTCACTCTTTTTAGTTCATTATCATTTAAATAATACTAATAATTTAAGAAATTAATTTTACGGGTATACGTGACTATAGTACATTTGCCAACATTAAGAGTTATCTTATTTCTTATAAACTAATCTGAAATTGAATTCAAATCATGTTAAAGCTGAAAGATATCATCTTATGTGAAAGGTTTAAAGACTTTGAAATCATCAGCAAACGTTAGGTTGCCTTATCATTTAGACCAAGCCACATAGACAGATTCATTAAGGATGAAATAGAACAGATTATGTCACTAAAACCAGTTTTCACTAATTTTAATTTCCGATCTATACAATTCATTATAGTATTATAATGCATTAGATCACATTTATTCATAAAATCATCCAAAAGAACAGTCTAATCACAGGTTCTAGAAAAAAAATTAGAAATATTGAAATCTATTATAATTAAAGCCTCATGGGTGTCATCCAATATAACATTCTCAGCATCATCACGCAACATTATAAATAGCATTAGTGGGTACATAAACGCATAGAAGATAACAGCAAAACTTTTTGTTGCAGACAACTTTGACTAAAAATCATTTAACTTCACACACACAGTTAAAATCAATGTTTTAAATAATAAGTACTTTATACAAGCCACAATCAATCCACCTCCTCTGTTTTATTCATTATTGCAATCCTGATACACCATAGTGCATCGAGAATCAAATAGTTCGGAACTCTTAAAACAATCAGTTAGCCAAATTCGGATATGAAAATAACATCGTATTATTCTGATAAAACACCAGTATTCATTTCGTGGATATTCGTAGGTAAGCCCCGAAAATTTGGGTAGTAGATTTGGATTCCTGAAGAATGAATCGAGGCTTTTTAACCTATCCTTCCACTGTAGGATCTGAATTTATTGTTAGCCCCTCGTCCTGAAGAAAAACGGCGATACAACTGCACCGTCAAGTCATATTTTCCTCTTCCATGCATTTCTCAAGTTACATTGTCTAATGTATATTTTCATGCAGGTATAAAACTGTGGATGATTTTAGGAGTATTTCTCATAGCGTACATTGGGTAAATTGGGTACCTGGAGTAAGTAACAAGTAGATAGGTGAATTTAGACAATGCTTGAATCCCATCAACATCTCTTAACGAGTTGCCAGTCCAGTCATTTTCACCCACGTCAGTACGTCGTGAAGCAGGCAAACATTTTGATTCAAATAAATAATCTCCTTCATCTTATTAAACAATTGAAAGGAGTAGAGTACATAATTTTTCCTAACTCCTCGATTTTGTGTACTAGTTTTACATTGCCCTTGACTAAAGTACTTGACATTCTTAGAAATTTAGTTCAGGAGTTTCTTGTGTTGGCAAAACTGAAGATGCAGGACCAGCTAACAGATTACAAGTAATAGTGTTGGAGACATTGTTACAAAATAGTGCATTTTGTTGCAGGAAATTGTATTGTATTCCCTGTCTGAGAAATTCTTTTCATATTTGTCTGTCGTTAGTGGCGGCAGCGCATTGGTTGTCAAACTTCTGGAGTACAACATCTTCATTTGCTCTTTTTTTCTTTTACTAGGGCCTTTCAACAAAGACTAGGACTAGTACTACCAAAATTTAGCACAATAGTCCCTCTTTAATGCAATAACCTTATCCTAACGGTGCTGCCATTGTTCAAAGACATGGCGGAAACCATTCTTTGAGAGCTTCTTCAAAACCGCCTCTAAAACCTCAACAGCATCCAATTCTGTTTGAAATCCTCGTCTTTTGAGGTTTGTTTTGCTTAAGGAAACAGATAGAAGTCGCATGGGGCTGTCAGGACTATATGGAGGATGCGGTATAGATCTGATATTTTTAGTATTTTAGTAAACTCTGTCACTATAATCGCTGCGTGAGGGCGAGCGTTATCATGATGCAGTTTCCACTTTCCAATCAGCTCATGTCATTTTTTGGAAACGTGATCCTTCATCAACTGGAACAAAACTTGTTTATAATAACTGGCAGTTACTTTACTACCATGTGGGACCATGTGCGTATACACCATGCCTTTGTGATCAAAAAATGTTATGACCAAAGCTTTAGCGGCAGATTTTTGCGCACGTGCTTTTTTTTGAGGTGGTCCTTCTTTTTCTCCCCACTGCGTAATCTGTTGCTTCATCTCCGGATCATAACAATACACCCAAGTTTCATCCGCATTAATGATAGTCTTCCACCATTCTTCGGCTTCTTCTTCAACGCATTGTTTCCAGTATTCACAAACCACGCTTTTTGATCTGGTGTCAGTCTACGCGGAATTCAGCGAGCACAAACTTCAGACATGTTTAAATGCTTGTGTAAAAGAGTAAAAATACTTCCAACAGATATTTTAAGAAGATTTGAGAGTTGTGGGATAGTCAGACGTGAATCTGTGCGAATAATTACTGCTCCGGTATCGATGGTTTCCTCAGTTAGTGCCACAATAGGGGCACCTGGACCAAGGTGGTCACAACTCACAACTTTCGCTTTCTCCATACTAAACTCTTTATGCTATCGAAAACAAGCAGATCTTGCTATAGACAATTCCCCAAAAGCCGTATTAATCATCGAAAAAGTGTCGTTGCTGATTTTCCAAGACAAACACAAAATTGGATCGCATATCTTTGTTCTTTCAATTCATCCCTCACGATTCTTAGAGGCGCGGCAACAAATTTAGAACGGCGTCAAAACCAAATAAATAATTTATGACTACTGACATTTCGCAAAATGAAAGAAGCCTACTTGGATGATATTTTCTGATTTTTAGCGGTATGTAGCTCGTTGCACTGGGCCGTAAAAAATTTAATCCTAGTCTTTGTTGAAAGGCCCTCGCAGAAATTTATTATTTTCATATAGGAGAATGGCTTTTGCGTTTAACTTACCAATTACTTCATCTTTAATTCTTTTATTGCAACGAATTGGACATCTCCCGCCACTGGCGATCTAACCTCAATTGTATAGTGCAACATTTTACCATATTATTATTTCGCACTGCCATTAATCCCGCAACTCTTAACGTACATGAAATATGGAAAACGCTTTCTCTTCTTGATATTCCCTGTATATATCTGTTGAATATTTGCTTCGTAAAATCTTCTATGAATAGGCTTTATAATAATTTATGCAATTTTATGCAATCACTTTTTGGCCCAGAGTCACGTAAATATTAAAGAAGCAATAACATAATAAAAGCTGGATAAACATCCTAAAATCGGCCAAGTTTAAGCCCAACTTTTGAATGTTCACTCCGAGCGTTACTTACTGTAAATGTTTTCATTTGGAATCTTTTTTTTATTAACTACGTTTGTATATATAATGATCTAGTGGGTCTATATGAGACCACCTCTGACTCACCACTTATGATCTATATTTTGTCTAAATTGTATATTTTTTACTTCATTAACTTAAGAAATTTTCGAAAATCAAAAAATCTTTACTTAAATCAATAAGTATCCACCTTGAGAGTCCGACTATAACTTTCTAACAATATCAGTTTAATGGGCAATTATAAAAGACATTAATATCGATATATTTCGTTTACATGCAACAATACACTACAAGTACATAAAATATCGAGGTAGGTGCACTGTATAATTTAAAAAAGTGTGTATATCTGTTACAGATACTAAACACAACAAATTCCGCAATAGTGCTTAACACGACAATGACCTGCGATATTATCAATAGTAATCAACTTATAGCAAATAGTTCATAACGCAATTGTTGCTGTAAATAATACTGGTTACCTTTATTAAATTTATATTTCATGTAATAAATGACACTAATGATTTCCTAGATTGATATAAGTCTCTCATAAATATAAGAGTAATATTTTATTTATATGGATAACTTTGGGCATATTACATATTTAAATGTACTTAGGTGCATTTAAAAATGTGGATGATTCCGCGAAACGAACGAATTATGTTTAGGCAGTGCGAAATTAAGTGATAGGTTGAATGAAAGTTTGGCGAAATTACATAAAAATACGGGCAAATGGTGAAATTACAAAAGCTATGCAAGGTGAAGTTGCAACTGCAAAAATATATAACAATTGCAAGTTCTTTCTTTTATATTTGTTCATACCACGAAAGGCTGAGGTCTTATAATAATGGACCATTGCATACAACTTGCCTTGATTTTGTGACTCTATGTTTCAAATTAGAGAGAGCGGGGTCAGAGTTTAGTTCTTGAAATTCCCAAGCATTCATTTAAAATTGACGGACCTTCACCTTACCTTTTATAGAGAAATTTATCAATTTGCCTTAAAATCAAGCGAATTTTTATATTCTATGAATTATTATTCAAAACAAATTTTAAATTTGATGTGTTAATGATGAAAGTAACACTTTTACCTTATATTATCTGCTTCCCAACCAATGGATCAAAATGGGTTCTACGATTATTATTACTTTACAAAAAATAGAGATAATTTGCTAATATTCGTAGCTTGTCCAGGATTTACAAGTTTTATTTTAATGGATAAAAAAAGTCCTTGATTTGCTAAAGAAATAAACAATATACCGTAACCGTATACGTAGGAAAAAATCCCCTTTTAATTTTGTATACCATAATGTGAAACGTATTTAGGGAACTTTATTTAAAAATTGCGGAGATTTTTATTTCAGTGGTTAAGAAAATCTCTAACCACAGAAATAATATTTTTCCCTCTTAGTTGTAGAGATAAATTGTATAATAATGTGCCACCTTCTATACATATAAAACAAATAGTTCAAATTGTCGAGAAAGATTGTATCAATCTATTAACTATTTTTTGACAAATGTTTTGAAAAATCTCTACAAAAAAACATGGAGAATTATGATGCCGGTTTTTACAACAACATAATGAAACACATATATAATAGATACAAAAAAACAATACAAATTGCGTAACTCATTTATACATTAATTTCAGAACGCCGGGTCCATACTTTCCAAGTGGGAACCACCGTTTAATCACTTAAAGAATATATATATATATATATATATATATATATATATATATATATATATATATATATATATATATATATATATATATATATATATATATATATATATATATATATATATATATATATATATATATATATATATATATATATATATATATATATATATATATATATATATATATATATATATATATATATATATATATATATATATATATATATATATATATATATATATATATATATATATATATATATATATATATATTCTTTAAGTGATTAAACGGTGGTTCCCACTTGGAAAGTATGGACCCGGCGTTCTGAAATTTATGTATAAATGAGTTACGCAATTTGTATTGTTTTTTTGTATCTATTATATATGTGTTTCATTATGTTGTAAAAACCGGCATCATAATTCTCCATGTTTTTTTGTAGAGATTTTTCAAAACATTTGTCAAAAAATAGTTAATAGATTGATCCAATCTTTTTCGACAATTTGAACTATTTGTTTTATATGTATAGAAGGTGGCACATTATTATACAATTTATCTCTACAACTAAGAGGGAAAAATATTATTTCTGTGGTTAGAGATTTTCTTAACCACTGAAATAAAAATCTCCGCAATTTTTAAATAAAGTTCCCTAAATACGTTTCACATTATGGTATACAAAATTAAAAGGGGATTTTTTCCTACGTATACGGTTACGGTATATTGTTTATTTCTTTAGCAAATCAAGGACTTTTTTTATCCATTAAAATAAAACTTGTAAATCCTGGACAAGCTACGAATATTAGCAAATTATCTCTATTTTTTGTAAAGTAATAATAATCGTAGAACCCATTTTGATCCATTGGTTGGGAAGCAGATAATATAAGGTAAAAGTGTAACTTTCATCATTAACACATCAAATTTAAAATTTGTTTTGAATAATAATTCATAGAATATAAATATTCGCTTGATTTTAAGGCAAATTGATAAATTTCTCTATAAAAGGTAAGGTGAAGGTCCGTCAATTTTAAATGAATGCTTGGGAATTTCAAGAACTAAACTCTGACCCCGCTCTCTCTAATTTGAAACATAGAGTCACAAAATCAAGGCAAGTTGTATGCAATGGTCCATTATTATAAGACCTTCGTGGTATGAACAAATATAAAAGAAAGAACTTGCAATTGTTATATATTTTTGCAGTTGCAACTTCACCTTGCATAGCTTTTGTAATTTCACCATTTGCCCATATTTTTATGTAATTTCGCCAAACTTTCATTCAACCTATCACTTAATTTCGCACTGCCTAAACATAATTCGTTCGTTTCGCGGAATCATCCACATTTTTAAATGCACCTAAGTACATTTAAATATGTAATATGCCCAAAGTTATCCAAATAAATAAAATATTACTCTTATATTTATGAGAGACTTATATCAATCTAGGAAATCATTAGTGTCATTTATTACATGAAATATAAATTTAATAAAGGTAACCAGTATTATTTACAGCAACAATTGCGTTATGAACTATTTGCTATAAGTTGATTACTATTGATAATATCGCAGGTCATTGTCGTGTTTTATGTACTTGTAGTGTATTGTTGCAAGTAAACGAAATATATCGATATTAATGTCTTTTATAATTGCCCATTAAACTGACATTGTTAGAAAGTTATAGTCGGACTCTCAAGGTGGATACTTATCGATTTAAGTAAAGATTTTTTGATTTTCGAAAATTTCTTAAGTTAATGAAGTAAAAAATATACAATTTAGAAAAAATATAGATCATGAGTGGTGAGTCAGAGGTGGTCCCATATAGACCCACTAGATCATTATATATACAAACGTAGTTAATAAAAAAAAGATTCCAAATGAAAACATTTACAGTAAGTAACGCTCGGAGTGAACATTCAAAAGTTGGGCTTAAACTTGGCCGATTTTAGGATGTTTATCCAGCTTTTATTATGTTATTGCTTCTTTAATATTTACGTGACTCTGGGCCAAAAAGTGATTGCATAAAATTGCATAAATTATTATAAAGCCTATTCATAGAAGATTTTACGGAGCAAATATTCAGCAGATATATACAGGGAATATCAAGAAGAGAAAGCGTTTTCCATATTTCATGTACGTTAAGAGTTGCGGGATTAATGGCAGTGCGAAATAATAATATGGTAAAATATTGCACTATACAATTGAGGTTAGATCGCCAGTGGCGGGAGTAATTGGTAAGTTAAACGCAAAAGCAATTCTCCTATATGAAAATAATAAATTTCTGCTAGGGCCTTTCAACAAAGACTAGGATTAAATTTTTTACGGCCCAGTGCAACGAGCTACATACCGCTAAAAATCAGAAAATATCATTCAAGTAGGCTTCTTTCATTTTGCGAAATGTCAGTTGTCATAAATTATTTATTTGATTTTGACGCCGTTCTAAATTTGTTGCCGCGCCTCTAAGAATCGTGATGGATGAATTGAAAGAACAAAGATATGCGATCAAATTTTGTGTTTGTCTTGGAAAATCAGCAACGACACTTTTTCGATGATTAATACGGCTTTTGGGGAACTATCTATAGCAAGATCTGCTTGTTTTCGATAGCATAAAGAGTTTAGTATGGAGAAAGCGAAAGTTGTGAGTTGTGACCACCTTGGTCCAGGTGCCCCTATTGTGGCACTAACTGAGGAAACCATCGATACCGGAGCAGTAATTATTCGCACAGATTCACGTCTGACTATCCCACAACTCTCAAATCTTCTTAAAATATCTGTTGGAAGTATTTTTACTCTTTTACACAAGCATTTAAACATGTCTAAAGTTTGTGCTCGCTGGATTCCGCGTAGACTGACACCAGATCAAAATGCGTGGTTTGTGAATACTGGAAACAATGCGTTGAAGAAGAAGGCGAAGAATGGTGGAAGACTATCATTAATGCGGATGAAACTTGGGTGTATTGTTATGATCCGGAGATGGAGCAACAGATTACGCAGTGGGGAGAAAAAGAAGGACCACCTCAAAAAAAAGCACGTGCGCAAAAATCTGCCGCTAAAGCTTTGGTCATAACATTTTTTGATCACAAAGGCATGGTGTATAGGCACATGGTAGTACAGTAACTGCCAGTTATTATAAACAAGTTTTGTTCCAGTTGATGAAGGATCACGTTTCCAAAAAAAGACCTGAGCTTATTGGAAAGTGGAAACTGCATCATGATAACGCTCGCCCTCACGCAGCGATTATAGTGACAGAGTTTACTAAAATACTAAAAATATCAGATCTATACCTCATCCTCCATATAGTCCTGATATAGCTCCATGCGACTTCTATCTGTTTCCTTAAGCAAAAAAAGACCTCAAAGGACGAGGATTTCAAACAGAATTGGATGCTGTTGAGGTTTTAGAGGCGGTTTTGAAGAAGCTCTCAAAGAATGGTTTCCGCCATGTCTTTGAACAATGGCAGCACCGTTAGGATAAGGTTATTGCATTAAAGGGGGACTATTGTGCTAAATTTTGGTAGTACTAGTCCTAGTCTTTGTTGAAAGGCCCTAGTAAAAGAAAAATAGAGAAAATGAAGATGTTGTACTCCAGAAGTTTGACAACCAATGCGCTGCCGCCACTAACGACAGACAAATATGAAAAGAATTTCTCAGGCAGGGAATACAATACAATTTCCTGCAACAAAATGCACTATTTTGTAACAATGTCTCCAACACAATTACTTGTAATCTGTTAGCTGGTCCTGCATCTTCAGTTTTGCCAACACAAGAAACTCCTGAACTAAATTTCTAGGAATGTATATAGACATATATATATATATATATATATATATATATATATATATATATATATATATATATATATATATATTGTAATTAGGTATTCCTTTTCTTGGGATGCGTGTTCATAAAATTAAAACGATTTTTTAATTATTTGTCATATTTAATTTAATTTCGAGAGGTAGTTCCATGTCTTTTTCAAAAATGTTTTTATTTTATTTTTCCATAAGACGTAAATCAAAAGGGCAATAACACCAATTAACATTTAAGCGAAATAAAATACACATAGCACATTGTCATTTTGTCAAACAAATACAAACACAGAACATCTATTGATAGATAAACATCTATCAATAGATGTTCTGTGTTTGTATTTGTTTGACAAAATGACAATGTGCTATGTGAATTTTTTTTTCCTTAAATGTTATGTGTCTTTATTTTGCTTAAATGTTAAGTGGTGTTATTGACGTTTTGATTTACGTCTCATGGAAAAATAAAATAAAAACATTTTTGATACTGGTTGGAACTATCGTTGTCAAATTAAATTAAATATGACAAATAGTTAAAAAATCGTTTTAATTTTATGAACACGCATCCCAAGAAAAGATACCTAATTACACAGAATATTATATATATATATATATATATATATATATATATATATATATATATATATATATATATATATATATATATATATATATATATATATATATATATATATATATATATATATATATATATATATATATATATATATATATATATATATATATAAGGTTACCGTTACTGGTTTCGTTTGTATAACTTTTTACGACCAAGAACCACACAGAAATTGAAATTTCTGTTTCTCTTATATATATATATATATATATATATATATATATATATATATATATATATATTGCTATATAAGGTTGGTCTACTACAGTTAGTATGTTTTTACACTTCTACCTGAGAATAGACAAAATAACTATTAGCATTTCAAGAGTATGTGAGCACTGGTACGTTAAAATTTGTTTTAAATGTCTAAATATACTAAAATAGAACTGTAGAGGATAATCATTAAAAATTTGTATTTCACTTAAGGTTAGGGTTACACATATATACCTTTAAAAGAGTAGCAAAATAATATAGCTATAGATTATTTCGTAATATATAGCTCCACTTAAATATGCTATTTTTGATTATTTGTAGAGCCGTTTTTTTACCATACTGAGCATGGTGGGCATTTAGCTTTCCAAAAATTTGAAGAGCCCCGGAAAAGTTTTTAATTCAACTGGGAATCGCTAATAAGAATATTCGCACCATTTATTGTGCGGAGCCCTACCCGGGTTCACTTTGCTTAGACAAACTATCATAGCTGCAAAAACCGACTTTTTTAATTCATAATAAATAATCATATCTTGTTAATTAACTCTTGTATTATAATTTTTCGCATTGAAAAGTGTTAAGTGTTACCCTGGTTTTTTGCATTTTTATAAAGAATGCGTACAAAACCAGTAAATGTTTTATATCCCAGAACAATTGTTTTGCACTTAGGACAAGTTGTTTTAGAATGACAGAGCTTCAGACGCAACACAAGATAATACAAACTAAATAGGGCATGAAAGGCCTATATACGCATTTTGTATATAATATCTGGATAGCCATGCAAAAATAAAAATAATTTAAATTGTTTTAGTAGTACTTCTAAAAATAAAAAATTAGTGCTGTTTTAATAAAATCTAGGTACAATTTAGGTTTGTCAACACTTTTTTTTGTTTTTCAGATTGTGACCTAGAAGAACGCTTCTTTGACCAGACATTCAGTATTGACTTGACTTATCATATATGATGAACGTGGGAAGAGAAAGAAGATGGAGATACAGTGAAGAAAAAGATATTTAAAATATTCATTGAATGAAGTAAGAAGTAGGAATATTAAGCCTACTCGGTTACGTTGTATTTGAGCAAAACGTTAGACAGGCCAGAAGAGCTGTGCCTCGTATAACGAGTATGTTGCGTAACATTTTCATTTTATTTTCAGTTTTAATCATTGTCACATTCGTAGTTTTATGTAAACTTATATATTTGTCGCTATAATTTCTTAATTAAACATGTCTTTCTTAAACCCAAAATATCGAAGATAATAAATAATTTGTAATAAATCAATTAACTCTAAACTAAACACCCTCCCAATCAGTTTTTCTTCACATAAAATTGTGTATTATTTTACATTTTCTATTATTTAATAAATACTGCATCTTCTTTGGTTTTATTTTAATTATTTACTTTTTCGTATTTCTTTAAATATTCCACATTTGTGGCAAAAAGAATAATGGGTAGTAATGCAACAGAATGTTTTATTAAAAATCTACAATCCATGTAAAAAAGGTTATACCTCTATATAAAAAGATACTACAATGTACATTTACACTTCAGATGTAAAAAAAAACTGTATTATTTGTAAATAAAATATAATCTAAATAGCCTTTGAAAATCAACTCACCAATTTTGTGAAAAAGTGTTTTCAACAATTTCTTTAAATAATATAATTTGTGTAGGGAAACTAAGGAAGTAATTTGTAATAAATTACACGTAATACTAATAATAACGTAATTAAATACACAAGATAGAAACTGAAACTATTACCCTTTAGTATCATTTTTTAAATAAATTGTAACTGTTCCTATATGATCCTCAATTTTTTGTTAAAATATTTACAATTCTGGATGTTTTTCCCGTGTAATTAATGAGTAACCGAAATTTAACTATCAAGAAAAGAAGATAAGTATCCTTTTACCTCTTTAACTTGGCTAGAAAAGGATCCTCGACACAGCCGGTGGGCGCGGGACCCTATCTAGGACTAAACAAGAAACAAATTTCCCAGATCTTAGGCAAAGGGATAAAACAAAGGTTATGTAGAGAAGAACATCATGCCGTCTAGCAGGCAGGCCAAGGATACCTTCCCAGATCCGACCCTATTTAGAGCGACCTGTTTGCTCTTCAGAAGCTGAAAGACAATTAGGAATATGGTCGGAATAATGACCGGTCACTGCAGACTTAATAAACATTCACGCTTATTAGGAATAACAGATAGTCCACCATGTCCTAATTGTAGAAGAAGACTTAGAAGAAAAATCTTTGGATCAACGACCCTATCCAAAGAGAAGCTAAGAAACCAGTTTTTTACTGTTTACATATGACACACCCTTCTTTTATAAATTTGCAGCTTTTAATTTGTTTTTACACTTACCTTTTAAATTACTATTAGCCTATCAGCTTTTACTAAAGAATTGGGTATAATAAAATAATTTGCCGATAACAATGGTTCCCAATGAAAACATTCAACAAATTTTATTATACAAACAAAACAAGCACAACTTATTTCTCCGTGGCATTTAAAACATATAATACTCTTTATATTTTTTAATTTTATTTCCATAGTCTATAAAAATGAATTATTTCCCTTAATATTTCCTCTATAAAAAGAAGGCTTATTCCAGGAAAGAGGATTTTACCAAATCTGTAAACTTTTCATTAGGCCGCCATTTTCTTCTTCTTCTTCTTCATTCTGCCGTAATGGCTATACACAAAAATTTTACCAGCTTCCACATTCTTGTTACGCAAATTTTAGAGCCCATTCGATAAGTAATAATGATTTTTTTACATTTTGTTTTCCACAAACTGTATTTTTACCAAAATATTACCATTGCATCCCCATATATTTTTTGACCAAAAATTAAAATGGATCGGATAAGTAGTTTTTCAAGATCCAGACAACCTAAAACAGGAAAAGTAGAGGGAAGTAAAAGGATAGTCTTGAGAAATCTGGGGTTTATTGTCTCTTTTGCGGAGAACAGGAACACCTCAACTTGATTACAAAACAACAAAGTTATTTCTAATACAAAATCAAAACATCGTTTTTCTATATCCGAATATGTAAATATAATTCATGGATGGCTAAGAGTTAGAAGTTAGATCTATTGAAAAAGATAGAAATAATAAAAGCTTAAAAGAACATCTCGCGAGACGGGCAAGGTAATTTTCCACTCTTTTAAGATAGAAGTATGTCCTTTTTTAACGAAAACTGTCTTGAAATGAAGTTAATCCGTCAAAGTTGTTATGTATATGTATTTGTCCTGACAAATTACTTTTGAAAATTAATATGAAATATTAATTTTAATTTTTGTCAATTTTTTGTCAAATTTAATGTCAAAGAAATTATATGATTGTTTTGTGGTTGTTAGGGATGAGCGCTAAATTTTTCGCTGACCGAAAAGTACCACTTTGCGTTTTCATTTCAAATAGCTTATTTTGCGCTCGGTTGTAGAAAAAATATCTGAATTTAAATTGCCCAAAAATAAAGTTCAATGGAATAAACTAACGCTCATACTCTCAGATTATAAATTACAATTATATACTAATAAGATAAGATAAGATAGTAAATCTATGGGATTTTTAATACTTTTCAACGAAAATATTTTAATCGCTCATTAGAAAAGAATCTATACGTTTGCCGAAAAGTACATTTAAATATTTTTAATATGAAAATAATGCAACAATCTTGAACCACATACGAAGAAAATTATGAATGAATATTATTAAACGAGAGTTTTTAAATAGATATTTACGATAATTAAATATTATTAATCTGTTTTAAAATATATATTATTATGTTGCTACACATGCGTTCCTAATTTCACAATCAGTCATTAGTGGTAAATACGTATTTCATTTTATAAAAACATTAAATCATTTTTCAAAACTTGCCATGAGGCAAATACCTTATTACGTTCAATAACAGTCGTTTCAAGAAATACATTGTTTTCGGCAAAGTGTCCATGAAACAGTTAATAGTCCAAATAATGTTAAGCAGAAACTATATTTTATATTAGCCAATTGCAACAATTGGTAGTGAAATCGTATCATTCTGTTGTCATTCAATGTTTAAAAGAAGAAGAAATTATCTGCTATAAATTTTGGTGAATAGAGATTTGTATACAACGTTTGAAGAGTTACAATTCAGGCTAAATATTAGCGCTAGGTGTCTTTTGAAAAAAATTAGCGTGTGTGTAGCGAAAATATTAAAATAAAAAGCCAATGAATGTATGAATGAATCACATAAATAGCTGTTTCTTCTCGACTGGACTATCATCGTTTGCAACGTTGTACAATTCGCTTAAGAAATCATGGTTGTATGCGTCGGTTTTCTATACACAGAATGTCCTTATGTACCATTTTTGGTATTGGCTATACCCCAAAAATTTACGGAGAACGAGATTCGAACTCGTAATTCTCTTGGGATTAGACCGTGTCAAACAAGAATTACTATCCGACGTTTCGCCTTCGATTGCACGAGGCATCCTCAGGGATCTTTACTCCATGAGATCTGAACACTGAATGAGCTCGAAGAGATTCAGGCGGGCTTTTATACCCGACTTGTGCTCGCCAAACCGTGACCCTGTGTTAAGATCGATTTCCACGTGTGATGTAAACCGTAACCCGAATCTCTATTGAAAATTTTTGTATGTTTAAATATTTCAATAGATTCTCTAACTTTTCATTTATAAAAACCTGGAACCGATGCTAGAACCTTGGTTTCCTTTACGTTTATGAAATGGCCAGTGTTATGCTGGTGTTCAGCTACAGCCGATTGAACAGTTTGTTTCTTTTTAATACATCGTTCATGTTCCTTAAGTCTAGTTGATATTGAGCGTCCTGTTTCTCCCACATAAACTTCTCCACAGTAGCAAGGAATTTTATACACTCCTTCTGTTTGGAAAGGTACAAGATCTTTCGGTGATCGCAAGCATTGTTCAATCTTCTTATGTGTATTGAAGATTGTACGTATGTTGGACCGCCGAAGTAATCGTCGTATTTTGTCTGTAGTGCCATGTATGTAGGGAAGAACAACACTACCTAATGGTGGCTCTTTATCATTCTCTTTTGGCGGAGTTGGTTTACTGTGTCTTTTAATTGAACGCGTAATATCTTCAGTGCAATAGCCATTCCCTCTGAGAGCTTCGGTCAGTTTCGATGTTTCCGATGTTAAAGAATATTGGTCAGAAATCGAAATAGCTCTGAATACTAGTGAGTTAATAACCGATTTCTTTTGTACTGGATGGTGAGGAGAATTTGCGTTTAAGTATCTATTTGTATGCGTCGGTTTTCTATACACAGAATGTCCTTATGTACCATTTTCCTTCCTTTGAACACATATATCTAGAAAGGGAATTGTTCCATTAGATTCAATTTCCATCGTGAATTTGATGTCCATGAGACCAAACAACAAAAGTATCATCTACATATCTAAACCAGTGCTTCGGTTTTAGTGTAGCGGATGTTAGAGCAATATCCCCAAAGGCTTCCATAAAGATATTCGCTACCACAGGTGATAGAGGAGATCTCATAGCTGCCCCTGAAGTTTGTTCATAAAAAGTTCCCTGAAAAATGAAATAAGTAGATGTAAGACAAGCTTCTACTAGGTCTATTAAGTTCTTATCAAGATTATTGTTATCCAGTATGTCTGATATAATGGAAATTGAGTCGTTGACAGGAACATTTGTGTAAAGTGATTCTATATCGAAACTGACCAAAATATCTTCGGGATCCAACTGAATTGTCTTGAGTTTTTCCACGAAATGTGCAGAGTTTTTAATAAAAGAATCTGTTTTTCCAGTAAATGGATTAAGAAAATTTGAAAGATATTTAACTAGTTTGTATGTGGGCGAGTCTATTGCACTGACGATCGGTCGAAGTGGTACGTTGTCCTTGTGTATCTTCGGAAGACCGTAGACCTGTGAGTCTTGGAGCTTCTTGGTTTTAGTGATTTTTTCTCCGCTGGTGGTAGACTGGATGTGTTGATCAAATTGGTAATGCGTCTTTCTATTCTACTTGTGGGGTCTGCCTGCATAATCTTATAAGTTTTGTTGTTCCAAAGTTGAGTAACCTTTTCCACATATTCTAATCTGTCCATGACGACTGTGGCGTTGCCTTTATCTGCTGGAAGTACCAAAATGTTTGCGTCTTCGTTAAAGGTCTTCATTGCTGTTTTTTCGGCTGCGGAGAGGTTCGACTTCGGTGGTTTTGAGTTTTTAATAATTTTCGCTGTCTCATATCTGACTTTATCGGCTTGTTCCACTGGTAATCTTCTGATTGCTGCTTTAACAGAGGATACTATGTCATCTACAGGAATGGTACTAGGTGCTATTGCGAAGTTTTGGCCCTTGGAAAGGACGGAAAGTTCTGATAACGGCTTCGAAGACAGGTTAATAACTGTGTTCTGTGGAAGTTTTACTGGATTTTTCTGTTCAGGAAGGCTTCAAACTTCTTTTGTTACTTGCACAGTCGTCATGGACAGATTAGAATATGTGGAAATGGTTACTCAACTTTTGGACAACAACACCTATAAGGTTATGCAGGCAGACCCCACAAGTAGAATAGAAAGACGCATTACCAATTTGATCAACACATCCAGTCTACCACCAGCGGAGAAAAAATCACTAAAACCAAGCAGCTCCGAGACTCCCAGGTTCTACGGTCTTCCGAAGATACACAAGGACAACGTACCACTTTGACCGATCGTCAGTGCAATAGACTCGCCCACATACAAACTAGGTAAATATCTTTCAAATTTTCTTAATCCATTTACTGAAAAAACAGATTCTTTTATTAAAAACTCTGCACATTTCGTGGAAAAACTCAAGACAATCCAGTTGGATCCCGAAGATATTTTGGTCAGTTTCGATGTAGAATCACTTTACACAAATGTTCCTGTCAACGACTCAATTTCCATTATATCAGACATACTGGCCAACAATAATCTTGATAAGAACTTAATAGACCTAATGGAAGCTTGTGTTACATCTGCTTATTTCATTTTTCAATGAACTTTTTATGAACAAACTTCAGGGGCAGCTATGGAATCACCTCTATCACCTGTGGTAGCGAATATCTTTATGGGAGCCTTTGAGGATATTGCTCTAACATCCGCTACACTAAAACCGAAGCACTGGTTTAGATATGTAGATGATACTTTTGTTGTTTGTCCTCATGGACATGATAATCTCCTCATATTTCTGGACCACCTTAATCAGCAACATCATAATATCAAATTAACGATGGAAATTGATTCTAATGAAACAATTCTCTTTCTAGATGTATGTGCTCAAAGGAAGGAAAATGGTACATTAGAACATTCTGTGTATAGAAAACCGACGCATACAAATAGATACTTAAACGCAAATTCTCATCACCATCCAGCACAAAAGAAATCGGTTATTAACTCACTACTATTCAGAGCTATTTCGATTTCTGATCAAGATTCTTTAACATCGGAAACATCGAAACTGACCGAAGCTCTCAAAGAGAATGGCTATTGCACTGGAGATATTACGCGTTCAATTAAAAGACATAGTAAACCAACTCCGCCAAAGGAGAATGATAAAGAGCCACCATTAGGTAGTGTTGTTCTTCCCTACATACATGGCACTACAGACAAAATAAGACGATTACTTCAGCGGTCCAACATACGTACAATCTTCAATACACATAAGAAGATTGGACAATGCTTGCGATCCCCGAAAGATCTTGTACCTTTCCAAACAGAAGGAGTATATAAAATTCCTTGGTCCTGTGGAGAAGTGTATGTGGAAGAAACAGGACGCTCAATATCAACTAGACTTAAGGAACATGAACGAAGTATTAAAAAGAAACAAATTGTTCAATCTGCTTTAGGTGAACACCAGCATAACACTGGCCATTTCACAAATGTAAAGGAAACCAAGGTTCTAGCATCGGTTCCAGGTTTTTATAAACGAAAAGTTAGAGAATCTATTGAAATATTTAAACATACACAAAATTTCAATAGAGATACGGGTTACGGTTTACATCACACATGGAAATCGATCTTAACAAAGGGTCACGGTTCGGCGAGCATAAGTCGGGTATAAAAGCCCGCCTGAATCTCTTCGACCTCATTCAGTGTTCAGATCTCGTGGAGTAAAGATCCCTGAAGATGCCTCGTGCAATCGAAGGCGAAACGTCGGATAGTAATTCCAATTTGACATGGTCTAATCCTAAGAACCATGATTTTTTAATTGACCAAAGACGTGAAAGCTTCCGTTCTATGTTACAATTCGCTTGGTTAAATTTTAACACGACCTATGTTTCATTATCCAATTTTATGTAGTTTATTTGTCAAGATAACATTTTACTTAAGATCAGATAATATGAAAATTAATACTATTATATTAAATTCTATTAATTGAAAGTACTGGGTGAGTCAAAAATTAGGGCAACCAAAAGTTATATTTCTTTTAAACGAGACACCTTGTATTTGACTTGATTTTAGATTCTACATGAAATTATAATAATTTTTCGTATAAAATATTATATAGCTAATATTGATAGTTTTTAAATATTTGGCTTGAAAAAATAGTCAAATTCGATGCACATCTATAATTAGCAATATAACATATTTGTGAAACTAAAAATAAAATATTTTGCCTCTGCATAGAACAAGCATGGAATAAAATATCGGTCTCGTAGTATATCACATACATAGGGTGTTAAAATGCTATAAAATATAATTTTATAGCATTAAAATAATTTATTTATGTATAATACTAAGGAGCAGGAACCCTGTGCCATTATTGAAATTAACTAAAATATATTAAAAAAAGTCAAAGGTACTCCGTAGGGTTCTTCGTAGATTATAGTTTACTATATTATTAAATATAATTTTTAATATAACTATATAAACATTTTATATCACCACTTCAGCGGCCACTTATATCTCGAACAACAGCAAACTGCAACAATGTTGATAATATCTTCTTGTTCTATATATATTCTAACAGGTGGTTTGGGGTTAATTTATTCAAATAAAAGCTTTTTTTTTTTAAATAACTTAAACATCTATTAACAAAAATAAAAAATCGCTAAATCTCCTTTACCCGGAACCTCCCTCGTTATTATTTTTTTCCATTTGTTACGAATAATGAAGTGTGACCTAATTTAGTTCAGTATATAGTCACAGTATATATGTGATACATATACTGTCTTTTCAAACATTTTTATTAGGCGCCGTTTTGTTCCATCATATTGGATTCCTACGAATATTTTACCAGTTTCTTTCTACCTAAGTATGTCACACTTGATTTCTGGGCATAATTGAAAATAAACTCGATAAGTAGTTTTTACATTGACACATACCGCCATTTTGTTACGTCATGTTGAATTCAGACAGTTTTATCATCTTCAGTTTATCCCATTTTTACATTTAATTTTTCTTCAAAATTCAAAGTCAAATGAATAAGAGTGTTTTACGTTGATTTTTTTAAAATTTTATTTGGCCGCCATTTTATTTAGCTATCTTAAATTCGTCGTGATTTTACCAGTTTACCTCTATATCACACTTAAGTCATTCACAAAAATTGGAATTAATTTAATAAGTAGTATTTTCAGGCCGATTTTTTAAATATTTTATTAGGCCGCTATTATGTTTTGCAAAAGTAAAACAATAATATATATAATTACAATTAGTTACTATGAGAAAAATATCAAACTAGCAGGATTTTGGTAAAGCTTTTTTTAAATTATTTGCTATTATTGATATTAAAGGTGCATATTGTATGCAAGAATTGAATTATATCTGTCTTTGACTTGTATCTTAAAGTTTCCTTCGGTGACATATGCTAAATAACTCACCTGTGTAATAAGTAACTAATTCAGCATTATGTTGCTGTGGATATTATAGTTTTCGCCACTTTTATTAGGCATTACAAGGTATTACGTAGATGGTATTACTGGGAATTTAGGTGCATTACTAGGATTTACTGAGGTATTACAGTGAATTAGGGGGAATTAGTAGGCATTGGCGGAAATTTACTAAGGAATTATGGGCATTAATTAAAAAACCTTAGAGTACTGCCCAAAATGGGCATTGATAAACACAATTTAGGTCACCGGTTTGCCCCTCGGATAATTAGTTTTTTTAGTAATAATTTTTTTAACATTGTTCAGCCATATTGGATTTTTACCAAAATATTACCAGGTTATTCCCATATGACCCTAAAATTTTGATTAAAATTTCAAATCAATCTGGTAAGTAGCTTTTAACCTATGTCGCGAACTGATAGACAGACCGACAGACGGACCGACGGAATTGATAAAAAATATTTTTTGCCATCTAGGGAAGCTAAAACGTGGAGATATGTAAAAGATGAGAGAGTGATTTTTTCGCGGTTACAAGCATTTAATTTATCTGCCATGTTGAATTTGTAATACAATTTTACTAGTTCATCCCTATACCACAATTAGTTATGGTACAGACTTTGATAGTCCCCATTTTGTTCCGTAATCTTGGATTCGTACCAAAATTTTACCAGTTGATTCCAACATAATACTTACTGTTTGTGCAAAATTTGAGTTAAATTGGATAAGTAGCTTTTTTAATGATAATTTATTTAACATTTCATTAGGCCACCATTTTCTTTCATCATACTGGATTTTTACTAAAATACTACCAGATCATCCCCATATGATCCTTAATTATTTATCAAAATTTTAGGTCAATCGGGTAATTAGATTTTAAGCTATGCCGCGAACTAACAGACAGGCAGACCAACAGACGGACCGACGGAATTGACAAAACATATTTTTTGGCATCTAGGGACGCTAAAACCTGAAGATGTGTAAAACCTGGGAGGGTGATTTTTTACGATTACAAACCTTTTATTTGGCCGCCATTTAGTTCGGCCTTCTTGAAATAGTACCACGATTTTAATAGTTGATCCCTATACCACAATTACTTTTGGCTTTTCGAGCTGAATGTTTAAATATTTTATTAAGTCGCCATTTTGTTCCGCCATCTTGGATTCACACCACAATGTTACAAGTTGATTCCAACATAATACTTTGTACAAAATTGCAGATAAACTGGATAAGAATTTTTTAATAATAATTTTTTTATCGGGTAAGTAGGTTTTTAACTATACCGCGAGCAGATAGACAGACAGACAAGCAGACCGACGGAATTGTGAAACCATGTTTTTCGGGATCTAAGGTCCCTGAAACGTGAAGATCTGAAAAATCTCGGAAGGTGACTTTTACTTCCCTCGTAAATGGGAAGTATTGTAATCGTGAAAAAATCACTCTCCGAGATTTTTTTCAGGTCTTCACGTTTCAGGGTCCCTAGATGCCGAAAAACATGTTTTCTCAATTCCGTCGGTCTGTCTGTCTGTCTCTCTGTCTGACTGACTGACTGTCTGTTCGCGGCGTAGCTAAAAAACTACTTACCCGATTGACTTGAAGTTTTTGGCAGAAATTAAGGGTAATATGGGCATGACCTGGTAACATTTTGGTAAAAATTAAATATGGCGAAACAAAATGACGGCTTAGTGAAATGTTAAAAAAAATTATTAATAAAAAACTACTCATCCAATTTATCTCAAATTTTACAAAAACATCAAGTATTATATTGGAATCAACTGATAACATTTTGGTACGAATTCAAGATAGCGGAACAAAAAGGAGGATTAATAAAATATTTAAAAATTCAGCCTGAAAAACTGTTTAATGATTTGATTTCAAATTGTGTACCATAACTAATTGTGGTATAGGGATCAACTAGTAAAATAATGGTACTAATTCAAGATGGCCGAACAAAATGGCGGCCAAATAAAATGTTTGTAATAGGTAAAAAGTTACCCTCTCATTTTAACACATCATTACGTTTTAGCGTCGCTAGATGCCAAAATATATGTTTTATGAACTCCCTCGGTCGGTCTGTCGGTCTTTTCGTCTGCCTGTCTGTCTGTCAGTTCGCGGCATAGCTTAAGGACTACTTACCTGATTGACTTCAAATGTTGGTCAAAAATTAAGGGCATATGGGAATGGCCTGCTAGGATCTTGATAAAAATCAAATATGGCGAAACAAAATAGCGGCTTAGTAAAATATTAAAAAAATTATTATTACAAAACTACTCATCCAATTTATCTCAAATTTTGCAGAAACATCAAGTATTAAATTGGAATCAATTGGTTACATTTTGGTACAAATCCAAGATGGCGGAACAAAGTAGCGGCTTAATAAAATATATAAAAATTCAGCCTGAATAAAACTGCTTAATGGTTTGATTTCAAATTGTGTGCCATTACTAATTGTGGTACAGGGCTCAACTAGTGAAACCGTGGTACTAATTCAAGATGGCTGAATAAAATGGCGGCCAAATAAAATGTTTTTAAGCGTGAAAAAGTCACCCTCTCACGTTTACGCATCTTTACGTTTTATTGTCGCTAAATGCCAAAAAATATTATTTTATCAACTCCGTCGGTCCCTCTGTCGGTTTTTCTGTCTGTCTGTCAGTTCGCGGCATAGCTTAAAGACTGCTTAGCCGACTGACTTCAAATTTTGATCAAAAATTAAGGGTCATATGGGGATGACCTGATAAGATTTTGGTAAAAATCCAATATGGCGAAACAGTGTAATGTTAAAAAAATTATTATTAAAAAACTACTCATCCAATTTATCTGAAATTTTGCAAAAAACATCAACTATTATGTTGGAATAAACTGGTAACATTTTGATATTTGATTAATGAATTGATTTTAAATTATGTTGCGATAGCTTACTGTGGTATAGAGGTCAACTAGTAAAACTGTGGTACTAATTCAGGATGGCGGAACAAAAAGGCAGCCAAATAAAATGTTTGTAATATGAGAAAAATTACCCATTATTTCAGGTTTTATATATATCTTCACGTTTTAGCGTCCCTAGATGCCAAAAAATATGTTTCATTAATTCTGTCGGCCCATCTGTCGGTCTGTCTGTCTGTCACTTCGCGGCTTGAACTAACTTGATTGACTTCAAATTCTGATAAAAAGTTAAGAGTCATATGATAATATTTTGGTAAAAATGGAGTATCATAAAAAGAAAAAATATTATGAAAAAGCTACTTGTCGAATTTATTTCAAATTTTGTATAAACTTCAATTATTATGTTGGAATTAATTAGTAAAGTTTTGGTATGAATTCAAGATGGCGGCACAAAATAAAACAAAAATGCTTCTTGAGATGAATTTATTTGGGAAATTTTTAATTTTCAAATCCATTTATTTTGTTAAAACTTCTCGTTGCGTCCGACTGGTTCAATTCAAGCCACAAAAAATTAGGGATTAACTTTTTGGTGTGAAAACCGGTTCAAATCACGATCATTAATATTTATGTCGATAGTTTGATTGTATAGGATGCTTTAAATCGGATCGGAGTTGCTCGTTAGAGATGTGGTGAATTCTTAAGTTGTTAAGCAATTTTTATTTCACCTCTATTTTAGATTTGATTGGCAGAGCCCAATTCTGTCACAGGATCTCAGAACGTGGATTATGTCTCACAGTGCGACCACTAAACTATGAAAATATCCGAAACTGTCCACAGTTCATAGGACATCACATTGTACACTGTTACTTCGCTAATTGAGAATCTAAAATAATGATAAGCATGTATTAAAACTTCTACTGGAAATATATTCTTAATTGTAATATTGTTGTAATTTATTGTACCGAAATTACTTGCAAATATCTCAGCGGGTGTATATTCCGAAGTTATCTTACTTATTGTTAAGTCAATCGCTATTTAATTTATATTTATCGATTTATCGGTTACTGTAGTGAATAACACAAAAAATTAATTGTACTTGTTGAAACAAATTTTGCAACAAAATATGCACAACACTGAAATGTTTGCTTTGAATTCAATTTGGTTTATGCCGCTTTCATTGTCATTAATTGCAAACTATTTAAAGCAGGTCGTTAAATAGTTATCTAATATTATGTGGCATAAAAATGAGGTGTTCTCCTTTTACTTATCAGTCTGGGCGTTTTGTCTCGCTACAGCAAATTCCTACAATATTTGTTTTTTTTTCAAGCTTTAAATTGACAGAACTGAAAAACAATACATGTTTCATAATGTAATCATAGTCAGAATATTTTAAAAACATCTAGTCATTATTGATTTCTGAGAAAATTTTATTCCTGATAAAAGTTGGCAATTTATTTGAGAGTATTAAACAATAACTTAGATATATAAGGTGTTCAAAACAATGCAACAAAGTGAATTTCCAGAACTTACAATTTTTTAGAATAAAATTGTTGTGACGGTAGTTTTAAAAGCAATTTAAAAATCTTAATTAAAAGCCAAGTAAAGTTTTTTCATATTGGTTATAATTAAGAAGATATTTAGATTCAAAAGTCGAAAAATTTTGTTTCGGTATTTGGCATAGACATGTGCAACTCAGGAGTGAGCTGACTCAAAGAATCAGCTCAGTTATGTACATGCACTTACGTTTTTTTGTTTCCTTTGTTGAGTTAAATTAGATTTTTTTTATTTAACATATTAAAATTCCTTAATTTATAACTGTATGTTGTATGTTCTACTTTTAATTTAAATACATTTTAATAATACTAAAATGTTAAAATATTCATTCATTCTGGAACTTGTCTCTTTACACCTCTATTTAATATAACGGGGGCGTATCAATTATATATCACCGTTCAGAATTTGTTAATGTCAAGACGAAAGGGCGTATAATATGGACTAAACCGTTAATAATAACAATATCAGTAACATTTACATTCACATGTAATAATATCTTTGTTCAATGGTATTTAGCCTACACTTTCTGCTTGAGGGCGGCTGAAAAAAATTAAATAATTTGGTTTTAGTTAGAAGAATGATAACCAGTTTCTTTAAATGGCTCTCCTGTAAAGCTGCAAATATTGAGATACGCTATTATGTCATAAGGCCAACGATATAATAGTTTATCTCCACTTAACACGACGGATACCCAGGTCATCTATTATGTTATTAGTGTGCACCGTTTGGAAACACATTCCGCTGTGAAGTTTTCACGACCTGCAACCCTCACTCCAACACCGTCACTTTTGCATAATAATGCAAAATCCCTGTCCAAACCTTTGAATAAATAAACTTACAGGAAAGAGCCTAGCTGTGACCTTGACGAGACCTGGAAGTTCAAAAATTAAAAGCGATGGCCTGTCAAAATGACAGGCGTTTCGGTTTTCAGTGGCGTATCCACTTTGATTTTTACTTTGAAATTTAGAAAGTAGTTTAAAAGCTTAAAGTTTTGATAGAGAATTATAATTAAGATATAAACTAAATTAAATAAGCCAATAGTGCGATAGATTATTTCAGATGCCAGTTAAACAAAAAATTGGTGAAACATTAAAATTCACATCTTTAAAGCTCACTTCAGATATTATTAAATTTTACTTTTTACATAATAAACCATTCGTACATTATTTGGGGGGTTAACTTCAAAGTTTGTTGTTATTGTTACTTTAAACTTGACGCTGGCTTTAAAATAGCGGCTTATTAAAGTTATAAAGTAATGTGGCAGTTTTGCCGCCTGTGCAAAATAAATTAATATAAACAGAACACATTCTTGGGCTGACGTGACACATGCCCAATAATTGCATTAATTTCATATATAGCTTGCTACTAAGAAACTATTATTAATTATATATCATGATTTGATAAGCTGTAAAATGCACGAAATTTTTTGTTTGTTTCTTTTTGACTGTCCTTTTGTATTTCAGTTTCTTTTTATTATTTGAATTTAATGAATAAAATTTAATGATTTTTTTAGCAGAATGGTTATTTTTAGCTGAACTAGGAAATTATATTTATTTATAATTAACTAAAATTATTTAGAAAAGTTAAGAAGATAAAAAGGGTCAACGCATCTAAGTCAAAACAGACCATAAATAATTGCATATGATTAATTTTATTAATACAGTCCAAATTACGTTTTAAATAAAAAGAAGAACAAGTATTACTTTAAAGTAAATTATTTATTTCTCATATAAATTTACACACATTTAATACAGTACAGAACATTAGAAAAACACCTAGCTACGAAATATCAACATCTAAGAAATATTAGATCAGAAGAAAATTCGGTAAACTTAATATAAACTATACAAACAAAAACATATCATAGAAAATACAAAAATAATTTTGAAACCTGAATAAAATAATTAAACTAAATAACTGCTGTTATACGAGACTTAATAAATTTAACTGGTTAAAAAATGTTATATGATATTTTAAAATAATATTAATATTAGGTATCAAATTTTAAAAGTAATACTACCTTTAAACATTCTGATTTGTAAAATGCGTCTATGAGATAAAGGTTATATAGGCAAGAAGAGTTCATGCGCCTTAATTTTTAGTACTTCCTAGTTTGCATAAATTCTTATTAAACAAACGTACAATATTCAACACCCCTAGTTATGATTCTTATTTCGAGATGCAATAACATTCGCATAAGATGTCAGTGTGCATTTTTTTGTCCAAAAGACAATTTATCCCTTTACCGAATTAAAAAAAAATTGAGATATTGGAAGTCAAACTAACCCCTTGATAATTTCCACCGTTATTTGAATTATTCTTCTTAGGTACTGTAATAACCATTGTCATGTTAATCTGTAATAACAATTGTCATGTTAAATCTATCCGGAAATTCACTATTTTCTTTATCAGCGGTGTATTAGGGGTCAAGCGCATCTCTATATGATTTTAACATATTGTTATAAGTTGTTTCAGATACCATGACAGAAGAATTAATTTGTTTAAGTTTTGCAAATATAATTATGACATCGTAGCAGAGTATATTGGAAGGATAAAAATATTTTATTCAAAAGAGTAGTTCGACCAGGAAAATGAAAAATATATATATATATATATATATATATATATATATATATATATATATATATATATATATATATATATATATATATATATATATATATACATATATATATATATATATATATATATATATATATATATATATATATATAAGAAATGCGATTCAAGTTAAAATTTCATTTAAAAAAGAATTTAAATAATTTATTTTAAGAAATTCAACATCATTTAAGCATTTGTTTCAGATTTAAGCGAATTTATTAAAAAAAAGAAAACTATATAGCTTGGTTTTATTTTTTATTACATCAGTCAATCTAAATTTTATTGTAATTAAACTTTCGGAAATTATTTGCCGATTCCACCTGTCTATTGTTTTTGCTGCACTGCCGAAGTGTTCCTAGAGCCGAGACGTAAATACATATTGTAAACAATTTATTTATTGGTTTAGAAATGGCGAAAAGTAGCACGCAATCTGTGTTTCATACAGATTAGGCAAAATTTCCCATTAAACTCATGTATATTTTGAAATCTTAGAGATTTAATTAATAACTGAAAATATATATAATGAAAATCATAATTGTTAAAGTGTCAAACAGTTGGGTTAGAAACCAAGTCGTATATATAATACACACTAGCGTAACATTTAATGTAATAGTTTGTTAAGCCAAAACATTTAAATTACCTTGAGAATGTTTTAAAACGAAAAAAAGTCGGACCTACGAGTTTCTAGGAACAATTTAACATTTAATATCTAACACTATATTCTCCTTTTTTTGTGACTGATACTGTGCTGAAGGGAAACAGTTATCATTATATTTCTCAACAAATGTTATTTGTTTAACAATTAGCATTTGTTTTATAAAGCCAATGCAATTAGTAAAGGCAAACAAAAAAAATATTTTAGAGACAAAAAATAGAATATATCTATGGTACATTTTTTCCATTTACCTAAATACTTAAGACATTTTGTTTTCTGCAAAAATATATTTTTCTTGCATTTATTTATTTATTGCAGTTAGCCAGAAACTAATCCTAAGTAGCCCAAATATTTGTGCTTGCATGAACTATTCTTAGTGTAATTATATATATTACCCAATCTAATCCAAAAGTAATTTAAATCAAATGAAAACACTAACCTAATCTAGCCTCACATTGTTTAAGATATATTGTAAGCGTAAATTAACTTAATGAAGGATAGGTCTGGCCTAATCTAACCCTACCTAACCTTCTTTAACCTTAACTAAATAATTGTGAAAGAAGTTAAGGGGCCCCTGCCTCTTCCATTCTAGGGCATCTTAACAAAAAAACTAACGTTACGTCTCGAATATAAATCATTTGAAATTTGAAGAAGCTACTGTGTAGTGGAACATGTTACGTGTTGTTAAATATATGTATATATATATATACATATATATATATATATATATATATATATATATATATATATATATATATATATATATATATATATATATATGTATATATACAGGGTGTTCAAAGTTAAGTTGGCACCATTGCTAACTTTTTTTTTATGAGAGCTACGATGTCGGTTAAATTATGAAAGTTTTGTATTTTTTCCTTCTGATTAGTATAGTGAAAACAGAAAAACAATAAAATGTACGGTTCTCGAGATATTTGCCAAAAGTATATTTTTTTAAATTGAACACCCTGTATATGTCTACTTCATTCGATTTACCGTCAAAAGGGTAATAAAAGTTGTTCTTTATCATTTTTGCCTAAAGTGCAAAATAGCAGAGAAAACAGCAATTTTTAATTTTAATCTAGTTATCTATGGCATAAAAACAATAGTAGAGACAGCCCTGACATTCACTAAACCTAATATCAAGCTATTTTCAATAGTAAGCTTGCTCTATTAATTCATTGTATTCAGGACAACGCAATTCACCAAAAATGTGTTTGTTACGTTTTATAAGACACAACACAACTTATTAATCAACTTTTGTATTAATGCGATGTGAATATTATTTATAAACTGCTAAAACTAAAGCTTATATTTTCAAAAGCCATGGTTTGACAATACGCGTCAACAGACCAAAATGTAAACATCAGAAAAATAAGGTAATGAGGAAGTTCCGCCAATGCCTGCTATTTTAAAATAATGCATGGGGCTCTTTCCTGTTGTTTATTTATTCAAAGGTCCAAACGAAGACGTGGTATTAAGTAGGAAACAGTTCATATTCAAATTAAATAAAGTTCACTTACAGACTTCAGGTAGTATAATTCATATATAGCTCATATTAAATTATTCATTAATATTAATTATATCTCTAAGATTTCAAAATATGCATGAGTTTAATGGGAAATTTTGGCTAATCTGTATGAAACACAGACTGCGTGCTACTTTTCTCCATTTCTAAACCAATAAATAAATTGTTTACAATATGTATTTACGTCACGGCTCTAGTAACACCTCGGCGGTGCAGCAAAAACCCTAGACAGGTAGAATCGGCAAATAGTTCCCGAATCTTTAATTACAATAAAATTTAGATAGATTAATAAAAAAAAGAAGAATTCGCTTAAATCTAAAACAAATGCTTAAATGATGTTGAATTTCCTAAAATAAATTATTTTAATTCTATTTTAAATGATTTTTTAACTTGAATCGCATTTCTTATATAAACAGGTAAAATATTTGTACTATCAATGGGTAAGATATTTGTACTATAGTTCGAATGTCTGTTAGTACACTACGAGATTATCTGTGGAAGCCAGAGCTCGATTCGTAAATTAATATATTTGCTAGAATTAATAATATTTAAATTTAAGATTGAAGCTTTAACAGAACATTTTCATTTTCTGCGTAGAAGGCACGAGAGAAGCCTTCTTTTTAATCAATACGTATTGTCGTATCATTTACCGAAAAAAAATTGTAATTTAACTTTTTACAGAATTTTCTAGCCTTCTTATGCAACAGTTTGTAGAAGGGTGATTTATTCACATAAATCGAGGCGCGTTGGGCCAAGCCTATATTATTTGTGTAGGCGGGTTCTTAAATGTTTTGGCTGTTTCAGGGAACGCGTTCGTCTTGCTAAATGACGAAAAAGTAACTATTATGCTTTTAAGAGCCTTACTCGAAAAGCATACTATCCGATGTGCAGTAGAAGTATCCTCGTGGCTGATAGGGACTACAATAACTTTTCCTATCTCTTTGATTATGAGAACTATGTTTTTATCTTTTTTCTGAGCAACTCCAAATATTTTTAAGTTATTTTTCCGCTCTTGTTGGTGAAGAAACTCCACCTCAGCACTGAGTGGAGTATATTCTGTTTTTACCGCCGATAACTCTTGTTACTTGTTATCAACATTTTTTTGGTAGTTTTTTAAATACTTCCATCTGCTCGATAAAACCGTCAGTCTTATCCCCATAAAGTTTTAGCGAATCACCGAAATTAGATTGCCTATTTCTTAGATCAGACATATCTGCGACCACTGTGTTTTACAACAAGCTCCCGTAGTAATTTAGTTGACTCCTCCTTTGCCGGTCCTGGCAGTCCTTGTAGTGCCAAGCTATACCGGAGTCCTGGGATAAATCACCAAGTGCCGCAGGCAGCTTGACGCACCTTAAGTGATAATCTTTTAGACATAGACCGGTACACTAAATGCCTGGATTAGAACGGCTGATAACAGGCACACAAACAACGCATGCGATCGGCATGATAGAGAGAAAAAAAAAGTTGGTTACATCAGGGTACCTAAATATTTATAGAAATTATAATTTGAAATGATGACATTTTTTTAGCGTATTTCGCTTATTGCGACATTAAAACTGAAGGATTATTGCATCAAACGAAGCAGCAACTTGGGAGAAATATAACTGTATAAAATTTAATAATTAATTAACAAAGTATTCCACTAAAAATATAGATTGAAAAGAGAGAAAGCAATTCCACATATATCACGCTATCACCGAACATCATGTGAGAGAAATAAATTGGTACAGTGGATATCTTACATAACCACCAATAAAAATAGCATTTTTTTATTCACAATTTCTAAATATTCTCTCTTTCAACTTCTTGAAAACTAGTATCAACATTAGTGAAGTTTGCAGAACTTATTAACTAAATGCCTAGACGCACCTTACCACCATGGCTGATTATTTATTAATTAGTATTAAAGGGTGGTATTAACAATGACATGATAAGTTTACTATAGCAACTTACCTGGGTCACACATATTTTTCTCCTTGACCGCTTACTCCCACCCGTTGCACAAATAACAGTTTTTTTAAACACACAAAATGTAAAATAGTATATTAAGGGAAAAATTCAACAGCAGTAATAAACATAAATAAGGCATTGGTCAATTTGTTTATAATGTAGATAGGCAAATTAATATAGAAAATCGGTCCCGGGTATTTGGCTCCCTCTAGCGTTTGTAGACTTCACGATTGTTTTTTAAATAATACTGTTCTGTGTAATTATAAACTAAAGTAATTAAAAGTGACACAAACATGAAATTGCCTCTAAATTCTTTCTCCATCTCTTATATTTCTCCAAATAAAGAGATAGGGCGTCTTAGCTTGGAAACTCCAAACATATTAATAAAAAAATTAAGTGGAACTAAACTGTTCAAGTTGAACCCAATTTACCAGTTTTTCATCCGCACTATCAGACATAATGATAAGTTGTTTCCTTCTTACCATATAAGCCTTGACGGAATTTCATTTATCGCATACGAAGGCCAATAGCTTGGATGATAGCCAGAAAAGTTTATTTTACCTATTTTGCAGGCTGTAATTTAAATTTTGTAAATCCCAGGATGCTATAAATCACCAACTCCCAAATTACTGCAATAAGAAGGTGTTCATGTTAAAAAATAAATTACAAAGTGCATTGAACATTAAGTTCACAGATAGTGACAACACATTATTATATATTCTATAGATTAGGAAGAAAATTAATGTGATATGAGTTTTTAGATTATTTTCAGTTACACTAGTTACTTAGAACGGAGAACTAATATCTACATTTCTCTATTCCACTAGTTATAAATAAAATTGACTAGCAACATATAATTTAATAAAAACTACAAAGTAGCATTTTAACCACATTTTCGGTAATGTTTTTAAATTGTTTCTTAAAATATAAAACGTTGTTGAAGGCTTTTTGTATTCATATAAATCACATATTATTCCAAGGTTTTTGTGCTACAATTAATTAATATTAGGTCATCATTTTTACCTGTATAACATGGTATATGTATAATATACTAATAGAAAGGAAATGTTGTATTATGGAAAACAACGTGCCCACGCTTTAATTTTCATCGTGTTTTTTTAATTTTATGTGATATGTACTATTAAAAACTGATACAACTCGTGTTGTTTGTTTATAATATAATATCCTTTAGAGCGTTAATTACGTTAGACTTTTAACCTTCGTTTATGCAATTGTATTTGTATTTGTGTGAAATTGTGTAAGTTTATCAATAGAGACTGGATAATGTTAACTGAAGTTTCATTCAAGAGCAAGACATAATTGCTATGTATAACTAATTAAAATGTAATAAAATGAGAAAGGTAAAAAACAAATGGGCATTGAAGATAGTATTTCGTTATGTTTATATATACTGTATATATTATCAATAATTTCTATTACGATTACTGCTATTATTATGATTATTACTTGCACGTCTCTTTTTCGAGACATAGCGCAAAAAGCTGCAGCAGTAAAATCCATCAGAAAGAATAAAAACTGAGCGGCTGGAACGGGGGAATGTGGTGAGCTATGAAAATCGGAATGAAAGAGAAATAATCTTTGATTCGGGTGATTTAGCTAGGACCAGTCAGTTTACGGCAATAAGACGGATGACCATAGAGGCACCTATGGCGAAGCTCATAACCCAAAAGTAAACAAAAATATGGAAAGAGATAATAATGTTTATGTCAGGTGTTTGTTCGGATCATGTGTAATTATTCTTCGTCTTTTTCAGAGATCGAAAGTCTTTTGTCATTAGGATTGTCTGCACTGCAAATGCTCTCGTTCCCGCTGCCACGCGTTGATTTGTGTAGACCTTAAGATGGGATATGATATAGAAGTAGAAACAAATTCATGGAGTTAACCACCAAAGCAAAAGAAAATATCATTATCAAGTCATTAAGATAATTTAGTGTTTTCTCCTTAGTACGTGTTATATGCTTATGCTGACTTTTATATGTATAGTGGTTGACTATGTAAAATGTAAAATTTTTGTACAGGCTACTTTATGAGACAACAGTTGTTTTCAGTAGAGTTTTTGAATTGTCAGATTTTTTAGTTGTCAGTTTCAAATAATGTTAAAATTTTCAACAAAACAAATAAATTCGTAAGCTACGGTTCACGCTGTATTTTATTCGAGACTTAGCAAATCAAACTACGTGAGTAGCTTTCTGTGGGTGCGGCAATGAGAATAAGTAGCGCCAACATAACACACAAAACTAAATCACAGCAACTAACAGGAGCAAAATAACGGATATTGCGGTTAGCAGGAGAACATACGAAATCTTCGCAGGACTTTATACTCTATATACCACGTAGCAGCATAAAGCCACCTCTGATGAAACTCAACCCGAACATGAACAAATCAAAAATATGGTTAAAATATCGCGGCAAATATTACAAAGATAGATGATCACCAAATCAACAAGAAATTTGGCTAATCGTAGCTACCTAGTTCGAACTAAAAGTCTTTATCAATAATAGACCGATATACTTCGAATAGATAATCCAACATAAAAAATAAAAGACCCCAGCCAGCTGGCCTTGAGCGTAAATTTTTAGATTTATATCTGACTCATATCTAGCGGACCTGGGTTCGAATCCTAGGTGGGTGCACGACTTTTTAAGTCTGCAGCTAATATTAATAGTAATAAACTCCAACATAGACTAGTGTAAAATGTATCTACTTTATGTGCCACCCCATTCACCCTGATTGACACCGTGGATAGGAGTTGTTGATGTAGATACACACTTATCAGTCAGTAGGTAATTTGCTAAAGACTACACTGTAACCCAAGAGTTGACAGCTCGAAGGTGGAATATAGACCGGGTATCAAGAGTGACCGAGGACTGTGGTTCGAAACCCACGATAAGCTGTAAGTGCCGTCCAGATTTGTCAAACCCATGACGGAAAGAAGACGTTAAAATAAACTAGCAAAGCAAAAAAGAGGCCCTGAAAAAATTCCACTAAAAAGATTCCAACAGTTTTGATCGGTAGACTTAGGTTTCATAAGGCCAAGGTTTCCAGCCTACAACTCTTAAACGGTACTAACTATCGAAAAATTCTAAGAGACCAAAAAGTTACATGCAAGTGACGTGGTAAAACAAAGTTCGAGAAAAAGTTTTAAAGGGTCAACCGGGTTTCAACCCGGAAAAAGATAACACCTTATAGATTCTTCCAAAACCTATTTAATCACTTGATGAAAATTACTCATAGTATAATGTGTACCAATTTTGGTTTAAACATCTCTAAGAATATACGAGGATATCAAAAATACAAAAACACTTTTACAGCGTTTGTGGACCTTTATTTATAAAAACAGTTTTTCTTATTTTTATTAGATACTATTTTTTAGATTTTTGAGCATGTATTAATTTATACCCAGAATATTTATTTGAGTTAATTGGCTGCAACTTTGGTGCGACATTCGGGTACACTTTGCAGAATTACGACCTTTACACAATTATAGATTTTTTATGACTTCCTCTAGAAAGTACTCAAACATTTTGTGGGAAGCTCATTAGATTTAAATTGTGCCATATTATTTGATATTTGAAATGCACTCTACAGATACATTAAAAATTTCATCACTATTATTAAGCATAATCAACAGAGTTATCAAAAAAATTCTCAATTCTCGACAATTCTAAACAGCCTACTTTGATTTTCTGATATCCACCTCAATAATACTAATTTGGTCTTTTGAGATTCTTTCATTAAAAACCTTTCCTTTTCAAATTTTGTAATTTTAGCCCTTCCTGTATACATTTTTGTAACTTATAGAAATATAGGCATTTCTTCTAATTTATGAAGAAGTAAAAACATGTTTTGATAAAAAGTAATGAAGCTATAGGGTAACATGCAAAATAATCAATATTTTCATAAGAAAATCAAATATCAAAAGTAAAGAGAGATATCAAATAATCCTCTAAATACTTTTTTTATTTAAGTATTTATTTAATTAAAAACTCCGTAAATTGAAGCAAAATAAAAATGTAATAACTTTTTCCATTAATGCCACTAATGCGCTACTCTATGACGACCTGGTAAGCTGTAAAAAGAGCAAAATCGCTGACTGATATAAAACATTGCACTTCCATGTTCCCTACAAAGATCACGCTATCTTTGTTCTGCGTTGGTGTAACGTGAAACAAAAATATATTAACATTATTTCTTCCAACGGAAATCAGGAATCAACATTGTAATTCAATACCGGTCGTGGTATTAGCTAGCGGAATAGTTGTTTCTCTGATTCGATTTGATAATTTGGCCCTACATGGGGCTCGCTAGTCTATGGCGGCTTGATGCCTTTAGTGATAGTGAACACACTATGTAAAAGAAAAATCCAACGCAACGACTATGGAGTTTCGATACACCCAAAGTGTTACGTACGTGGACGGCCATTTTATACGATAACCACTCCTTGTGTCTACTTGGTCAATGATCACCATCGGACAAACTCATCTGTCTAAATAAACCAGAGACGTCAAAACGACAGCCTTGTGTATCCCCATCGTAAGATTTTTCTGTTGAGTCTCGACACGCTGGAATTTTCCGAAGCTCTGTAAAGAAGGTGTCTTTGATCCCTCTCAATGAACCAACAATGAGGATGATTATGTTGGGTTCTATACTCGGGATAGATTCTTCTCAGTTTGACCCCCAGCTAGGGGTACTTGGCTTGCTTTTCTCTTTCTTTAACAAGTATGTTGGTGTCCGCCAGAGCAGAGAACTCAAGGAACAATTTATGGCTTGTTAGTTTGCAGTCTAACGGTAGTGGGAAAAGCGTAGTTCAAATAAATACGATAAGCTGATATTTTCCACTAAAGCCTCGATCTCCTCTGGGACATAAATTAACAACAGGGTTTCGTCGATATCGTAGTCATGTCTCAGATGGTAATATAGCAACCTAAGGGTGGCATTATGCACAAATACAACTCGAAGGTACATGAATAGGGCACAACGAAATAAGATCCATTAGAGTCTTGGGATTCTTCCGATAGGCTCTACACCAAACATCGGGTACATTGGAGAACTGACTATGCTATAAGATTGTTAATGACTCCATCCTGACAAAAGCCAGGAGAAATCATTTGGTTTCAGATTTTAAATCGGCTGATCTAAAAAAAGACAATATCAGTTTTGGTTAACAATTCTATTTGCCTTTGTTTGCCACTGTTTTGATGACCAAGAAGAAGTTCATTTTTTTGTTTTGATGCTCTGACTCGAGTTTTAAATAATTGCGGCTCCATATGAGCAGTGGAGTTTCGGTTTTCTTCCCTTCATCTACCCACCCACAAATAGGAGGGCCCAACAAGTTATTGAATATTCGTGAAAGATGACTGTGAGTGCTAGAAAATTTCTTCGTTTCTTCCAGAGTTCATGCAATAGCGGTGCGGTTTCGAGAGAGTTTCTTCCCAGAGGGGCGACGCTCAGTCGTAAATTTCCTTCCAGAATGTTTCCACAGTTGGTAAATGCGCTAGTACAAAATGAGGATCATTAAAAAGGCGAGAGGGCTCGGTCGGAAATAGATGATTATCCTTTATGCTTCTTGCTCTTTTCTTTAGGTTCTTGTGTACAAGTTCCAGTGATCGTATATGAACCAATAGACGCTGTTTAAAGTGTGATAGGTGTAGTGTAAATTATTTGCAATTCTTCTAGTTTTATTCGTAAAAAATCTTCCTGATATTATAATGTCCAACATACATTATATACGCAATACCTCTTGCTTTGTTAAGCGTAGTTTTTTTGAAATTTTTTTAATTCTGTACTCCATTTTAAGTAAAGAAACACGCTTGGCTCAAGTCTAGTTGCTATTCAATATAAAGTGTTATATTTCTTGTTGTTGTTCTTTAGGCAGTATGCTCTGTCCTCCATTCTGCTGTTGTTTGGCAGGCAGTTCGTCTGGTTTGACCACCTGACTCAGATCCTCAAAAGTAAGCCATATAATCCTAAATTGTTGTTTTGTATTTCTATTTCTCCTTAATCTCGCTGTAGGAATGTCCTAACTATGTTTGTGGCATCAAATATAACTGATTTTTGCATAGCGCGGTAAGTATTCCATAGTATTTCGATTTCGCTTATACTTTTTTTAAGTTTTTTAGATAAAAGGCACATGGACGAGTGGATGATCAGTGGAATCACTCATACACTTTGAACGTTTGTCTCAAGTTAGCATACTTTGTTACTTTTTCGGAATGTTTCAGATCATTGTTATTGTTGGGTATTGCAAATCAATTAAGTCACCCGTCTGTCGGTGATAATTGCGCGGTCTTAGTACGGTTTAAAGTCATTATTTTTAAGCACTGAATTTGGTTGGTATTTATAATAGGGCGGAAAGGTGTTCAGGAGCCCGTATTTATTGGCAAGCTTCTGGTGTATAATATTGCATACCTGGTTATGTCACTGGAGGTAGTCCGTGTTTGCTAGGTAAGTGCAGCTAGATGTTTTATGCTGTATAGTCTCTGACCTTTCGCTACATTTTCAACACTTAGCGGATACAACGGACCGGACTTTGATGACAAATGTAGTGTAATTTTGTGCGTTAACAACTCGGTCCTGTATTGTCATCACAAATCCTTCGGTCTCTGGGAATAGTTGTCCATCCTTCAGCCACCTGTTAGATGCTTCCTTATCTATGTGTGGCTGATTCAAGTCATTATAATGTTGGCCAATGATGTTGTCACTTGCGAGATTAAGTAGAAAGTACGAGTTGTCACTGAAGGCTTGATGTTTGTGCCTCGTTGGTGAAGAAATCTGTCAATTTTTGCATGTCTTTTTCGATGTTTAAGGCTGTACATTTTTCCATTGAAAATTCCATATGGATGTCTTTCGAGAAGGTGTACGTCACGTCAATAAGTTTTTTTGAGTTGGATATGGTTTCCACCATAGAGATTAATATCATCCATATATAGAAGGTGGGATATGGTTCGGGAATCGTCTCTATTGGCTTTGATGTTGAAGCCATGTCTTGCAGTATTGAGCAACGTAGAGAGGGAGTTTATCGCTAAGTAGAATCACAGTGGACTTAACGAATCTCCTTGGTAAATAACCATATTAATGTGTATCTCATCGGTGATAGGAGATTGATCGGATCTACTTTTTATAGTTTATAAAAGCAGTGTGTATGTTGCATTGTTTTTTCTGTGCCTGCTTAAGTACCACAGAGTCGATGACAAGTTGTTCTTTGCATCCTTGAGGTCTCTCCTGGCGACTTCCAGTTGCTCGTTCCCTTAATAAAGCTGCTAAGTTGCTCCTTGCTGGTAGAGTCAAATCCACTTGTGGTGTTTGAATCTGATTACGTTGAGATGGTATACATGAAGCAGATGTTCGACCAATACTCAGTCAAATGCTCTTTGTTCGGCAGCATCTTCTCAGTATTGGTTTGATCTTTGGTGTTATTGATAACCCGATAAAACTGTCTTTGATGGTGTTGAAAAGCCAGTTCTGTCGTTTTTTCTTTGAGCATTTGTTGTATCTCTGAAGACGTTTCGCTTTAGCTGTTAGTTTTTGCTTTAGTGTATCTTGATACTCATCTAGTTTGTTGATGGTTGAGATCAGTGGGTTTTGTACCTATCTTCTTAAATATCTTTTTAATGCACGTCTTAAGTTTGCTCGAGGGGTGTTCATTCTTCCGAAATTCTGTGAGTCTTTCTAGTTCCTGTCTCAGATCGTCAATTGTCTTCTCAAGTCTTTTCTGCCATATGGGTTTTTGTTGGTGTGTAACTTTGCCTCTTTTCTTCTGTTTATGACATCTAAGTGCCGTAACGGCAAAGCAGTAGATACGTTTGTAGAGCTTCTCAAGGGTGTCATACTCCAAACTAAACCCTGCTAGTATGGTGCTGAAAATCTTGAGGATGCTGTGAATCTTCCGACTAGTTCTAGTTTCATGAGCTTAGGTCTTTGAGTTGGATCTAGGCCGTTAAACTCAGCAACAGCTTTTTAGAGTTCATTGTATAATGATCTTTTTCAATTGTTCTGGGAGTTGTTGCCTCTGTCAATGATATCTTGTTCTGTAGATTCATCTTCGCCTATGTTTTCTTCATTTCGTACTTCCTCTTCGGGTTCTTCTGTTGTAAGCGGAGCTATCGGGTCAAGGCGTTCATTCCCAAGTTCAAGTTGCACCTCTTCTTTAAGTTGTTCTAGGATTGGTTCAGCCAAAAGTTTATTCTGGACAATTACTCGCCGTTTGTTAGCAATGCGTTGCTCGGTGATGTTCTGAAGATCCGGGTATTTCTGAAGGATAGCAGTATGAAAGCCGGTCCGGTAGGTGGTTAAGTCAGTCTCAAATCTGGTGATCTTATAATATTTATTTATTTAGTACTCAGGTACATAGTTTACATTTAATGTTATTTGTATCCAAAACTTAATGATTACAATATAAGTATACTGACATTTATCAGCATAATGGATTTTTGAAATCTGTGTGTGAAGAAAATTACAGTTTAAGGTTTACATATAAAAAAACACTCAATAATACTGCAATAAGCAATGTACACATTTAACATGAAGATATATTTTACTTGAAATTTATAGCAAATTGTGTCTCAATTAACCAGTCATAAATTTGCTTTTTAACTCTTTTAAATGGTTTGCTTCTTAGTGAGTTGGGTAGTGCATTATATACTCTAGAACCTATAAAACTAATATGTCTCTTGGCAGATGCTTGTTTCACAGAACCTAAGCCTAAATTATGATTTGTTGCATTTCTGGTATTCAAATTACGTCTTATCTTATATTTATTATTTTCTTTAGTTAACATAAATCTTATTACATTTTTGAGATATAATTGATGAAAGTTTAGCAGTTTTCATTCATTAAAAAGAAAATTGCTAGGATATCTTTTATTTTTAAACATCATAACTTTAATTATATATTTTTGGGCCACATTAAGACTTGATAGAACAGTTTTGCATGCACTTCCCCATACTACAATTCCATAATTTAGTATTGACTCTACAAAAGAATAATAAATAATTTTACAAACATTGTAGGTTCAAATATTTCTTAGTTTTTAACAGTCTAATCTTTCGTCAATGAAAATCCCCAAATATTTTATACTTTGCACTCTCTCTATCTCACAACAGTCACATTTTCCATTTCCTTCAATATTTTCTCAGTTCTTTCCAAGTCTTTACAGAGAGAGATTTCTGCCTTTTTAATTGTTGATTTCCAAGGGTCACCTACAGAGATTACCACAGTGTCATCTGCAAAACAGAAGACCCTATCATCATCATCCATGACAGATCAAATTCCATTGACATAAACATTAAATAAAAAAGGACCAAGCACTGTACCCTGCGGCACACCATACTCTACACGAAGGGCCTGACTTATATAATTTCCAATTTTTACTTTTTGCGTTATTTCACTTAAAAATTATTTAATTAATTTGTTTGCAATTCCTCTAATACCCAATTCGTCGAGACTCTCAAGCAAAATATGGTGTGCCACAGTGTCAAATGCCTTCGCTAAATCTAAAAAAATGACCTTATCCAAACTATTCAAAATCACCTGTGTTACTCTACACAATGCAGTTTCAGTACTGGATCCACACCTAAAAGCAAACTGGTTTTCTGAAAAAAGCTTATTTGTTTCTATAAATGATAACATTTTAAATATGATACACTTTTCTATCACCTTGCTGGAGTGCATTATGAAACAATTCATTGCTGATGTCCATTTCATACGCTTCTTTAGCTTTCCAGCCTTAGTGATCTAATGATTGGTGACATGCGTATCCTCAGAAACAGCGAGATCTTTTTTTTTTCGAATTACAAAAAATACATTTATATCACAGGGTTTTCTTATTTTCAACCTTGTTATTTATAAATATACAATGTATGGGGTGTTTAAAATATAATTATTTTTCCCTTTCTCTGAGGAACCATAAAACATAGACAACATTTAAAAGACGAATATTTCTCTACTTCTTGTAAAATTTATTTTATTTTGTTCTAATTTATACAGCTTGTTGCGTTTTTTCTGAGCTGATAACAACTTTCATATTCTAAGTAGATCACTCTATATATTATTACAGATTATGAGAGTTCAACGATATAATTAGTTATGAGTTTGCAATGCAATATTTCGGATTTATTGACATTTTTCTTCAGTTATGAATCTATTTTCAAATTAACAGAATTAAATTACTTTTAAAACTTTAATACATCAAAAAAAAACTTAAAAGTTCATTTTATTTACAATCTAATTTTCAAGTTTTAAAACTTAAAAAAATAACAACGTCGTCTTGTTTCGCTTATCGTATTTTTTATTATTTTTTAATGTAACACACTGTATGTTATACTAAATTTAAATAGAACACTAAACAAGAATTTCAACGATATATATCAATTGTGGGCCTACGACTATAGGCATATACGTTATTATTTTGCTTCATACCCAAGATTTCAAATTTTGTTATTTTGAAAAATGAATATTTATTTATAGTTATTAAGAACATATTTTATTCACCCTTTTCTTGTTCTTAACCATGTAATAATAAGTGATAAAAACTTTGTATTTTTACATGGTTTTCAACGTGTCTTTGTTACAACAAGCCTTTTGTTATCATGCAGTTTAATTCAGATATTTCGGCCTAAGATTAGCCTTATAGAAACTTTTAAATAATGTTGTTTATATCTTAGTTATTAATTATAATACAATAATAGTCTTAACTAACCTAAATTAAAATATTTAAATTAAATAAAAAAGGAATAAAATAATAAATAACACCAAAGAAAGATTTTCATATGTTTCCTGTTTTGAGCAATACACGTAGGTAAATAAATTTGCGTAAGTTTTTTTCACTAAAGTTGCTCAAGATCTTGGCATCTATTTTTGTACAGCTTATATTTTAACGTTTCTCAAAACAAATAATTCGAGGGGGTAAGAATAGGATTCAGGGCAATATTTCCATTGAGTTCAATAAATTGTTGTCTATAATTTGTTGATGGAGAGAGAATACTATTATTTTTCAACAGGACAATGGTCCAAGTCACAGTGGCGGCGAGATAAATTTATAAGCAACAACTTTTTTTGAATTGATTCGGCTCAACAAAAATATCCCTGGCCTCCGAAGAACTCTGATCTTATAATCTTGAATTACTTTTTATGGGAAAGATAAAGTATATTAATCAAGCAAAAAAAAACTAAAAAAATTCAGTTACTCAGTTAGTTTAAAAGAAGAAGTAATAAAATAAACCTATGGTTTACACTCATGTATTGCTCAGAATGGAGGACACCAGTAAAACTTGCTTTAGGTTTATTTAATATTTTACGGTTGTTTATTATTTTGCTACTTAATTGAAAGTTTTTAATTGTATTATAAATAAAACCTGGATGTTTAAGCAAAATTACATATAAATTTAATCTTAAAATATTTGTAATATGGTTTCCTATGAGACCAATGTTAGGCCGAATTATACGCAGTAATGTACGTCCTCAAATCGCAGCTAGTTATAAACCATACAAAGATTCATAGCTTTCAATATTTACTGATACTTTCATTGATATAACGGACAAGGGTGAATAAAGTATTAACTGTCATAACTTAGTGCGTAAATATTTATCTTTGTAAATTACTCAATTTAAAAGTTTTGTTATATATGAAAAAAAAAGAGGTGAATATGTTTTTCGGGATTCTAGGGACCCTAAATATGCAAAAATCTCGGTTGGTGATATTTTCACGATTACAATACTTCATTCTCACGAGGAAAGTAAAGATAACTTACATGCTGAAGATGATCGTCATATATATATATATATATATATATATATATATATATCGTTGAAATGAATTATCCATTTAAATTTAATATTACCTATATATGTTACCATACATATCCGAAATCCGTAATAACCGATCTAACTAGTAAAAATGGGAAGTTTCTAAAAGTGTTAGTAGTATCGAGTTCTTGCTAGTAACATGGCGAAGTGTCTAACGCATTTACTAAAATACCGACAAAATATTAAATATCGGCATTTTACTGAACGTTTTAGTTAAAACCGGTTCTTACTACGTACTAAATGGTAAGAATACGATCTAGTATATTCTGGAATAATTACAACGCTCTGATTGGTCAAAAGAAAGACGGTATCGGTGAAATTAGCTGAATTTTTTATAAAGACTAGTTTTTAATAGACAGGCTGTTAAAGTTTACCCACACCCCATATACAAAATATGGAGAAAACTGTATGATACCAAATTAGTATTTTCAACATATTTAACGTATAGTACTTCTGAAAAGAAGAAAAAGAGTTTTATATGACAATAGGTCTGCAAATGCTTTATTTTCGAGATACAGGGTGTTGTATTGTAAAGGGTTCCCCCCTATATCTCTGAACTGAATGGTTTTTGGTTCAATATTCATATAAAACTTTTTTCTTAGGTTGGGACGTACTATTATACGTTAAATAGATGTCATCCTATATTCCCTATGTATTTTGTATGAGGTTTAGGCAAATTTTAACACCCTGTATATTAAAGACTAATCTTAGGAATAGATTGTGCCCATGGTATCTTCAAGATATAAAAAATTCACCCAACTTCACGGAAATCGATTTTCCATAATGTGTGTGCGTAGTCCTTTGTCCTTTGGTATTGGTTGAAATAGTTGTATTATGCCCTTTAAATAGTAGGCCGATTTTTTATGAAAACCGTACACTTGACAACGTCGCCAATATCACTATCTAATGCAGCACGTACCCTGCGGTTTCTTACTGTAGTTAACAACGTTTAAGATATTTTTGAGTATATTTTCCAACTTTCGCTCTGTATATTATTGTACCTAATTGTATTTTTTTCTGTATATCCGTATTATTTGTATTTCGTTCATTTTTGCTGCAAGATTTTAAGTAATCTGAATAAGTAGATTTTTTTACGTTGATTTTTTTAGCCACGATTTTTTCGGTACCAAAATATTACAGATTGATTCCTATGTAACACTTCATTTTTGGACAAAATTCTAGGTAAATTGGTTAGTTCATTTTTTACATTTCACTAGGTCGCCATTAGGTGTCGCCAGGCTGGATCTTTACCAAAATATTACCTTGTGATCCTCACATAACCCTCAATTTTTTACCAAAATTTGAAATCAATCGAATTAGTAGTTTTTAGCTACGCCGCGAACAGACAAACAGACAGACTGACCGATGGAATTGAGTAAACATATATGTTTCGCATCTAGGAATGATAAAACGTAATGATATGTAAAACCTGGAATTTTTTTCACGATTATAAATATTTCATTTGGCCACCATTTTGTTCCGCCATCTTGAATACGTACCAGAGTTTTATCACTTCATTTCTGTACCATAATTAATTCTTGCACAAAATTTGTAATCAGTATATTAAGTAATTTTTTAGGCTGAATTTTTAAATATTTTATTAATCCGCCATTTTATTGCACTATCTCGGATTCGTACCAACATTTCACCATTTGATTACAAAGTAAACTTGTTTTTTGTGCAACATTTGAGATAAATGGGATAAGCACTTTTTTAGTAATATTTTTTTTCGACAAATTTTATTTTGTCAAATTTTTACTAAAATATTACCAGGTCGTCCCCATATAACTTTTAATGTTTGCCTCAAACCTGAAGTCAATCATGTAAGTAATTTTTTGCTATGCCGCGCACAGACAGACCGACTGGCACACAGACCGACGGATTTGAGAAAACATGTTTTCCGGCATCTAGGGTGATTTTTTCACGATTACGAGAATAGTAAAAATGCTAATAAATTCGAAACGTTGCATTACAGACTGACGCTGATATATATACTGTTAAAGTCATTTTTAATCGCACTATCATAATCTATAAAAATATATCAGCTGCCCTATTAAAAATAAGAAAGTTCATATCAGTCCAAGAAGAATGCAATACCTTGTATAAATAAAAACAAAATAAACTAAAACATTAAAAGAAACCAAGAAATATCTTTCTGATTTTTGTTCTCTTTTTTTGTGGTTTTTCCAGCTAAGGGGATATTTTAAAGACCTTGTACAAGAAACGTTTGCTTAATATTGTTATCTTAATAAAACTAAAAATTATGGATCTATCCCTTAATTCAGTATTTCAATATTCGTACTCATATTAGATATTTATTGTGTTAAAAAGAATTATGACAACATCCGCAACGCTCCATTTGCTAAAAATATGAAATAAAATACTTTACATAATAATGAAAGATTACCAATATAATTTAGTGTACAATGAAGAATAAAATTCCTTGTTTCACTTTTCAGAAATGTCTTGCTTTAACATAATTTGGTATGGCTGGGTACATTTTATATAGCAACATAATTATTTAACTTCGGCTACTTAGGTACAGTGTTACCTTTCAATCAAATTAAAAATTAATAATACTAACCGAACTAGCGTTTGATAATAAAACCCTGCAAGAATAAATAATTTTAAAAAATGAACATTCACACTTCAATATTTTGCAGAGGAAAATTGAAAGCCAATATTACTTAGCCTAAGTAAGTAATAAAATAAAACGAGGCACGAAATCATTACAATCGCATAACTCTCGAAGCGAAAAATGCGTTCAATATACGCATAAAGAGCAAAGTTCTTTCTTGCCAAAATGGGAGCCAGTCCTATTGGTCGCTTGATAAAAATATTATTCAAAACTTCTGCAAATGCTTCTTCTCTCCACCCCTGGGGATGGCATTGTCTCCACGTCTAAAGCAAAATCTCAGCTTGCACAACAATTCGCCGCAAATACTACTTAAATTCCTCCTCTTCACTTCCCCCTTCCATCAGTACCAGCTTTACCGTACAATATGCATGAGATTACCTTCAAGGTTAAAAAAATTTGACATATTCTCAAAACACTTAATACCAAAAACTCCTCTGGCCTTGATGGTATTCCAGCGATAGTCCTAAAAAAGTGCTCGTCTGAATTGGACCCTATCCTCACCAGGTTATTCCCCCTGTTCTTTGACAAGGGCTTTTTCCTAAAAGCTGGAAACCTGCTCGTGTACAGCCTGTTCCCAAAAAGGGATCCAAAACTCTTCTCTCTAACTACAGACCCATAGCCCTCCTCCCAATTATATCAATAATAATCTTTTAAATTATCTTGAAAGGTATAAACATATACACAATGGGCAATACGGATTCCGCTACCAAAGATCCACAGCAGGTCTCCTTACCTTCTTAACCCACAACTGGAATAAGTCTATCGAATTTCACGAAAAAACCCAAATTATTGCCCTCGACATATCCAAAGCATTTGATCAGGTCTGGTATGTCGCACTTCTTAACAAACTTCCTGCCTATGGTCTTCCTCCAAAACTTTGTCCTTGGATTGCCAGTTTCTTTTCAAACAGAAGTATTTCTGTAGTGGTTGACGGCCATTCATCAAACTTTCAACGCAGGCGTTCCACAAGGTTCAGTGTTGACACCTACCCTATTCCACCTGCACACATCAATGACTTGCGTTCTACCAGCAATCCTGTTCACAGCTATGCTGACGATAGCATACTAGGCTAGTGAGTACCACTTTTCAGAAAGACCTTGCCTTGAGTATTGCTCACACATATGGAAAGCAGCCTCTCCTTCAATGTTTAATATTCTTGACTGTGTCCAAAAAAGAGCTATTCGTCTGACTGATGATCCAAACCTCACAAGGAAGCTTGCATCACTAAAGCATCGTCGAATTGAGGGCGATTTGTTTCTGTTTTACAGATACTACCACTGTTCTGATTAAATGTCATTCATTATGCCCTCCTTAGTGATTCCTGCCAGGGAGAGACGAGTATCGACCCACATGCATTCCCTCACGGTTCAACTGCAAAGACTAAGGACTTTGCTCGCTCTTTTATTCCCAGAGTGTTCAAATTATGGAATGTGTTACCAACAAATGTACTTTCTTCTTCTCCTAATCTGCAAGTCTTTAAATCCTGCGTTAATAATCTCTCCCTGTCTTTATTTAAAGCAACCACGGTACCTAGAACTTAGGCCTTCGGCCTTCGCAGTCTGTTCTTAGATAAAACATCACCTTATTTGTTCGTCCAAAGAATCTACAATTTATAATAATAAGCGTTCTTAATTTAGTTTCGTTATACTTTTATATTTCGTAATATTTTGAAAAAACAAAGTGTGGCAGGCGCCCCGTTTTTTTTTTATTTTTTTAGGTACTTCGTGTTACAAAAGGCGCCATAACATAATGTTTAATTACGTATATCTACTGGAAGTACCATAATATTTTTTTCTTAAACAATAATTCAGTTGGTCATAACAAATGGTACCTTGCGGGTACCTCAAGTACAAAGATAATACTCGATGAACCATAAAATTTACTGACCGTGAATTATAATAACCTTCTAAAGTGAATAGTTAGTTACCTGTTGGGTCAGAGTTTTCTGTTTATAAGTTTACAAAGGAAATGTATACTGTATAAAAAGTTTTGCTCTGTGTAGGAAGTCTGTCCAGTCTAATAACTAATCAACACGATAGTAAAAAAGTAGCAAAATATCAAATTTTGTCAGTAAAGTGTTTTTTTTTATAAAATAAATATATGTTTTTCATATATATCACTCCAAACCTGAAAATGAAACAATTCTAACTAATATGAATATGTTCCCTTAAATTAATAAATAGCTAATTTAAATTAAATTCACTTATCTTAAATTAGAGACAATGTAAGTTCGACAAAGAAATTTTATTCAGAATGCTCCATTGTCTACAACTTTTGAACACTAGCTAGGGGAATTGTGCCTGAGATGGCATACTTTTTCTAAAGTAAGATACGCTTTTTTATGTTTTACAAACTTAATACTGTATTTTTACTTTTAACTAAATTAAAAGTAAATGAATAAAAATAAGAGTATGCCAGCTCACAAAGACATATGCTGATGAGACGGCATAGTATTTAAAACACCAAAAACTTTTTACAAATTTCACAAATGATTTGGCCTTCTCATTTAAGCCTGCACATTCACCGGGTACCCAATTTTTGAAAACTATACACTGAAACCACAGCTCCCGCCATAAAGACCAAGAAAAAAGTTTATTGCAGTATATACAAGAGATGTCTTCATTATCTGAATCATTCACATGTTCCAAGCTTTTCTCCTTCTCGTCTTCCTTTGAAACATTTTTTTTCTTTACTAACCTTTTCTTAGCAATTGTTCTTACTTCTGAGCTTACCTCATTCTTCAAGTTTTCAATTTCAGAAGTGATTTTCTAAAAATTCAGCCTGAAAAAATTGCTTAAAGGATTTATTTCAAATTGTGTGCCATAAATAACTAGGAATCAACTAGTAAAATGGCCAAACAAAATGACGGCCAAATAAAATGTTTGTAATCATGAAAAAATCACCCTTTCATATCTTCACGTTTTAGCGCCCGTAGGTGCCAAAAGAAATGCTTTACCAATTCCGTCGATTCGTCTGTCGATCTGTCTGTCAGTTCGCGGCATAACTTAAAGATTATTACTTACCAATTGACATCAAATGTTGGTCAAAAATTAAGGATCATATAGAGATGACCTGGTATTATTTTAGTAAAATTCCAATATGGTGTTAAAAAACCATAACTAGAAAGACTAATTATACAATTTACCTCAAATTTTGCACACAAATCAAGTGTTACATAGGAATGAAGTCGTAACATTTTGATATGAATCCAAGACAGGAAAACGAAATAGCTGCCTAATAAAATATTTAAAAAATCAGCCTGAAAATACTAATTAAATTAATTTCAATTATTATGCAAGAATTAAATATGTATGGAGATAAAGTGGTAAAATTCTGATATGAATTTAAGATGGCGAAACAAAATGGTGGTCAAATAAAAAATCTTGTTCCATTGACTTTAAATTTTGCAAATAAATTAAATGTGAGAATAAGTCAACATGACGTAACAAAATGGAGGTATGCTTCAATGTAAAAACTACTTATTGAATTTATTTTAAATTATGCCCAAAAGTCAAGTGTGCCTGCCATTGGTAGAAAGAACTGGTAAAATATTATTAGGTATTAATACAATATGATAGAACAAAGGAGCCCAATAAAAATGTTTGAAAAGACAGTATATGTAACACATATGTACTGAACTAAATTGGGTCACACTTCACTTTTCCTAACAAATGAGAAAAAATCATAATAAGGGAAGTTCCGGATAAGGGAAATTTACAGATTTCTTTTGTATAAATTTTATGAAAACTATAATAAATCACCTCTAAAATAACTGCACCAAAAAAATCTCTCTGGCCTAATTTACATACAGCTAAATTGAAACCTTTGTTTCATATTGTTGATACGTAAAAAGAATATCTCTCCCTTCTTTTAACACTCTAAGCCCTCTATTCATTATTCGGTTCGATTTGTCGTCGGTTCGATTCGCTAATTCGATTCAAATGAATGAACGAATGGGTGAATCTACGAATGGAAGAATATTTCACCCACACTGTTCGTCAATTTTTATTTAATTCGTCAGCATAGATTTCATGAATCTACCATGTTTGACTATATATAAAAAACAAATGATTTGATACGGTTCGCCAAAGTCAAAGACTACTTGTTTATTCCACAAAAGACGGAATCGCCGCGCAAGGAATCGCACGGATGAACAGAAATATTGAGTGGCGGGCTTAATGATAAAAGCTCATCTTATCTTTTCTAGTGTTAAAAACTCATTAAAAATAAATATTAAAATGAATAAACTTGCAAGTAAAGACAAAAATACATTATTGAACTTACAAGAAATATACCCTAATTCATAAGAAAAAGAAAAATGTTTTCTTATTAACTCAAGTCAATATTTTTTTTTCTATAACTATTATTGAAATTAAAAAAACTATTTTTTACTTTAAAGCTTGGATTAACCGAAGATCTGGACTCGCTGAGTCAATGTCATCTTTTTTTGAAAATATTATAAATGGTTTGGTACCTTCTAACATGCTTTTAACAAGACAGATGGTGGTAACTAACCAATTTCAGATTAATTTTGTTTAAGACGTGTGAAGCTAAAAATAACTTGTTCAATTCAATATTTTACAACCATATCAGGTAGGCTTTGGTACGAAATATGATGCAGAAGAAGCAATTCATACTACACATCGGTTTACTACATATAAACATTCTTCAACAGAAACTATTTTAAAGTTGATTTTTTTAATAGAACTAATATGAGTGTAATTCTGTCTAGAGCTAAAGAATATACTCTAGAGTTTTTACCTACATTTATCTAATCTATATGGAGCCAACTTTTTTGTCATTCTGAAATGAACATATTTTCTCTTCAAGGAGTGTTCAACAAGAGAACCTCCTAGGTCCTCATTTGTTTTGTCTTGTATTAACCTATTATAAAATACTTAAATTCTGAAATTAATTTAAAGTACTTTGATGATGGGAATTTAAAGTACTTTGATGATGAGTACTGATCCAAAAAAAATCTTGATGATTTTTATGTTACTGAAATGTCTTCCGAGATTGGTCCCTGAATAAATTTTAAAAAGTGGGAGATTTCTATAATTAATTATGGATCTATTCATTCTGAAAAAAGGTGCTGATTTTAATTCTATTAGCACAGACATGTTAAAAGTTATTAACCTATAAAAGAAAAAGACCTTATTCTCACAAGAATATTTATTGGGTTTACCGGTTTCGGGTGCTTACAAGAAGCAAGCTTGCGAGAAGTCAAAGCGAAAACATTTTTTCGCCATATTGGTTTTCTTTGTCATATCTTTGTTTTTTAATTAATATAGGCAGGTATATGTAAAATGACTACTGTTATTGCTTGACTTCTTGGAAAGAGAATAGTCCATTGGTTTTGAAGAAGGCACTCGAAACCGGTAAACCCAATAAATATTCTTGTGAGAATAAGGTCTTTTTCTTTCATATGTTAATAACAATATGACTCACATTATGGGTGAATTTTTGGAAAACTATGTTAAAAGTTGTGTCTGCCCTACTTGGTTGTTCTTTTTCAAAAAGTATAAAAGAATATCTAATTTCAAAAGTACAATTTAAAACGCTTATCAGAGAATTTTTGTAATTTTAGTTCCCATACGTGATATATTTCTTTTTAATTTTCTTTCTTATTTCACGAATATGATATTTACCTAGATGTGCTCCTTGTCGCCTGGCACATGATTCCTTTAAGGAATATGACCGTAATGTAAAATACTATTAAAAAAATTTGTAGCGCACATTTAATAATGATGCTTATTTACAATATAATTTACCTATAAAAATGGGAGGGCTTGGAATTAGAGATATAGCTACTTTTTGTTATTTAGTTTATCATATTATTCCTGACTATATTTTATATTCTTATGATCAACCTTATAAAGAAGAACTAAATTCTTGGGTGAAATTCAGTTACTTTAATATTCAGATTCTCCGTTATCTAAGATTCAGAAAGTGTTTGATAAGCAGCACTTGATCGTCTTCTCGATAGTTGTCAAAATCCTTAAGATAAAGCTAGACTTTTTGCTCTTCAAGAGCCAAAAAGCAATGCCTGGCTTCATGCTGTACCATCTGCAAATCTTGGAAATCTGTTAAACAATTCCACCTTTAACATTTACGTAGCTTTAAGCTAGCCAGCTTGTGTATGAACAATACACAAGTTCAAGTGAAGCGTCAAAATTGTTAATAATATGTCCCTTTATTGGGTTGCAATAAAAGTGCAGTGAGTTTGTTTAGACACAGGTTGATCAATGATATTATCTGAAGTTCCAACTGTTCTCAAGCCTCCTGGTTTTTGCAAAACTGAAAGCAAGCAGATGGAATGTCTTCCATCCTTGAAAGTCAGGAAAGGCTTCGCTTGGACGCTATACGCAGACATACTCTTGCTGCTATATCTAGGACAGGCAGCAGTCAGGGGCATGTTCAGTGTTGGAACCAATTCCCCCTGATTCTAATTTGGAAAAGATCTCTATATTTAATGTTTATTTTTATATTTATATCTGATAATTATTTTTATATGATAAACATTTTAATACTAGTTGCTTAGGATTACGTTTTAACATTACATGTTTCACTGCATGGTTACTATTTGTCATATATTTGCTGTTTTTCTACCACATCCAAAACAATTTAACCCAGCGGTTACAGCTAACCACTTATTTCTTCAGTTTTCTTTGGTACATGTAATATTTAAAGTTGTTTTAGCAAAATCTATTTGATCTTTCATACATTCGTGTAAAAATTCCCAATGTTCACCTCGAGCTTTAAATTCGGTCTTTAAGAACCAAAATCACCTGTTCGGATCGGAAAATATTCGACAGCGACTAACAATTCCATAGCAGATGCTGGGTGCTCTATAAAATTTGCCTAAAGGGTCAGAATTGTTAAATGCTTTTGGTAAAACATTTTATTTTGGTTCCTTGGTAATTCAGTTTGTTACCTCCTACAGGTTGTAAGCTAAGATGGCGTCCTATAACAAATGAACCAGACTTCCATAAAATAACATATAAATAAACTAATCCTTAATATCCTTAAAGAGGTAAACTTGTACATTATATCTACATACATTTAAAAACTATTGTAGTAATTTCAGGTGAGGTATTAAATACAGGAAACATCATATGAACTGACAAAAAAAAAACGTAAAAAGCAGTGATGTTATTAAAAAATGTTTCGTATTTAAATTAAAAATTTCGTATATGAGCATCTTATCTCCAAATAAACTAATATAAATTGTATCATTATTAAGGCACAGCTCCTTCTTTCAAATCTTTTAGCCAATGTTTATACGACGACGTTTTGCTGATAAGTCCCGACTCGTATAACTTTTGTTTAACTATTTTTAGTCAACAGTAAAATGAAAAGGGAAACATATCATTAACAGCCGACATTATATAGCTCAGTACTACAGCTTATTAATTTATTTTTAGTATTATAGTTTTCTATCTCTCTCATCATTAAAAACCAGGCCAAATATTGTTTTGTCAAAACTGTAGGGCTTTAGTATCAGTAAAATAAAAAATGGAATTATAAAATCTTAAAAGTTTTTAATTAAATCTTTGCAGTTTTTTGTTTAGGTCAAAAAACAAATGTATATGGCTATTTATTAATATTCACGATTGAGCTAGGATATTTTGTCAGAAAATCCTTTATAATCACGGGGTAGAGTTAAGTTTTTTTTAATATTTCTCACAATAAAATCATAAACTATTTTTATCTTTATTATTATTAACGATATTATTTAGAGAATTAATTTAAAAGATATGAAGAACAGGTTTTAAATTTCTTACTTGCATAACGTATTTTTCTGAAATGCAACTGCACTAGAAGGAATTGTTAGCAAAATACAGTCAAAACACAAGTTAAGAAAGGAAACGTAATTATCATTAATCTATTACTTAGCAAAATTTGACCATCAACTGAAGCAGAAAGTCCGTAGGTCAACAGGAATAGATTAAAGGGTGTGGTGTATTTAGCACAAAAAAAACGCTTGAGGTAAAAATCAGTTGTTTGACGATTGATCATAAAATAGATCAATATGCGTAAACGCGTATTACTCAAGGTTATATGTACGGTATAACAATAAAACAATCATATTGCCAGATTAGTGTAGCAGATGTAGAAACAAGTTCGTTTTTTATTAACAGTTTCATTTAATAGTGCGCACGATTATAATCCCAAAGAATCAAAAGGTTTACAAATCTTTGCGTTTTAGAGTCTTGTCATACCAAAAAACATGATTTCCTATTTCCAGTCGGTCTATCGGACTGTCTCTTAGCTGCATAGGTCAAAATTCGATTACCCAATTGACTTATTTCGTTTCTGAAAAGTCTAGGGTCATATAGGAATTGATTTGTAAAAACCAATACCGCGAAATAAAATGAAAGTCTTATAAAATATATAGGTTGAAAAATGGTAAAAACCAAAAATGTGGGGCATTTAGAGAGGAATAAGGCCAATTTATTATAAAAACAATGGAACATTAAATAAAAAAAATCGGTAAATTTATTTACCCGTAACTTCCTTCGTTATGATTTGTTTCCATTTGTCAGGAATAGTGAAATGTGACCCAATTTAGTTCAGTACATAGTGACAGTATATATGTGTTACATATACTGTCTTTTCATTTTTATTTGTTCCATCATATTGGATTCCTACCAATATTTTACCATTTTTTGCTACCTATGCCACACTTGACTTTTAGGTACAACAAAATAAATTCAATAAGTAGTTTTTACGTCGACACATACCGCCATTTTGCTACGTCGCGTCATGTTGAATTCGTACCAGTTTATTCCATTTTTACATCTAATTTTTCTGCAAAATCAATTGAACAAGATTTTTTTACGTTGATTTTTTAAAAACTTTATTGGGTCGCCATTTTTTTTCGCAATCTTAAATTGAAACCCATATTATTAGTCTTTACATATTTCATTGGTCCTAAGATACTTCCCAGATATTAAGTTTCCAACTGGTTTTCGTTAATGATCCTCTTGTTATCTTAAAGTGATGTATTATTTAGGGTTAGGTTCGTACTTGAACCTAACTTTTTTAAAATGTCGACGTTTCGCAACATTATTCTTGCATCCTCAGGACACAGATTTTATATCCTACATGAAACTCATATTATCAGCCTTTACCTACTCCATTGGTCTACAGATATTTCCTAACCCCAAAAAATACACCACTCTAACAACACGAAAATCGTTAAGGAAAACCATTTAGTAACTTAATATCTGGGAAATATCTGCGAACTAACGGAGCAGGTAAAGACTGATATGGGTTTGATAAAGTTGCGAAACGTCGACTATTTAAAAATAGACTTTTTTTACTGGACCCTAATAACAATAAGAGGTTTGTTAACGAAAACCATTTAGAAACTTAACATCCACGAAATATCTGCAAACCGACGGAGTAGGTAAAGCCTGATAATATGAGTTTCATGCAGGATAGAAGAACTATATATGTGTCCTGAGGATGCACAAAATAAGTTCAGGATCGTCGACAAAAGGACTTGTTTTTTTTCTGGATCGTAACCCCAAATAATACACCACTCAAATACATACATACACATTTTTTTTAACATTTTTCAGCCATATTGGATTTTTACCAAAATATTGCCAGGTGACCCTTAATTTTTGGTCAATATTTGAAGTCAACCGGCAAAAGTCTTATTTAAATTAAGTCGCGAACTGCCAGTCAGACCGACAGAAGGACGGAAATGATAAAACTAAAACGGATAGGCATCTAGAGACGCTAAAACGTGAAGATTTGTAAAACCTGACAAGGTGATTTTTTCACGATTACAAAAATTTTATTTGACCGCAATTTTCTTCCGCCATCTTGAATTAGTTATGTCACACAATTTAAAATCATTAAGAAGTTTTTTGTTTTTTGTTTTCATCCGCCATCTTGGATTCGTACCATTTTACTATTTGATTCCAACATTATTCTTGATTTTTATACAAAATTTTAGCCTTTTACACTAGGCCGCCATTTTGTTATTGCCATACTCGATTTTTTACCAAAATATTAACAGATCATCCCCATATGACTCTTAATTTTTTATTAAAATTTTAAGTGCATCGGGTTAGTTTTTAAGCTATACCGCGAAATCACAGACAGACCGACGGACGGGCCAACGGAACTGATGAAACATATTTTTTGGCTTCTAGGAACGCTAAATAAAAAGTGAAGATATGTAAAACCTGAGAGGGTGACTTTTTCCACGATTACAAACATTTTAGTTGGCTGCCATTTTGTTTCGCCATCTTGAATTAGTACCACTATTTTACTAATTGATCTTTATACTAAATTTACTTATAGCACACAATTTGAAATCCAACTATTAAGCAGTTTTTTCAGGCTGATATTTTAAATATTTTATTATGCCGCTGTTTTGTTCTGCGATCTTCAATTGGCACCACTATTTTACTAGTTGATCCCTATACTACAGTTAGTTATAGCACACAATTTGAAATCAAACCACTACGCAGTTTTTCCAGGCTGAATTTTTAAATATTTATTAAGCCGCTATTTTGTTCGGCCAACATAATACTTGATGTTTTTGCAAAATTTGAAATAAACTTGATGAGTACTTTTTTATTAATCAATCAATAGTCATCCCCATATGACCCATAATTTTTGACGAAAATTTCAAGTCAATCGGGTAAGTAGTTTTTCAGCTAAGCCGCGAACAGACAGACAGACCGACGGAATTGAGAAGACATGTTTTTCGTCATCTAGGGACCCTAAAACGCGAAGATCTGAAAAAATCTCGGAGAGTGATTTTTTCACGATTACATTACTTTCTTTTTACGAGGGAAGCAAAAACTGCGCGAAAAAATTATGGTATTTATGATTTTGTTAAATAGAACACCCTAAATGTTATTGCATTTTTGGATTCTCCCGAGGGTCTAAATACTTTTGATATAAAATGTTACAACTTTAAAGTTAATAGTTTCGAAGCTCTAAACAGTTGAAAATCAGTGTTTTGCCTAATTTGCATTATTGTAAAAGCTACCTAACGGTAGCAACTATGAGTTTACGAAATTGGTACTTCACCTGTATACTACTATATACATATACCACCACCATTAATTAAAGTGGCTAAGAGGCCGATTTTAATTATTTTTATCTTGAAAACATATAAATTTGGGAATAACGAAGTGGTAAAGCATCTGTAATAACTAAACGAATAGGTATTAAATAACGAGAAAACATAATTTATTATAAATATATTCTATAATAACTTAACGGATAGGTATTAAATAACGAGGGATCAAATCTTATTATAAACAAAATCTAAGTTTAAAAAATGCCCCCTTAGCAGCTAAGCACATATGCACTCGTTCTGTAAAGTTTTCTTGTGAGTTATGTAACATTTCATTGTTAGCACCTCTAAAAGTCTCTTATATTCTCCCTTTCATTTCGTTTGGACCTTCATAAGGCATAACATGTACAAAGTTGTCGACGAATCCCAACAAAAAGTAATCTAAAGGACTGAGGTCCAGAGACTTAGCGGGCCACAAAATGGGTCATTCGGCTTCCCTATTTGCGTACCATGGTTTCTCCCTATTATCTATCTATATTTGATCCCTGATATTTAGTTAAAAAGAATATGATATCACGTGGGTCATGCGGCGGGACTCCGTCATGTTGAAACTACATATTGTTCTAACTCGAACGTTCACATTATCTAATAATAACTAAAAAGTGACTCTCCTAAAAAAAGTTTAAATATACAATAAATTACATTGTAAAACACATGATCCAATAACATAATCTTTTACAATTCCAACCGACACGTTTACAGACCATCTTCCTTGTTTCATAATTTCTCCTCTCCAATTAGAATTTTGTTGACTGTGGTGCCTTATATTATGTCGGTTCCTAATACGGTCACTCCTAAACGTAGACTCATTGTGGATAACCGAATTCTAAAAATTTCAGGGATTTTGTAAGTTTTCTCTATAACCAAAAAAAAATCTACTCTTTTTTCTTTATCACCAGGTACTAACTTTTGGTGATATGAAATACGATAGGGATTCACTTTGATTGATTGTGTAAGATTCTCTTCATAGATATGTAAACATACCAAGTTCTTCGCTCCGAGAATTGACACTTTGAATTGAATTTTCATAAACAGAAAACAAAACTAGTAGCTGATTTTCATCATTGAGAACGGACTTGTTAACAACCATCTTCATATAATCCACATTCCCGGTCTCTCTAAATGTAACTCCTAATTATTTTAATGTTCCTAAACTTGGTTATCGGAATACCTGTCCAGATACAGTCATTTGGACTGTCTTAACTGATAATCATTCCTCGCAAACGTATTCAACATATCTATCATTTCGGCTTTTGAAAACCTGTGACGTTTCTGTTCATCTTTGCGAACCTAGTTATAAAATAATATTCTTTAAAAAGTACTGTAAGTTTAACAAATCATTGATTAACTTGTTGCTCGGCTACGAAACGACAGTGTTTGGCACTGGCAGACTTCTTGGGGGCCTCCTGAATAATTTCTTCAAAAAGGTAAGTAAACAAGAAATATCATACATTCAGTAACAAAAAAATGGAACGAACGATTTACATTTTGAGATTAATAGGTATAGTTAAACTAATAAACACAAAACAATTATTAACTAAATATTAAGAAATAATAACTATGCTGGTTCAAGCAAAACTAAAATATATAAAAACACAAAAAGTACAAGAGTGATTTTCTTTGGCGGTTGACTAGACTTATTTGTTTTTGTATCTACTAGATAAATACTTATCAACTAGTTCCTCAATATTTACTTATTTAGCCCTTTCGTGCTCTATTAAGATAAGATCTAGAGACCTAAGATGTCTTTAAGTCGTGGTCGACCTAAAGACATTTTTAATTAATATCATCTTTGAAAATGATCTTTCCGATTGAGGTGAGGTTACAGGAAGGGCATGAAATAATCGGAATGCAAAACACAGTTCTGATATACTACTTAACAATAATTAATTTTTTTCGAAAATATAGTTTGCGAATCTCCAGTTGTATTTACGTTTTTAATATTGTTCTGGAGTAGGGATTTTATCTGAATTGGCTCAGTTGCTAGTTGAGAAGTTAAATAATTTGAATATCTGAGGATTTAGAAATGAAAATGTTGAATAAACTATTTTAAATGCAGTAAATCTTGTATCTAACTGACTTACTATTACATCTAAATACGCATTAAATACTGTCAAGTCCAAATGTTTCATAGGGTTTATATATTATTATCATTACCCATGTATCCGATGTTGCAGAAATTGAGAAACCTGTGATTTTTTTAACTAAGGAAAAAATATTTTATTTGAATACACTGTTTAATTTAGGGACCCCCTAATAGCCGGGATATCTCAGCGCCGCGAACCCTGCGGACCCCTTATGCAATGTTTTGCTTTTCGTTTATCCAAAATCCATTTCAAAGTACCAATTGTCGGAGTCAAACCCTTGGGATGTCTTACTCATCTGTCAAGGAAATGTTACAAAATCACATACTGCATCCCTATCGTATTTCATATCATCAAAAGTTCTTACCTAATAATAAAGAAAAAAGTGTATGTAGTAACTTTTTATTATTGGGCTATAGAGTAAACTATACCAACACTTTATAGAACTGTTGCATATGTGCTAGGCCGCTGAAGGAGGCATTTTTGAAACCTAGATTTTGTTTATAATAAGTTTTGTTCCCTCGTTATTTGTATGTTTTTGAGCTAAAAACAATTAAAAATCGACCTTTTAGACATTTTAATTAATGATGGTGCTTACTATGGTATAGTATAGATAACTCTCACAATAATGCAAATTAGGCCAAATGCTGATTTTTAATTGTTTATAACATCTTATATCAAAAGTGTATTGAATTTTCGGGAAAATCCAAAAATGTAATAATACATATATAGAGTATTCCGTTTAAAATTTTTCCGTAGTTTTTTTATTTAATGTTCAATTGTTTTATGATATATTGCCCTTATTGTTCTCTAAAATCCCTACAGCTTTTGCATTTACCATTTTTTAATATCTTTAAAATAATAAATTATAAGGGTGTTTACCCTTCGTTGGAGAACCCTGTACATATTACCGAATAACTATATACAGACTAAATATACCCATTCCTTATTTTCCTTTGTTAAAAAAATTGATTGATTTTTTAGTAAAATTCAAAGTAATATATAAGTGAATTTGTAAAATTTTGTTATTTTGTTTATTATTATTTTGAATAATAAAAATAAAATAGAAAAACGGTAAATAAAATGACGGTCTAATGTAATGTTTATAAACATGTTGAAGTTTTTAAAAAGATTTAATAAAGGATATTTTAAATATCTGAACGATGATGGATATTTACTTTTTATTATTTATACATATTTTATTGTTGATAGTAGTTGGTGAATGAAGAAGAAATCGGTTTATTCCTTTTACCCGGAACTTCCCACGTTATGAGACTTTCCTTTTCAGGCATACTACATTTTTACCAAAATATTACCATGTCATCCCCATATAACCCATAACGTTTCGCCAAAATTTGAAGTTAATCAGGAAGTTTTTATGCTATGCCGAGAAATGATAGACAGACAGGCCCACGGAATTGATAAAATATATTTTTTTTTTTGGATTTCGGGATGCTAAAATTGAAAGATATGTAAAACCCAGCTGGTAATTCTTTTCTCTATTACATAAGTTTTATTTGGATGCCATTTTGTTCCACTATCTTGAGTTCGCACCAGGATTTTACTAGTTCATCTCTATACCATTATTAATTATTTAAAATTTGAAATCAGTCCATTAAGCAGTTTTTAAGGATGCATTTTTGTTTCGCCATCTTGGATTCATACCAACATTTTACCAGTTCATTTTCACATAATACTTGATTTTTGTGTAAAATTTCAGGTAAATTCGAAAAATAGTTTTTAAGTGATATCTTTATGACATTCCAATAGGTCGCCATTTTGTTTCACCATATAGGATTTTTACCAAAATGGTAATAAGTCATCGCCATATAACCCTCAATTTTTGACCAAAAGTCAATCGGATAAGTATTTTTTTGGCTATGCCGCGAAAAGGCAAACGGACAGACCGACAGACTGTTTGCCAAACTTATGTGGACAGTTGTAGGTACAAAAGTGTACCAAGAACACTTAATGCAACGCTTTGTATCCGTAATCATTTTTCCTCAGTTATTTATCTACTTTCATATTAACAGAATTAAAGTAGTTTTAAACTTTCTTAAATTTTACTAGAGCCCTTATAAGTTCATTCTATCTGTACTCTAATAATTTAAAACTCGATTAAATATTAAAAAAAGTTACAACGTTGCCATGTTTCGTTAATCGTGTTTTTAATTTTTTTTTAAATACAACCCCTGTACATATATGTTTTAAACTGGGTCTACAACTCACCGTTTCCGACTTGTTGAGGATGATCCTTAATAAGTCTGAAACGGTCAGTTTAGTATGTAAGTTTTTTTAATAACGAAGCTTTTAAATTATGTAATTTGGAAAAATAAATATTGTCGCACTAGTAGTTACTATAGATAATACTTTATTCGTTCTTCCTCATCATCTTAGTATAAGTTATATTAACTAGAATAAGTTAATATGACAATTTGTAATTGGTTTGTCACTAGTTGCATGTTCAAAACTTTTTTTGTGATTAAAAATGTTTTTAGATTAATTAAATTACCCAGGATCTTGGGTAATTTAAATCATCTAAAAACTATTTATCTATTTTAATACACTTTATCTCTTAAAATTCACATAAAAAGTCACTCAAGGTAGCAAGATCAAAACTGTTCGAGAGTCAAGAATTATTTTTATTGGGCCCAATCAATTCTACAAAATAGACTATAAATTAATTTATTTCCTCGTCAGTGTGACTTGAAATACAATCCAGTTGAAAAATTATATTATCTTCTCCATCAGCAAATTATAAACAACAATTTTGCACTATTTATTGGACACAAGAAATTTGCCCCCAGGAACCCTGATTTTACCCCCTCGAATTATTTTATTGGGGAACTTTAAAATATAAATGTGTTAAAATATTGAGCAACTTATCCAAAAAAGTAAGTGAAGAAATTTAATTACACCATCACGGTGTAACAAAAGTGATAAAAAACTTGTGGAAATTTACACTACCTGTAGTGCTCAAAACATTAGAAACGTGCGAAACGTGCCTCAGGTTTCTTTAATATTTTACAGTTATTTATTCTTTTGCTACTTAATTTAAAGATTTTAATTAAGGTTAAGCGACATTTAATATACGTTTAATCTAGAAAATTATCAGAATTAATGTATGATTACACAAGATAAATTTAAAAGTTTTTTGACATCCAACCTCTTTAATCCGAATAATTAAATGTAAGGAGTTTGCCGGATTAGCGATTTGTCCGGATTAGAAAAAAGTATTTACTTATCTATCATTGTACTGTTCTCCTTAATCTTTACTGAAAATGTAATATCAAACAAAAAGTTCACATACATTGTTATAAAAGTTTATATGTTAAATGTGCATACAAATTTGTTATCAGCAAATTATATACTGAGTGTTAACGTATATAGGCACCCACTTACATAGCTTATTATTCGAGAAAGAAGAAAATGTTTAATTTAATATAAAAGTTATTTGGTTTTACCTGAACTATCAGAATATGTCAACAAAATAAACAGAAAACCAATGGAAAGTAAAAAATTGAGCATCGACTTTGTTAATATAAATGGATTACTTTGTATAATATTATCTCAATAAATGGTCATTTTCTTGCTGATTATAAAAATACCAAGTTTTTTATACCTTTATCTTTAAAGAAAACCGAAAAATTTGATAAAAACCCTGCTATAAGAGACACGAAAACACTCGACAACATACTGGAGTCAATGGGAATATATTGCCTTTTATGGCATAGTTTTTATCAATTATCAATTATCATAGTAAATGTATTAAACCCGGCAGCAAGAAGTGTGCGTTTATTGAAATAATATACATTTAAAATAACAAAACCGATGCTTAATTTTTTACGTTTTTTGCTTATTTTGTTAACAGATCCTGATGGTTCAGGTACAACCAAATAACTTTTATATTCATTATTTTCTTCTATCTTGAAAAATAAACTATGTAAGTGCGGGTTTCAGATCATACGTGAATACACTCTACAGGGCTTTTATTAATATTTTGAAATCTAGTTAGAGCTTTAACTATAGGTGATACAAGAAAATCTAAAATACCTACAAAAGTTGTAGGATTTTTCTTGTATTATCTTTTAAGAGTATCAAAGATGTTTAAAAATCTTTGGAATATAGCTATATATGTATCTATGTATGTGTGTATGTATGTGTACGTGTGTAGGTGTGTATGCATGTGTGTATGTGTGCGTATGTGTGTATATATGTATATATGTATGTATATATTGTATATGTATGTATATGTGCATATGTTTATTTGTTATATTATTTATTTATATTTTATGGGTATAATTATGCTAAAATTTGCACATTTTTTTTATAGCTTTGTTAACGAGATTTTTTCTTTAAACAATAAAACTTACTTTGACTTTGACTTTGACGTTGATTGAAAATATACATAATTTATATTTTTAATGGAATACCCTATATAGTAGTATAAGTAGAGATTTCCAAACGGGTCTTAACTGGGCAAACGCTCCTTTAGCTTAATCTATTCTTCTTTGAACATCTATGTATGTGCCCCGGTTTTCCAAAATCATACTGCCTACACATAAAAAGGTGTCGATGTGTTATATGTCTTTGTTGTTTATTATTAGCTGCTCATTACTGCTGACTCTCATTTCCTTAATTTTCCAAAATTTAATGTTCATCTTTTACTGGTTCTAATCACTAAAATATTATTAAGATGATAAACAAATGTGAATAAAGTAATATCTCTAATACCTATTAGTGCGTAAATATTTATTTTTTAAATTGCACAATTTAAAAGCCTTGTTGGGATAAAAAACGCAAATTAATAAATATCGTTGAAATCGTTGGTTGATTTCAACGATATTTATTGAAATTTAATACGATAGCGGAACATGTCAACGTTGCAACTTTTTAAATTATTAATGAACAATAAACAGGAAATAGAATGAACTTCTGATTTTTTTTGTCTAGTAAAATTTAAAAAGTTTAAAACTACTTTAATCCAGTCAATTTGAAAATAGATACAAAAACTGAAAAAAGTGCCAATAGATATTCTCAAGTCTTTAAATCTTTTATCTATTTTTTATGTCTGTCCAGATAAGAAGATAGGTCATCTTGTTTACCTTTGTGCAGAAGTTATATGCTACAATTTTGCTCGTAACTATTTTTCTTGAAAAATTTATAGTTTTTGAGATGCTTACAGAAAACTAGAACTCACCCCCTTTTCCCCCTAAACAAAAAATCCACTGCTCACTAATTTTATTGAACTAAATAACCCTCCCAAGATTTTTCCTATAAACGTCACTGAGCAAAATCAAATTCCACATTCCATTCTGTAATATTTTGATCTCTTATATTTTTTTTTGATATCTTGCACCGTTTAGACATTCTTTAGCAAAATGTCCATATACCTAATTTGATGGTGATCACGCATCAATAATACAATTTGACGCTAAAATTAGCTATACATAAATAAACAATTTTCTAAATAACACCTATATATATTTAGAAATATCGAAAAAATCTAAGAGACTAAAAAGTTACCCAACTAAGGACTAAGGATTTTATTACAGAAATGGCCAAAAAATAACATCCTGTATTTTTTAAAAAACAAAAACCATTAATATGTCACCACTCTGCATCTCGAAAACAAAGAGGTTGTGTTGTTCCTGTTGATATAAAAATGTATGAGACTAAAAAATATACTTTTTTTTATTAAAACTCCGTACAAATTGGTTTCATCAGCAACCATTCTTTTTAAATTCGAATCTGGATTCTGTATTCAAGATTTTAAACCTTTTTGATCTTCTGAAACCAACTCTGTCTCGCAGTTAACATTGGTTTTGAACATATTTTTACCTAATGTAACACGTTTTAAAAAATAAAATATAATGGATATTTAAATATTTAAAATTATAGGGTGGATAATTGATATTCAAAACCGAAGCATGTTACCATGAAAGTGTTCATTTTATTTTGCTGCAACATCTCCAATAAAGTAAGCATTTTTAAAAATTTTGTTTTTTTCGAAGTGGTTTTTTTAAAGCCTCTGGACGAGTAATTTTTCCAGTGCGTTGATTTTTAAACGTCATTTAAATTTTTCTGTATCTATGACAGTTCCTGAAAACCCAATATTGAGGGTCGAATTTTGCAACACCATGTATGCAAAGTGTATAATTTTTTATTTTTTGACATCCGTTATACCAATGACTGATAAAAATTTTTTATTATAAATGTCCCTAGATCTTTTAAATTTGAAAAAAAAATTACTTTAATTGCTTTCACGGAACTAAAATATCAGTAAATTTCTTTACCCGGAACTTCCCTCGTTATGATTTTTTTCCATTTGTTAAGAATAGTGAAGTGTGACCCAAGTTAGTTCAGTATATAGTCACATTATATATGTTTTACATTGATTGTCGTTTCTTTTTATTTGTTCTATCATATTGGATTCCTACCAATATTTTACCATTTTTATTCTATTCTTCTTTTTGTCTACCTATGCCACACTGGTTTTTTGGGCATAATAAAATAAATTCAATAAGTAGTTTTTACATTGACACATACCGCCATTTTGCTACGTCATGTTGAATTCATACCAGTTTATCCCATTTTCAGATCTAATTTTTCTGCAAAATCAATTAAACAAGACTTTTTACGTCGAAATCTTTTATTTGGCCGCCATTTTGTTTCGCAATCTTAAATTGAAACCCATATTATCAGTCTTTACCTACTCCGTTGGTCCTCAGATATTAAGATTCTAACTAGTTTTCGTTAACGATCGTTTTGTTGTTATGTTAAAGTGGTGTATTATTCCAGTAAAAAAACTTTTTAAAATGTCGACGTTTCGCAACTTTATTGTTTATTACATAGATTTTATATCCTACATATTATCAGTCTTTATCGTTTCCGTCGGTCTGCAGATATTTCCTAACCCCAAATAATACACCACTCTAGCAACAAGAAGATCGTTAACGAAAATCATTTAGAAACTTAATATCTGGAAAATGTCTGCTAACCAACGGAGTAGGTAAAGACTGATAATATGGGTTTCATGCAGGATACAAAATCTATATACGTGTCTTGAGAATGAAATAATAAAGTTGTGAAACGTCTACAATGTAAAAAAAGACTTAAGTTTTTTTACTGGATCCTAACCCCAAATAATACACCACTCTAACATAAAAACAAGAGGATCGTTAACGAAAACCATTTAGAAATTTAATATCTGTAGAGAATGTATGTGTCCTGAAGATGTAACAATAAAGTTGCGAAACGTCGACAATTTAAAAAATCTTTTGTTTCTTTACTGGAACCCTAACCCCAAACATTACACCACTCTAACATAACAACAAGAGAATCATTAACGAAAACCTTAGAAACATAATATCTGGGAAATATCTGCGGACCAACGGAGTAGGTAAAGACTAATAATATGGGGTTCATGCAGGATATAGGAACTATTTGTGTGCTGAGGATGCAACAATAAAGTTACGAAACGTCGACTATTTAAGACAATCTTTTTTACTGGACCTTAACCCCAAATAACACTCCTCTGTAACATAACAACAAGAGGTTTGTTAACCAAAACCATTTAGGAACTTAGTATCCAGGAAATATCTGCAGACCAACGGAGTAGATAAAGACTGATAATATGGGTTTCATGCAGGATAGAGGATCTATATATGTGTCCTGAAAATACACAAATTAGATTCCGAAACGTCGGCAATTTAAAAAAAGACTATTTTTTACTGGATCTTAACCCCAAATAATACACCACTCTAACAAAAAAACATTGTTCAGCCATATTGGATTTTTACCAAAATATTACCAAGTCATCCCCATATGACCCTTAATTTTTGGTTAAAATTTGAAGTTAATCGGGTAAGTAGTATTTAAGCTATATCGCGAATTGACAGACAGACCGACAGACGGACCGACGGAATTGATAAAACATGTTTTTTGGCATCTAGGGACGCTAAAGGGTGAAGATATGTAAAACCTGACAGGATGATTTTTTCACGATTACAGAAATATTATTTGGCCGCAATTTTGTTTGTAGTTATGGCACACAATTTAAAATCATTAGATAGTTTTTTGTTTTATTCCGCCATCTTGGAATCGTACCAAAATTTTACCAGTTGGTAATAATACTTTATGTTTATAAAAAATTTGAAATAAACTCGGGAACTAACTTTTTCATAAAATTTTCTTAACATTTCACTAAACCGCCATTTTGTTTTTGCCATACTCGATTTTTACCAAAATACCACCAGATCATTCTCTCATGACTCTTGATTTTTTACCAAAATTTGAATAAAGTCAACCGGGTTAGTTTTTAAGCTATGCCACGAAATTGATGAAACACATTTTTTGGCATCTAGAAACGCTAAAACGTGAAGATATGTAAAAAACCTGAGAGGGTGATTTTTTCACGATTAGAAACATTTTATTTGGCAAACATTTTGTTTCCCCCATCTTGAATTCATACCAAAATGTTACCAGTTGATTCCAATATAATACTTGATGTTTTTGTAAAATTTGAGATAAATTGGATGAGTAGTTTTGTAATAATAATTTTTTTAACATTTCACTAAGCCGCCATTTTGTTTCGCCAAATTGTATTTTTATCAAAATCTTACCAGGCTAGCCCCATATGACCCTTAATTTTTGACCAAAATTTGAACTAAATCGAGAAAGTAGTTTTTAAGCTATGCCGCGAACTGACAGACCGACAAACAGACAGAAAGACCGACAGCCGGGCCGACAGAGTTGATAAAACATATTTTTTGACATCTATTGACGCTAAAACGTAAGTATGTGTAAAAGTGAGAGGGTGGCTTTTTCAGCACCACAAATATTTTATTTGGCCGCCATTTTGTTCGGCCATCTTGAATTAGTACCCCTATTTTACTAGTTCATCCCTACACCATAATTAGTTATGGCACACAATTTGAAATCAAATCAGCAGTTTTTCAGGATTGGATTCGTACCAGAATGTTACCAGTTGATTCCAACATAATACTTGATGTTTTTGCAAAATTTGAAATAAATTGGATAAGTAATTTTTTAATAATATGTCTTTTAGCATTTCACTAAGCCGCCATTTTGTTTCGTCATATTGGATTTTCACCAAAATGTTATCAGGTCATCCCCATATGGCCCTTAATTTTTGACGAAAATTTCAAGTCAATCCTAGAAGTAGTTTTTTAGCTACGCCCCGAACAGACAGACCGACGAAATTGAGAAAACATGTTTTTCATCATCTAGGTACCCTGAAATGTGAAGATCTAAAAAAATCTCGGAATTGTTTTTAAATTTTCCTTAAGGAAGCCAAAATTGTTAAAAAGTTAGTCTTTTCGTAAAGAGTGTTTAATTTAGAGAGGAACATATTCGAAAAATAATTCTCAAAAAATATATCAAGTAATAAAAATTTGAGAACTACGTTTTTCCTAATAACACATATATAAAAAATATACACTTAAAATCAAAATAATTTCGGCTTTGTAAATTCTGGCTCTTGGCAAACTTTGGGAAAAAACCCCTCAAATATACCAGATCAAAGCATTTTATAAAAGTCAAATACCACAAAGATTTTAACTGAATATACGCTTGCAAAATGTAAAATGCCGTTTGCAAACACATCATTTTCTTGATAAGTTATGGCCATTTAAATTGAAGTCGAATTTCAAGAAATTGCATAGTTGTATGCTTATTTGCGTAATATGTGTGTCGTAGAATTCGTTAAGAGGGAAGATAAAGTCTGAGATTTTCTTTCTTCTTTTGATTTTTATAGACAAGATGACAAAAGAAGATAATTTGAATATTTCTAAGAGATTTTCGACTACCGCTATTCTAGGGCCAAAAACCCACCCTTAAACATAGTATTATAAATCAAATCAGTACAATGCATGAACTTTATACTCTTTTACTTTTGTCACGGTACTCTTCTACGAAATGCAAAATGCAATATAAAAGTACCTTATAATTCCAGTGACCAGTGATTTCCTCGACCTGGCACAAAATTTGCAAGCACGTCGTCTGTGTTCAAAAGCCTGAAACAAGTTCTTTAACGGGAAATATAATGTCGGTTATAGAAATTCTAGTACTTTGGAGGAAAACCAAGCACCTTATAGAATATAATATGAAAGTCCAATAGAAAACTTAAAGGAGATTAAAAATTAAAAGAACGCCCATACGGCAAATGCCCGGAACGTGGTCGAAATTTAGAGAAACACATTAAAAAAGAACACTGTCTTTATCTTTTTCTTAAAGTTGAATTCTAAAGTTGTCTTTAAAAACTATTTTAATAAGTATATTATTTCATGGAGCAACTAACATTAAAATTTTTCGCTTGCTATGGCCCAAACCTGGAAACCACACTTCTCGGACGCGAGAAGGAAATGCCAAATGTGATTTTGGCGGAACGTCAGCAAAACCGTATATATATATATATATATATATATATATATATATATATATATATATAAATTATGTTTATGTCATTTGCTGATGATGCTAACTTGGTTTTTCGCGTGTCCAGAACGTAACAACAAGTTGTGGTGTAGTGTGGTTAGAACTCTTGTATTTTGATCTATCTTCCACCACAGGTTTCAGTGTTACGGCATATATATATATATATATATATATATATATATATATATATATATATATATATATATATATATATATATATATATGTAAAAAGCAAAAATTTATAATTTCTGCAGGTGCAAAACGGCCTACAAGAAGAATTGCTTTCGATTATGTCACAGAAGTACCTTCCTGCGATCATGATTTCTGGGCCTGTACTCTCATCAGGCAGGTTTGTACCCATGGAGAACTGAAATAACAGATTCCTTGATATGACAAACTCGAAAAAACGAAACGTCTATCATACCGGAACAGTATTACATGCTAAGTGTAACACTTAGCGCCACCATTAGGGCTTCGGTGGTTTCCGGCTGCAAACTCATAGGAATTTGGCAAAGTATGCACTAGGACCATCGTGCGGAGAGTAGGTACTAAAATCAATAAAAATTCGCTTTCACACACCTTTATCAAAAGTTCTTGGCCGGAAAAGATATATGTAAAAGGAAAAATATATAATTTCTGCATATATATATATATATATATATATATATATATATATATATATATATATATATATATATATATATATATATATATATATATATATATATATATATATATATATATATATAAAATATTAACGCGGCAAGAGCTATTATATAGTAGAAAAAGGATAAAAGGATTTTTTTTGGCATGAACGCTAAATCACAATGCAATTTGGCCAACTTTATATATAGACTTCCGACCAACTAGTTGAGGGACGAGTACAACTAGCATATAAAAAAAATATATATATATAAATAATATATATATATATATATATATATATATATATATATATATATATATATATATATATATATATATATATATATATATATATATATATATATATATATATATATATATATATATATATATATATATATATATATATATATATATATATATATATATATATATATATATATATATATATATATATATATATATATATATATATATATATATATATATATATATATATATATTATATATATATATATATATATATATATATATATATATATATATTAAAAAGTTAAAGTTTAGTCTACCTAATGATTTTGAGTGAGTGTAATTGCAAATATTGTCCATAAATCGTTTTACTTTAAGTTTTTTCTGTGTCTTCAGCAGGAATTTCACTTACCAGTTGCATTTGCATTATGTCCGGCAATTTAATCGTCGACTAAATGAAAGGTGGACCTGTTCTTATGTAGCCGACGACGGCTCGAAATTCGACATCTAACGTATCAATTAAAAGGTTGCTAATAATTGGATATTATTACAACTTCACCGTTTACAAAAATGTACGTTTTATTAAGACTGGCAAAGTGTTACAATTTATTTATTAAAATAATCAGATTGCAATTGCGAAACCTCGAACTAGATTGGCCTCCTAATCGGGCCAATCTGGTAAGATTAAAGGTAATTGTTTCTGAGCATATATCATAGCCGGTAGAATGGATTTGTATTATAATATTGCACGGCAACTTTTTTGTAGGAGATAAATATAAACTGTAAAAAAATATGTATTAATTTATTATTCTTGGGCCGCATTTAACACTGTTTCGGGTTCACATACCATAAATTGAAAGTGAAAGTTAACTGAGAATTAAGGATAGGAAATAATAAATTTTTAGTATAAAAATGCAAAAACGTGAACAAAAAGTCTGAAATACCTATTAACAAATTGTTTGGTTATTTATCTGTGTCTAGTCTCTCAATATTGTTTTCTTGTTTGTCTGCTTCTCGCGGATGGTGGAAGGTGGTTAGTGTTATCATAGAAATCGACATTTTTGAACAAACAAACAGTTCCTCGCCGTTCATTTTTGTATTACGAAACTAGTCGAACTTTCCTTTAAAGAGCTGGAAGTTAAACTCGATCACCAACGACTATATACTCCCTGGTACCTTAATTAATGATTAAGTGTAGTTTGGCTTGACACAAAACTCGATAAATCTCTATATTTCAGCACAAAATTAATAGTATGTCTAAAAATTTTTCACGATTAAATATTTTGGCTTTTTTTTCTTCTCTTATGTTCGCTTATAACAAATCCTGCTCATTTAACTTGAGCGTAACGAAGAATAGCGAAGGGAGGCTTATTGCCTCATTGATTATATCAAAGACAGTATATGTTACCCAGCCAGGGCATAAATCAAATCGTTTATAAAGTCCATACTTAGAATGTATAAATATTCTTGCGCAGATATGTACTTAATAATTATTGGTAATATGCTTTCAAAAGTGGTGAATCCAACATATATAAAATAGCAAATATATTCTGGTAACCGGTTATTAGTTTCGACTCTACAGAGTAGCCCAAAAAAGTGCTACGAAAAAAAATTATTTATTGTCAATTAAAACCATATTACATTTTTAAATAGTTCTAAAAATTTTAAACTTATTTTATGTTTAATGTGCTTTGCCTAAAATGCTGTCATTTATTATTGATTTATTGGTGCCCTAAATTATTACTTTGTTTTTATTTACAATTTTAAAATTTCTGTTTATGTACTTCAATGTATATAATATTCTTGGCCTAAAATACAATTTTATTACATATACATAAGAAAATTGTTCAGAGTCGTGTCGAAATGGTATTTTCAAATCTAATTATGGCATAGTTATCAGGGTATCAAGGGTATATAAGGCTCATAACGCTTGAGGTCAACACAGTGTTTACGTCGACCGAAAGAGTTATCCCTTATAATACTCGTGGTGCCTTCAATGTTTAATGTAAGTCATGTATTTTTTTAATTGGAAATAATCTAGATTTAATAACAATAAACTAAATTATTATTTTTAATGCCCTAAGGTGTTATTTCTTATTTCTGACTTGGTATTATTTGTCAAATAATACAGACAATCAAGTTGTGACGAGCATCCAAGCTGAAAAATTTATCCGATATATGTACCTCTAATCTCGCCTAATTAACTGCATCTTCATCCTTATCTTATAAATGTAGCTGTAATCGCTCTCTGCAAAATTGTATTGTAGAATGGATTAGATATGTTATATTGTAGAATTCAGAAATTCTTCAATGGAATAGAATGCATTTTTTATAAAAATTTCTTTAACTGTATTTCTAAATACATTTATGCTCAATCTTAACAAAAAAGCTGGTAAGTCATTAAGAAATACTGGACTATAATAATTTAGGCTGTAACGACTCGCTCCAGGTCTAAGGAAGTCAATTCTTAGGGCGCCGCTCCCTCTAGTGTTATAATTATGTATACCATTTTGTTGAGTATATTTAGATTGATTTTTAAAGTCGAGAATAAGGGTTTTATATATATATATATATATATATATATATATATATATATATATATAATGACGGAACTGTTAATATGTTGTATTCAGTATATTTTTGTTTAATGTCCTCTCTGTATTTACATTTAAAAATAATACGCAGAACACGTCTTTGTAATTTGAAGCTTTTATTTGTGTGTACCCAGCATCTACATCTTCAGGGAGTTTTCTTTTAGTAAATATGATATTAATTGTCTTTTGTGGATTAAGACATAAGCCATTTGATGAAAACCAGTTTTCAGCATTCAACAGTGTTTCTTTCACTTCCTCTTTTAATACTTCGAAATCTTTATTTATTTTTATTAGAGTGGTGTCATCTGCAAAGAGCCCGGCCCTAGTACCGAGCTCTGGGGCACCCCACCAACCATTTTTTCTAAGCTTGATTTTTTGTTTTGTAAAATTGTAGTATTGTCAAACTACTAAAAACACATTTGCCAGTTTCATATGCTTTGAGGTATCAAAATACAGTTTCGTCGTAAAGTTTCTTTTTGATGAGCATAGCTTTCGCAAATTCGACACTCATAAAGTTTAAAACATTTTTTATGAGATACCCACAAACATACTTTTGGATTTTTTTCTTTTAGATATATCATTTTGTTGATAATTCAATTATTGTTTAAGATGTATAAGTTTTTTTAATTATCTAGTTAATAGAATCGAAGTTGAGTTTATACAATTATCACTTTGCTGCCGTATTGAACCTATAAAATATTCCAAACAGTCCTGGTTAGGTCGTCTAGTAAAGACAAATTTTTATTTACGTTTTGATTAAGATGACTATAAATACCTCAGAGCATTATTGATGCTTGAAAACCTTTTAGAAATTGCGTTCTGTTTGTGGAGTCTTTACTTTCTAATGACAAACATTTTTTTTCCAAAAAACCGAACTGTTATTCCTTTTTAAATGCTGGGGAGAATAATCAAAAATAGCAAACAATATGTCTGTCATAGAAATAAATTCAGGAATTATTCCAAATCTTAGCTACGATATGACTAAAAACTTGGATTTACCTTCATTGTTTCATTCATTCATCATTGAGAAAAATATGAGTATTGAGGTTAATTTCGATGCAGTTCAAACCAGATATTTTTTGTCATGGCTATACAATATTTCAAGATATTATTTCAACTTTTTCTGAACGAAAGTTGAGTTTTAAAAGCAGGAACTTCAAAAAACTAAGATAGGCATATCTATAAAGTGATTGACATAAGGAGGTTGTTATACTATGTACTATAGCTCTGATAAAATGTCTAAACAAGTGGGTTTTAATTTTTCGGTAAGCCAATTTAAAATGCAAAAAAAAAGTTTGACTCACCAGTATTTTATTCCTCTAATCACGAAAATTGTTACAGTTAAAGCTCGCTTAAATACTTTTACACCTCTATCATCATCTCCCATTCCAATTATTTCATCGAGTCCAAAATAAATTTGATTTTATGCTCATTTCGTCTGCCCATAATATACATAGTTTTCCCTGAAGGCTAAAATTTCAGGGTTTCCTTGTAACTTTTTAATTATCAGTATTAATTTTGATGGCCTTGATAAATAAAATTGATTAATTAATGTTTTTATACGATTTGGATTAACAAAATACGTATTTAATATATAATCTGTGTATTTAATAAGAAATATGTTGGATATTTTTTTGACTCCTCTTGTGTATATAGAGGTGTAGTTGATAAGGAAACCATACCTGGCATTTCTAGAAATATACGAGACACATAAAAAAAAACTTAAAATTTTACAATTTATTACCATGTTCCTGCCAAACAAAGCATTTACGGACACCCTTTGTATAGTATGTTATTGACCAATTATACAGAAACAAAATATTTAATAATTAAAAAATTTCTCCAGGAAATTGGAGATAATTATTAGTAATTAATAACTATAAAGGCCGTTTTACATGCTGCAATTCTTTCTTGCAAGTTGCAATAGTCTTGAACAAAAGCATGCGCAGTGGCAAGACATTTGTACCTTTTGTCAAACTGCGCATGCTTTTGTTCAAGACTATTGCAACTTGCAAGAAAAAATTGCAGCATGTAAAACGGCCTTAAAAGATGACGTCTTTTTAGGAGTAAAATTTTTAAGGGGGAGAAATTACCGCCAACTCTTGGAGCACTCAAGCCTCAAATTTAACAATACAACTTAATTTTCACCATAGAAAATGGTTAATAATTAATTCAGCAGATTGACAATAGTGATTCAGAAAAAAATGTTGCTTTTAATATTTATGTTTAATTACTTCAAATTTAGTTTGGGGTGAGAATCCGAACAAAAAGTCAACTTTTTAACTGATCAACATTTCACAATGTTTTATTGCTTCATTAGGATCCTACAATTATATAAAAGAAGGACAATGAGTATTTAATTAATGTTGCATAGTACATTGTTATGACTGTTTATCGGATTTAAATGTAATTAAAATGGTAGTAGTCTATTGTTAAACCTTTTTTTATAATATAAAGTAACGAAAAGAAAAAAAGAAAACAAACACAAAATACCTATAATATAAGGCAAGAAAAAACAACAAATAATGAAAATAATTCATTAATGTATTGTAAAACACCATACGTAAAAAATGTATCGGAAAGAATTGGAACGGTATTGTCAACGTTCAAAACTATGGACAATAAAAAAGCGAAGGATGCCTTAAAGAGTGATAACACTAGTAAAACACGGTTTTACTCCAAACTTAAAAGTAAAACACAAAAAGAATTTAAATCCAACGTAATTTATAATATTCCATGTAAGCAATGTGATAAATGCTATATTGGCCAAACGGGAAGATATATTAAAGATAGAATGAGGGAACATAAATTAAATTAAAAAAAATATCTTTTAAAACCGAACCCTACGGCTCTGGTAGAACACAAGAAAGATACGGGGCATGACTTCGCGTTAGCCGATACAGACATACTGGATGTTCAACCTATATACTATAAAAAAATTATTATCGGAGATGATTTTCATAAAAAAAAAATAAAAATGCTGTTAATAAGAGGACAGACGTAGAAAATCTCAACACAGCCTACTTTAGTATAATTGCCAAATTAAAATATTTGAAAACACACCATTTTTGTTCTCCTACACCGCAAAGTTAAAAAAAACTCTTTTTCGGTGCTGATAAGAACGTTGCAACGAGAAAAGAATAGAGACAGATTTACATGGCGGCAATTTTAAAAACAAAAGACCATCGCAAAATTACTAAATCACCATCAGCTTTGTTATTTTAAATGGCACACCCTGTATTTTTTGACATTTTTGCATTCTCCTCATTTTCTACTTTCCAAAAATATATAATTTGTCTATATTCGGAACAGTAGTTATTGACTTATTCCACTTTAATATGACAATTTCACAGATATGCAGCCATACTTAAATCGCGGAACCCATGAAAAGATCAAATGTCAACTAAAAACGGAAGCCTGATGAACGTGAACGCAATCTACAGATACTTAAATTGCTTTACCCATCGAATGTCACCAAGAAAAACAACACAGTAATTTGTAAAAAAAATATATATTTAATGTGATTATATATATACTAATACAACGATAACAAACAAACGAACAAACAAAACCAACTAGGAATTAATATTTTTACAGCCTATTTACGTGACCCCCTCCATTATCCAAGCAATCTTGAAACACTCTTTCCAGTTTCCTAATTGCTTGGGTAATGAAGGAGGGACATTCTGTATTTAAAACCCTAATTAATACACTATTTTTTATCGCAACTCGTCAACACTGTCCGTTCTATTATGATACACTTTATCCTTTAGGTATCCCCACAAAAAATTGTCCAAAGGTGTAAGGTCGGGACTGTTCGCGGGCCAATGAATATGGCCATATTTGCCAATCCACAAATTATATCGAACATTTAAAAAATCTGTGACCTCTCGAATGTTGTGTGGTGGTGCGCCATCTTGGTGCCAAATTATTTGGTTATAAGTGTTTAAAGGAAGCTGCTCCAAAAAATTCTCAATTTCGTTATTTATTAGATTTAAATATCATCCCCCAATATACACTGTATAAATATCGGACCAATAATTTGGTTTCCCAAGATGCCGCACCACACATTTATTGACTTCCGCCCTTGTCTCTTTCGCTCTTCAATTATATGTGGATTTCTTGTTTGCCCAATGGTGCTTGTTTTTTTCTATTAAACATTCCGGCTGTGGTAAAACAAGTCTCATCAGACCACAAAATCCTTCTGAATAACCATATATCTTGCCTCAGTCCGGTCAGCATATTCTCACAAAAGTGGAGGAGTTGGTTATAATGATCGTTTGTTAATGGTTGCACTGGTCTAATTTTATACGGGCGGTAACGATATTTTTTCGCACTGAACAGAACCTCGATTTTCCGGTTATCCGAGACACGTCCGGAATCGATCTGCTTGAATTTTCTAAAAATTAGTTTTAATTTAGACTACCTACAGAAAGAATTTTTTACCTTCAAAATATAAAAATATGGATAATTCCTCGTCCAAGTCAAAATTTGCTCGTCTTCTTTGCCTCTGCAAGGATTTTCTTTGTACGTGGTTTTTTACGATATATGCAACAATTTTTCTTAAGGGAACTCTTGCACCAGGATATAGCAGCCTGTATTGTCGCACTGCATTTGACGCATTATTAGCATTTGCGAAATAAAGTTGAAGAATTTTTAGTTTTTCTTCTTCGGTAAATTGCATTTTAGATTTTATTAATTTTGTGTTCCGTAAAATCAATAAAATATTTTACTTACGAATAAAAGTAAGTATTTTGTTTTTGTTGGTGACATTCCATGAGTAAGGCGATTTCTTCATTTCATGTTTCGAATATAGACAAATATATATTTTTGGGAGAGTATGAGGAGAATCTAAAAATGTCAAAATATATAAGGTGTCCCATTAAAAATAACAAAGGTGATTGTGATTTAGTGATTTCCAGATCGTTTTTTTGTTTTTAAAATTGCCGCCATGTAAATCTTTAGGAAATTCCCTATAACTTGCGTAGGAACCATTTCTTTGTATCCTGAAAAAATAACCCTGTACAAGAAAATTAAATGTAAGTACCCACCTATGAACATATCTAGAGGAAAAAATTGATGTATGTATCTCCTATTGCATGTGATGTAATTTTACTAATTTTGTGTTTGTTTTCTTTTTCTGTTTTCGTAATTATAAAAAAAATTAACAATAGGCTAGTATAATTTTAATTACATTTAAATACGATAATTTTAATTTAATTAGTATCCATAAACAATCATAACCATTAACCACATTAATTAAATACTCATTGTCCTTCTTTTAAATAATTGTAGAGTCCTGATGAAGCAGTAAAACATTGCGAAACGTTAACCAGCTAAAAATTTGACTTTTTGTTCGAGTCCTCACTCCAAACTAAATTACTTAAAAATTAGATTTTTTTTGGGATCGTTAATCTACTTACATTTATATATTGATATCTTTAATTATGTGTGCTATTTCATTAAAAACTTTTGTTTTTGTATAAAAGCACCAAATATAAATAAGGGAAAAAACACTTAAATAATTCCTTGTACGCCTATTAAGACAAAACATATAGTTTAACATATTGCTCAAAAATATCTACATTTTTAATTTTTGAATATATTTTTTGTTTGTTAATATTTTTCAATAAAACTTGAGGTACATATTTCTAGATATATAGGTGACAAATAAGCATAGAAAATTAATGAGCTTCGGTTGTCTTGTTACTGGCCAATGCCATAAAGCTTTTATTAAAACACTACTTTTAAAACAAGCCTACCTTAAAGTTGCTAATAAGTTATAATTGTTTTCAAATCTAGCTTATAATAAAAAACATGTTATTGCCTCAAGTTTATGGCATGTAAGATACGCATAAAGACATTAAATGAGCAATAAAATAAATATGAAATAAAATATTTTAAAAAAGTAGAATAGCAGTTTTTTTGCTAAGATATAAGGCGTTAATATGCTACTTAAACTTATCTTTGAAATATGAGAATTATTTTTTGCGGTATTGATTTGTTATAGTATAGTCAATGGAGGGGTAAAATCTTTAAAAGTTGTGAATGTGCAACAACTTTTTTTCGAAACGTCGACAATTTAAAAAGAGTCTTTTGATTTTTACTGGGTTCTAACCTCAAATAATTCACCACTCTAACATAAAAACAAAAGGATCGTTAACGGAAACCATTTAGAAACTTAATATCTGGAAAATATCTGCGGACACACGGAATATGTAAAGACTGATTATATGGGTTTCATGCTGCATATAGAATCTACATACTGGTCCTGAAGATGAAACAATAAAGTTGCGAAACGTCGACTATTTGATTTTTTTTTATACTGGATCCTAAACCCAAATAATACACCACTCTAACATAACAACAATAACAACAAAAGGATTGTTAACGAAAACCATTTAGAATTAATATCTGGGTAATATATAGTAATATAATACACCACTCTGACAAAAATTTTTTAACATCGTTCCGCCATTTTTATCAAAATATTATCAGACCAGCCCCATATGAGTCAATCGAGTAAGTAGTATTTAAGCTATATCGCGAACTGATACACAGATCGACAGACGGACCGACGGAATTGATAGAACATGCTTTTTAGCATGTAGGCACGCTAAAACGTAAAGATGTGTAAAACCTGAGAGGGTGATTTTTTCATTATTACATACTTTTTATTTCACCGCCATGTTGTTCGGTCACCTTGAATTAGTACCAGAATTTTACTAGTTGATCCCTATACCACAATTAGCTATGACACACAATTTGAAATCAAACCATTAAGCAGTTTTTCAGGCTGAATTTATAAATATTTTATTAAGTCGCCATTTTGTTCCGCCATCTTGGATTCGTACCGAAATATTACCAGTTGATTCCAATATAATACTTGATGTTTTTTGCAAAATTTGAGATAATATGAATGAGTAATTTTTTAATAATGTTTTTTAAGACTATATTGGATTTTTACCAAAATGTTACCATTACGACCCTTAATTTTTGATCAAAATTTGAAGTAAATCGGGTAAGTAGTCTTTAAGCTATGCCGCGAACTGGCAGACAGACAGACAAACATTAAAAACAAACAAACTCATTAAACAGTTTTTTCAGGCTGAATTTTTAAATATTTTATTGTGCCGCCATTTTGTTCCGCCATATCGGATTGGTACCAAAATTTTACCACTTGATTTCAGCATAATTCTTGATATTGTCGCAAAATTTGAGATAAAGTGGATGAGCAGCTTTATAATAATAATTTTTTTAACATTTCACTAGGTCGCCATTTTGTTTCGCCATATTGGATTTTTCCCAAATTGTTACCATATCATCCCCATATCACCCTTAATTTTTGACCAAAATTTGAAGTCAATCGGATAAGTAGTTTTTAGCTACGCCGCGAAAAGACAGACAGGCAGACAGACCGACGGAATTGAGAAAACATGTTTTTCGTAATCTAGAGATCCTGAAACGTGAAGATCTGAGAAAATCTCGGAGAGTGATTTTTCACGATTACAATAATTTCTTGAATATACTGAAATTCACATTTTTAATAAACTACTTATATAATACTAAAAGAAAGCCATAGATTATTGATGGGTGTGAGTTCCTCTGTTCACCAGCATATATAAAACTACTCGCAGACAGAAAGCATTAATCAGCCATAAAAATTGTTATTACTTAGACCCTAGAAAGACTTTATGACACATAATGATATATTTTTTAATTATGTTGTAACTAGGTTTTGAGACAGTTATTGCGTAATATATCTTCAAATCATTTTTTTCTCATTATCTATTACCATTACCTATCTATTACCTGTAAAAAACTTATTGAGTCATATGATTTATTTATAAAAGAAAAAATAGTTTATATCTTGCATTCATGATCTGTGATGCAATAAATAGGCGTATCATTTTTTGTCGCAATTCTTAATCAGGTAAGAAATATTTTAAGGAAATATTAATTTAAAGACATATTGCTACTAAAGAAGAAAGTGTTCTTAGTCAGTTTTTTTTACAGACCATGACGACTAAATTAGTTGGATAGAAAGGTTTTGGACTGATTTTTAAAAACATATGTCGGTTGATTTACTTTTTATACTTGGATTGTTCCGGGAAATAAATTTGTCAAATCATTCCACATTTATTAGCAGTGGCATGGCTTCTGCCGCGGGGGTTCTAAATGTTCTGGGCGTTCTTACAGGAGCCAAATAAAAGCAGCAGCAACCTAATTATCGTGTACCTGCAGAATAAAGCGGTTTATTCCTAAATTATAAACTCTACACGTTTCAGTTATTATTTTTTATTTGATCTTAGTCAAGGTCGACTTAATAGACATCGATTTTAAAATTTGTAAGAGACCAAAAATTGAAATTCTCATTATTTTGTAATACCCAACAAAGATTTGTATGGCAAAATTATTAGCGTAACACTTTAAATGAATAAAATAATACTATAGAGGCAAAGAACCTAGGCCCCATTTTACTCTTAAACATCTTCCCTAGGTACCTTGCCTTGGCACTTGGAATGGTGAGGTACAGCTATACTCTTGTAGTACTAAGCCATCACCAAGTAGAACATTAATCGCTGTATAGAGCAGAGATGAGACGGCTCTGGCATTGCTGATAAAATTATTTAAACAAAAATCTATTATTTGCACTAGAAAATTTACAGAAAAAATCTACATTTTCAAAAAACTGGTCCAATTTGTCATGTAACATATTCCAAATATATGTTTATTTTTAAGTCATTTTGTGAGGTATATGTAAACGTTTCTTGAAATAAACTGGGTACCAGAAACTCGATAATATGATAATCGTAAATCAAAAAATAGGTAAATTTCCTTTATCGGAACATCTCTCATTATGGATATTTCCTTATATTAAGGTGCGTCTAAACTTGACCATTTTGGCCCGAACGAACAGAACGAACTGACGCGCAGAGCACAATTTGCAAAGTTTGGATCTGTCTCTGAGTTGAACTGATCTCGCCAAACGTCTTGTCGGTAAATCGAAATTGACGGTAAATCGAAATTGCTCAAAAGGATTTATTGTTCGCCGAATTATTCAGTTGACGGGGACGAACTAAGTTCATGCTGTTCGCAGCATTTGTGTCGTTTGAGCCGTGTGAAGATTCATAGCGAGGGAAGTTTCGGGTAATGAAAATTTACCGATTTTTTTTTCTAGGTTGACACAGACACGGAAGAGGCTGCTTTATAATAAAATATTGAGCGTCCTGTTGATCAATCTACGAACATAAATTTTAATCCTGCAGAAAATAGTAGAAACACTCCTGAGAGCCAAACCGTACTTCGCAAACTGAAAAGAACATGTTCTTCAACTGTGAGGAAAGGGGCAAAATAAAAAGTACCCAGGGAAGATGACAAAATTGATGAAGCTTTTGAAATGCTGAGAAGCGTAGTTGAAAAGAAAAAGCCTGAAGAAATATATGATGCTTGTAGCGATCAGGGAAAGCACGTGGCAAATAAGCTGAGGAATTATTCTGGGACGTAGGCGATAGTGCAGTATCACTTAAATAATGTACTAATTGAAGCTGAAAATCCAGCACTTATGAATTTCAATTAAAATTATCAGAATTCGCCATTAATCTCACCCACTGGCAATCTTTCAACGCCCATTCCAACGCCTCCTCAAGAAATGACACAGTCTGAAAGTTCATATATTGATTTGTCAACGCCTTTAAGCGAAGTCAACTGTCAGGAGCAGTCAGTCTCAACAGAAACAGCTGCCAGCTTCTTAAGCAACTGGTAAAATTAACCAAACATTTAAAAATATATTCATTATTCTTTATTTTTATACGAAACATATGTTTATTTTTTATTTCTTTGTTCGTTATTCAAAATACTAATGTTACTTTGATTATAAAAGTATATATTATTTCTTACCTATAAGTGGTCCTTTAAAGTTAGGGTTAGAGCACTGCATGTTTCTGCCACAATGACAGTAATGTTTTATTTGGATATTTTAAATAAGTACTGAAGGCTGGTGAAAGAATCAACAGAAGCTAAAAACCTTAATGTTAAGGCCAAACGGTCTTTAAGTGGTATCGCTTTGCATAACTTTCTGTTTTTCTTTTGAATGCCATATTTGATTTTTGGGCATAATTTAAAATAAATTGAATAAGTAGTTTTTACACTGACACACACCGCTTTTTTTGTTCCGTCATATTGAATTCGGAGCAATTTATCCCTATATCACATTTAATTTTTCTGAAAAATCAATTGAATACAATTTTTTTACGTCGATTTTTCTAAACATTTTGTTTAATGTTTTTTTTATTTTGTTTCATCATCTTGAATTCGTACCACAACTTTAACAGTTTATCTCTATATTACGCTTAATGCTTGTACAAAACTTGACTGATTTTTAAATGTGGTATTATGTTGCCATTTTGTTTTGCTATCTAGGATTCGTACCAAAATCTTACCACTTCATTCCTATGATATACTTGATTTTTATGCATTGTATAAATTTGATAATTAGTATTTTGGGTAATAATTTATTTGACGCTTCGCTAAGCTGCCATCTAATTCCAATGATTTTCCTCAAATTCCTCTTGGAGATATAGGTTCAATTATAGTAGGTAAGACAAAATATTTTGGGATTTCCATCACTTAACAGTCAAATTGGTTATTGTATATTAAGATTTAGATTAATATTAAAATTCAAAAATTTTGTAACACAAACCTATTCTTATTACTAGCTATTTCTAAAATATTAATGATTTGATAACAAATTGACGAAAACCTTATACTGAAAAACTTTTAGAAAATTTGATGAGCAATATCCCTGTCTACCACCAATGGCCAAAAGGAAAGTTAGAAAGTTTGAGGCTAATTTTAAATTAAACCCGAACGAATTCAGATTAGTTCAAAACTAAGGACGAAAATATAATCATTAGTATTTTGAATTATTTTAAGGATTACCTTCGTGCCTCAATTTTTTTGTAGTGAACGATTTTGAAGTTTTTAAAAGAAGGATTCTTTTCAAAAGATTGGATTCTCCGAACTAGGTCGTCACAACGCAGGAAAATCTAGTTTTCAATAAAAAAGTTGGCCTGAAAAGTCAAAATAATGGACAGTTAATTTTAAAAAAGGGTTGAATCATCAAGTACAAGAAATATATTATAACTTCCAGGTCTAAAGAAGTCAGAACGGCTATCACGCCTTGCGTTGAATCAGGCATTTTAAAATTCTTAGAAGCCAATGGTTTAGTGTTGCGACTACTATTTTAAACATTATACATTAAATTTATTTTGTATAATTTAATTGATGTGATTGTTAAACTTACTTGGCGACAATAAATAGTTATAAAAGAAAAGAAGTTCAGTTATAATTTAAATGCCCAAGATTGTGAATTTTCTTCTGCAAGTTGGCGGTAGTTTATTGTTCAATAAATTTTTTACCTTAATCTTGAATAATTGAAATGAATAAAATAATTGTCAATAATTATTTGCCCTATTCGACTTCATTACTGTTTTGACATGCCTTAATTATTTTACCCGGAACTAATCATGTCATGCATAAACTATCAGTTTCATATATTTTTATTAAGTTCCGGGTCAAAAACATGTCTAAAAAACATTGCACATAAGCTTAAGAACATCATACGTTTTTAAAATGAGTATGTTAATAACTATAAAATTTTAAAACTGACAAGCATAATTACTAGTTGCTCATAAAGGCGATGATGCAGATAAATATAGGAACATAACTTTTTGAAATAAGCATGTTTTAGAGAAAAAAATTGCTCGATAAATATACAAAGCATTCAACTTGAAAAGTCGCAGTTTTTGCAAATAGGAAATCTGCTAACACGATATCACTTTTGTATAAAATAAAATTATATTGAGCTTTTTGTTTCGTAAGACTATTTTACCACGTCAATATAATAAACATTTTGTTTAGTCAGATATGTAGTATAGTCCTTAAAATATCGCGCATTGATTAGTATACTATTTTCGTAATATTTTTTTAATAAATCTCTCTGTTATAAAAAAGTATGTGTGTGTGTAGTTTTCATTTATTGCTAAGAAATCATCGAGTTTGGAACACACTCTGTATCCGAAATTATTTAGTATTTACTTTTTGCACGAGTTCTTTTATTACTTCAAGGCTTCTTAACTCTAGTTTTGTCTCCTTTTTTAACAAAAACTTTTACAGCTTAGTTTAGAGTACAAAGCCGCCATAATGTTTTTCTTTAATAAAATCTAAATACTTTCCAATTAAATAGTCTGTCAATAAATAATTTGAGAAAAGTCTACAGACAGGGTGTCTTAAAAAAATAACAGGCTGTCTTGAACGAACATTTCTAATTGGTAAGTGTATTTTCTGTTTTTAATTTAACAGAAAACTCACTATTATTCAATTAATATACAGTTTAGGTTTTTAAGGTAAATGTGTTTTAACTTTTCTTTGTAATCTTATAATGTTCATTACTTGTTTATTGAAAAATTCTTTTGGTAAAAATAACAAATAAAAATCTCAAGTTATGGTGGGTATTTTTGATCACTGCAAAGTATTCGTCATTTAAGAACAACAAAAATATGATTTTCTTTCTTTATTTTTGAAAAGCTTTCCTGCTGTGGTGTCTTATGTAAGCCAAAATATATACAGGAATAATTTACAATTAACATTTAATTATTTTCAGAAAAAAATATTTTTAATGCATTATCTATAACAGAAAATATGAAAAATATAATCATAACTCATTGCATATTTGCTTTATACATAAACTAAAACAAGGTATTAAACAAACATTCAACATAATGAGGTCCGATTCATATTTTTTGCGAAGGAAGCTAAAATTTGACAGTATACCACTCTTAGTGAATTATCTAACTTGGTTGTATCCAGAAACACTTGTTTAAAAAAAACGCTCTTTCCTGATTTGCTGTTCTCATTTGTGTTTTTTTATATGCTAGTTTTCTTGTTCGTACAGAATTAAAATTTTTTAGTTTTAAAAGTTCCTCTTTTAAAAACATTTCGAAATAAAACCTGAAAGGTTCAGAGTCGTAACCGAAAATGTTGAAAAGGCAAATAATAATTGAGAATGTTTTTTAGAATTACATCTTGACTCTTGTTCAAGTTGCATTTAATTTAGATGTTTCTGTGTCAGACAGCTATTGTTTCTTTTGAATTCGCATTACATTGCACGAAACAATACATATTTGGGAACTGGCCAAAAGATATTTACGATCAACAGTCTAACGAGAACATCAGTCTTAATTCGCAGGTTGTAGTTTCTGGTTCGAAAATTGCGTAAAAGATTTAGTACTGCAGCTTTCAGTTAATGATTTCGTGAAATATAGTAGCTCTTTCATGTTCTTGTTTTTTGTTTCGAATACAAAGGGTGGCAGCGCCCTGCAGCTGTTATTTAAAGAGTAATCAAAAAAGGTTAAGTAGGGGAGTTTTAAGAATCCGTTATCCAAAAACTGTATATAAGAATCAAAATTATCATTATTTTTCGTAACCTAATTTTTTTATTAGGAATATGCTGTATATCATATGTCCATTAAGCCGGTCCCATGTTATTAACTATTATAAATATCGTACACACATTGCAGTTTTAAAAAGTCACATAGTCGCCGATTTTTACAACAATTTGGGGATTCGGACATATTTTAGTTATATAACGTTAAATTCACAAGCTGTTCGAATTTCTGAAATGATATAACTTATAAATGTATGTCACATTTATTGTGGTGTTGCAATGTGACTGATATAATAATAACTTCTTACCCCAATAGAGAAAGCAACCCCTTATCCTATTTTTAAGATACTGTCTTAACAAGGCAGTAATACTACCAAGCTACTCTTTAGAGGTATTTTTCGGTAATTAAAGGAAAACTTGCCTGACACGTGACCATGAAGAACTACCTTACAAAAATGCGACTAGTTATGTCAATTGCTGATTCTGTCGAACAGAAGAGAAGGTTAATATTATATAATATGTGACTACAAGGCTGTTAAAAGCGAAAGACAAATATTTTGAGAAAGCCACTATAATCGGTCAAAACCAATAACCCTCACTCAAAATCATACTCTTACCAGGAGGTTTAGGAAGCACAGTATGCACAGTACTTAAATCACTTTATATTTGCTTCTATCAATGGACAGATCTAAGGGAAATAGGGAAATCTAATTAGGTAACACATTTTTCCAATATTCATTAATATTCGTTCAAAATTGTCATTCCTAGAGAATTACATATATATTACTACTTTTATAACTTAAACGTATCATTAGCTAGTATATATAAAGGAAAATCCACTAATTGTTCATTTTCATTAAAGTATTTGTTTTTGTTGGGGATACATAATCCATCGCATGACAGTGTACTGCATATTATAGATAAATTATTTACAGAGCAACTTGAGAAAAATGCAGAATAATTATGAGCTAATAACTATGCCTGAAAGCTCAACGCTGCAGAGTTTCTACACACATAGAAGCACTGCCTATATAAGGCTGTTGGTAATTCAGACGACTTTTTTACTGGGGCTTGCCGTCTGCCAGAGTGACCGCGACCAAGAATGAATCCATTCGGTAAATAGCCGTGTTAATTTTTTAACCACAAATTATATTGTCTGAAGTTGAAATCATAGTTTCTTATTTTACTAAAATATTCCAGTATTGTCATGAGTCTCATAAGAATTTTTGTAATTATCCTTAATTGATTCCTGCTTGGCAAGTATCTGTTTCGGAAGTTTAAGTCCAGTATACCAACATAAAATTTTCACTCGAAAATAGTCCCAATATTCCCAATCTAATATTTTAGAAGAGTTTTCGTTTTATAAGGCTGCACGCGTTGTATTATTTGCTGCTTCCAGATCCGTCTCAAAGCTAATTTATTATCAAAGATACGTTTGTGTTCAGAATTAAACCGTTTTTGATGTGTACCGAATCTTAGCTCGAGATATGTGATGCACAGGTGAAGCACCCCGGTCATACACCTATGATGATCTCAAATTAACATCATTCACACCTGCAACCATAGCATATTGTCAACTCTGCATTTTTGTACATATTTAAGCAAATTATAAACTTATTATTATTTACTTGTAGTTAACCTTCAAACATTTGTAGTTTGTAATAATTATTTATTTTCGATTAAATTGTTTTCTAAAAAGTGATTTCGAAAATAAGTTATCTAACTAGCGCAGTAGCAGGTATAGGATCTCAGGAGACCTTTTGGCAGTGTCTGGAAAGTGTGTTCCTGTTCCCTGTTCCAAAAGTCCGTCAGTTTCAATAATAGAAACGAACATTTAGATTTTTTTATAACTAGTGTATTACGAAAGATATCATTAGGGCACCTCAGATGAATTTCTAAAAAAAATTGTTTTTGCGTCTATACCTTCAAAAATGACGCAGCAGGTGATTTTTAACTTTTTTATAGGCCAGATTTTTAACTTTTTTATAGGCCAGATCTAACAACTTGGCCTCAAATTAAAATAGCCCTTAAGAAAAAATTTAAAGACCGCGTAAATAGGCAAATTTTAGCACAAAAACAAAACGGTTTAAGTAGGAATAGAAATGCAAGTTTTTTAGATTTTATAGAACGTATCAAAATATTAAAAACTCGTAAAAGTTTAAAAATTGCAGCAGATAATACATTAATTCTTGGCACAAAACATGCTTTAATCGAACAAACAGAATTAACAGCAGTCCTAATTTCCATACTGAATTACACACATTTTTAATGTTTCAAAACCCAGATAATATCGAAGATACAAACTCTATTGTTCTTAACCCTTCTTTACAACCGCTGGAAATTCAAAAGCTTACAGACGGAAGTGTCCTGATAAATTTCGACCCAAACTCTCAAAAAGGCCAATTTTATGATTCAAAATTCCGAAGTATTTAATATCGAGCAAGTTCAGTACGAATGCTACAAATTCAAAGATTCCGAAGAAAAATGTGATTTCTCTTTTATTCGTTCACAACATCTAAATGAAGAAGTAAAATCAGAATTGAAAAAATTATTTACACAATTGCCAGATATACTTCACAAACGATGGAATTATACGCCCAGACACTGGGGAGAATCAGTTTGGATAGTTCCAAAATAGGTAAACAAAAATGGCGCATTGTGATCGATTTCCGTAAAATTACTGGGAAAACAATCGACGATAGGTATCCAATATTTCCAATATATTTAACAAATTTGGAAGAAGCTAGTATTTTACCACACTTCACTTAACATCCAGATTTCATTAGATTAAAATACACCCTTCCCAAAATAGCATTTAATGTCGTAAAACGGACATAATGAATTTATTTGTATGTCATTTATACTAAAGAATATCCCTGCATCCTTCCAAAGAATCATGAACAACGTTTTGTGTTATATGTGTATTTATATATGTTTAGTATACATGGACGTTATCAAAATTTTTTTCTACGTTCCTACACATAAAAGCAAAAACTTCGAGAGTCCAATCTAAAAAATTCAGCTCGAATTGAATTCCTCTGTATAACAGTCGAATTCTTAGGCCATGGCCCAACTGATGGTATAAATCGGAACTCCAAAAAGATCGAAGCAATCTAAGAATTTTCAATAACTAAAACATTAAAAAAAATTATACCTGTTCTGGGTCTAGTTGGATATTACAGGAAATGTATAAAAAAAACTTTTCCCACCTAACCCTTAAGAACCCCCTAACAAGCTGTGTGAAGAAAAATCATAAAGTCAAACATACACCCGAATTTCTAATCGGGTTTGAAACCTGTAAAAATATTGTTATGAACCATCCTTTACTGCAACACTCCGATTTTTCACAGCCTATCAATCTCCCAACCGACGCCGATGCCTATGCTATCAGAGCCGTCTTATCGGAAGCTCCAATAGGTAAAGGCTTACCTATAGCTTATGCTTCACTACCCTCAATCCAGCGGAACTTAACTACAGTACCTCTTTGGTACTCAATTTAAAATGATCACCGACAATAAACCTCTTCAATGGCTGTTCTCAATCAAAGAACTTAACTCCAAACTAGTGCGATGGCGATTAAAACTAGAAGAGTACGACTACGAAAATATTTACAAAAAAAGGTAAACGGAACGCAAACGTAGCCCCACTCTCACGAAGACCACCGAATATCCCTACTACCAAATTTCGACCCTGATGAAATACTACCACTACACACATGCGAAGACCTCGACGAATTTTTAAGCACAATTGCTAACGAAATAGAGATCTCCAAACGATCTAAAAATTCAAAATGGACATAGTCTCGGATATAATAATCAAATCAAAACAAAAACCTACTAGTGCCTTAGAAACACAGCATTCTAGGGTAGAACATCCGATAATAGGAGACCATTACTACAAAAATCTCTTAATGTATATAAAAATAAACTAGTTTTTAGGTACTCCAGCAATAACCAAATTAAAGTACAAACACAACAAATTTTTGACAAACACCGGTCAAGTGTGTTGTTAAAAAATGACTCATCAGCGAAGTAATTTCTAAAATAATAAAAGAACATTTTACACCCAAAAATAACTATTGTTTAGATTTTAAAGATAAAACAATAGAACTGATCGTTTTGAAAATCTTCCAAAAATATTTTAAAAATAATGCTTTCGTACTTTACATCTCGAACACTTTCATGGAAGATATAATAGACACCGACGAGCAACAACTTAACAGCAACATCACATTGTTCCGGATTGGCCGGTACACAAACACGGAGATTCTAAATGCACTCCTTTTATTCAAAACACAGATTACAGGTATCAAAGAATAATCTAAATACTACAGGGTGAGAAGAATTAAGCCTAATAGAACATTCAAGAACGATTTCTGGCATTATCATAGTCGTTACATGGATAAAAATTAAGGTAAGTCTATTTCAATAAAGTAACAAATAATAAATAAATTCATCTAAATCTTAACAAACCTATAATTAGGGCTAAATTCGCAACATTGTCCCCTTCTCAGAGTTGATCGTCCCTATCAAACATATTCGGTATCTTGGTAAGGCGTTAGTCAAAGGAGGTGCACCACTTTCATTTTTGCATGAGGGCTCTTCTGAATCCGGTATACCAAGTCATTCAGTCGGGTCACCACACGATACGGTTCTTCCCATGATTTGCGCAACTTCGGCGAAAGTCCCTTAGTTCTTTTTGAATTGTATAACCAAACTTTTTCACCGACTGTAAATGCAGTGTGATTGGCTCGTAGGAGGTCGTGCAGTCAAAAGGTCGAATGGAAACTGTAAATCAGATCCAAATATTACACTGGCAGGCGTTTTTCCAGTCGATTCATGAACTACAGAGCGATAGACCAGTAAAAATGGTTGAATACATTTATCCCAGCCAGTTTGTTGTTCATTAACTTGGATTTTCAGGTAGTTCTCCAAAGTTCTATTAAATTTTTCAACCATTCCATCTGACTGCGGATGAAGAGGCGTTGTTCTTGTCTTATGAATTTCGAATAGGCTGCACAGGCTGTTGAATACGTCGGATTCAAAATTCCTGCATTGGTCGGAGTGTATTTCCCTTGGAATTCCATATCGGCAAAGCCATTCATGAAATAGTACGCTTCGACAGTGATGGCTTCTTGATTGGGAATTGGGTAGACTTCTGACAATTTGCTGAAGTAATCCATCGCTACTAACACAAAGCGATTCCCGGATTACTAACTGGAAATGGTCCTGCTACATCTATGGCAATTCGTTCGAAGGGTGCTCCCACGTTGTACTGCTTCATTTTGCCACAAGTACGAGTTTGGGGTCCTTTACTGGCGGCGCAGTCCTCGCAGGTTCGGCACCAATCTTTCACGTCTGTACGACTTCCCAACCAATAAAACCTTTCTCGAACTTTTTCAAGAGTCTTCATAACACCAAAATGTCCTCCGCCTACACCGTTGTGTACGGCTTGCAACACTTCAGGAATTCTCGTTGAGGGCAAAATAGTTTGATATTTGTTATTTTTGCCATCAGAACTTTCCCAGATTCTTATTAACAGGCCGTCTTTTATCACCAAAGTGTCCCATAAAGCCCAGTATCCTTTAAATTTCTGGGATTTGGCTGCAATTTCTTGGTAACAAGTAACAAAGTATTTTCGTTTGTAGTCCGGTATTCTGGAGTGTACTGTAGTCTTCTTTTCCTTGACCCCTGGATGTTTGTTTAGCTGTTTCGAACTGAAGGGCATATCCCAGAGCTTCTGAAATCTTCTTTATTGTAGCCAATCTTAAAGCTTGGATGGTATCAGGATCACGAAGGCCTTCAACAAAACTGCTTACTGCCAACTCTTGCTTGATCTCTTCAGGGTAGGATGGATAAGTCAAGTTAATTAGTTACACAATATCTGCTTCGTACTCTTGAAGACTTTCGTTATATTTTTGCCTTCGACATTGAAGAAGAAAGCTCCTGTAGACATGCTTCACCATAACGTATTTCTAGGTGGCTTACTAATGTCCCAAAGTCATTCTGTTTATCTTCAGGTATGTTCCTTAGCTCCTCCATTGCTTCACCACGCAAGGAACAAACCAGTGCTCTTGCCTTTTCGGTAGATTCCCAATTATTTCCAGTTGCGGCAGCTTCAAATTGTTTGAGGTAAGTAACTCACGGCACCTTACCATCAAAAGTAGGTAGTTTTATCACATGTGATAAAGAGACGTCGGATTTTAAATGACTTTGGTTTCCAAATTTCTGCATCTGGGAACGTAGACTTTGAACTTCTTGTTGCATTTGATTATGAACTTCCTGAACTTTCTTCTCCAATTGCCCGATTTCCTCTTTTACATCTTCCTTGGTTAGTGTCAGTTCAAGCAACGTTTTTCTAGTGATTTCTTCTTGATTCTTTTCCATTTCTTGCATTTTTTGTTTTACGTCTTCTTGGTGCCTTCTCATATTTTCAAGTTCATTTTTTATGTCTTCTGGGTCCTTCCTCATGTCATCTGTAAGTTTTTGCTTTAGTTCTTTTTAGATCCTCTTCATGTCTTCCTTGATTTCTTGCTTCATGTATTCTTGGCCCCTTTTCATATTTTCTTGGTCCCTCTTCATGTCTTCTTGGGTTTTCCTTAGACTCTTTAAGTTCATTCTTCATTTTTTCTTGGGTTTTCTTCATATCTTGTCATTATCACATTCATTAAGGAATCAAATTTTGCTTCCATAATCATAGTAATTTCGGTATCTTCTGTGTTAAAAAGAACAGTTCTTACTTCTTCGTATTCAGATTACTCCAAATTCAGACTCAGCTGGATCCTTATCCCGCTTCCGACACCAAATGTTCCGAATTGGCCGGTACACAAACACATAGATTCTGAATGCACTCCTTTTGTGAATGTCAGGTTTTTAACACTTCGAAATCTCAGTTACTACAGAATTAAAATGTGGCCTCACGGCGCGCTTATATAGCCTTTAGAAAAGGGTTAATCTAGAAAATTCTAGAATAATCTAAATACTACAAGGGTGAGAAGAATTAAGCCTAATAGGACATTCGAGAACGATTTTTGACACTATGATAGTCGTTACATGGATAAAAATTAAGGTAAGTCTACTTCAATAAAAGAACAAATAATAAATAAATTCATCTAAATCTTAACAAACCTATAACTAGGGCTAAATTCGCAACAATACTTAAAACACAACGACATTTAATTGTTTTAGATCAGACTTATAGCAGTGCCATTGTTACAACCTTGGAAATCAAAAGAATTAAAACCCTATCCTTCCTTTATCCCTAACACAAACATATACCTTTATTATATACTTAAATCTTACGCAGATTGAGAACTGCCTATATAACATAAGACACATTTTAGAAAAATGTAAAGAAACAATAACTAACGCCAATACAACCAAAATCTTTTTGGTTGGCAAAGTAAACAAATGGTTCTTTGGAACCCTTGATTCCGATGACGAAGAAAGGTAAAACAATATCTACAAACAAAGCCTAGAAACAGTCAAATAAAAAAGTAGTTGCTTACGAAATTAAGTTTATTAGAAGATGCAGAAGCAAATAACAAGTTATGCTCTATATTTATCTTTAATACTAGATGAAATCACGTTTCAACCAAATAAGTAAAATAATAAATGATGTAGAAAATGTAATTTCATTAGCTCATAAAAATACGATGCATAATTCTATTCCTAATCCTAATCAGAATAGAGAAAAGATAAATAATACATAAAAACTAGAGGTAACAAATCGCATACCTTAATTAACTACTATAAATATACTTCTGTCCAGTAATCAAAGATATTATAATTATAACTTCTATACACACATCAATTGTCCTTCTCACGCAATTGCATTATATAAAATATACCTTATTCCAATCCTTAACCAAACTATATCTCTAAACAATCCTTATGTTCTGGTTACGAAAGGAGACTACTGGATAACCACAGAAGAATGTCCACAACTAGAAGACATCTTCATCTGAAAGCAGAATAAACTGTCAAAAGATGAGTCCTGTCTTTATAAGCTGCTAACCACAACAAAGAACGAATATTTACTAACCGACATCTACCACAAGAAAACAACAATTCATGTTTAATAGGAATCAATATTAAAATATACGATAAACAGAAAAAGACAAAACTTCAATATGTAACGGAGCTGCCGTTTCCGTATACCCAACAAGAGAAACGAAAGCAAAATCTCCAACTCGAAGAAGTAAATTTAGAAGAGTTAAACAAAGGACTGAAGATTCTATCAAGTGTTTTTCACGAATTAAATACACCTGGAGTATCAGTAAACCATTGCATTACTTCAGTAACAATTATAGTATTAATATTATTAATTATTATTATTATTAATTATTATTCTAGTGTAATAAGAAGAGTTTGGAGGTGCAAAAAGCAGTTCCCAAAAATTCAGATTGAACTTGAAGATCGAAAAACCAGTCAACCCTTGTTTTCAGGACTCACTTGCAACCATAGCATATTGTCTACTGTGTATTTTTGTACATATTTAAGCAAATTATAAAGTAATTATTGTTCACTTGCAGTTAACCTTCAAGCATTTGTAGTTACTCTGATAAGTCACATTTGTAATAATTATTTTCGATTAAATTGTTTTTCAAAAAGTGGTTTCCGAAAACAAGTTATTTTAACTCCCGTTCTGTCATTTTCACACCAGTTTGGACGTCATTTCGTGATAACTAAGTGTTTCACTATCGGAAATATGCCAGTTTGCGCTTGAAAAACTGTAGTCCAGCATTTTGAGTTTAAGTACATGTCAGTCCTTAAGCTAGTTTGATTACACTCTTCTTTCCCAACTGCCGTTCCCCGATCTTCTAAGTCTATGCATCTCAGAGAATTCCTTTTTTTCCATACAGTCGATTTCTCTGAAAAAAAAAACAAACTGAATCAGAGCAATGATGCCATTTTATTTTAACAAAATCGATACATTTTCTTCACCCGGAAATTTTCTCGTTACGAAAATTTCCTTTTGAATGTTGAATTTATGTCAGTTATCCTTAAATCACAGTTCACTTTTCTGCAAAATATGTCAGTCAGTATGTAAGTCAATTAAATAAGAAAATGTTTTACGTTGATTTTTTAAACATCTTATTTATTCACCATTCTGTTTCACCATCTTGAATTGAAAATTTATTAGGCTGCCATTTTGTTTTGCTATTTTGGATTCCTACCAAAAAGTAACACTTGATTTTTGTGCAAAATTTTGGGTATTTGCAGGTCATCCCCATTTGACCTGCAAATATTTTTGACCAAAATTGATGAAGAAATGTAAAACCTGCGAGTGTAATTTTTTCAGGATACAAACATTTTATTTAGCCGCCATTTTAAATTCGTACCACAGTTTTACCAGTTAATCTCTATACCACAATTAATTCTTGCACAAAACTTGAAATGAACCTACTAAGTAGCTTTTTTAGGCGGAATATTTAAATATTTTATTAAGCCGCCATCTTGGGTTTTCCGCACAGTGGCCGTAGAGTTTTTAAACAGTTTTCTTTATGACTGCAGCTCGTTTGTAGCAACAACAGATAGTAGTAATAAGTTAAAAAAATGACAAGAAAAACTCTGATAAAGAAAATTATTGCTTAAAAAGCACAGCCGAAATCGGGAAAATGGCAAACACATATTTTGTTAAAAGTTTCATTTTTTGCAACCATGAGATAATGTTTGGTGATTGGATATACATTTACATCGTTTAATTAAAGACAATGGCATAGATGACATTGTATTTTGTTAAGGGTACTAGTTAGATTCTCGTATTGTATAGCCAAATTGTGAAAAATTAACTGTAGCAAATAGTGGTTCTGATGCATTTTTTCATAAACCCGTTTGGTCATATAGCAATATAAATATAACGCATCAGACTTGCAAATACATTTTATTTAATTTGAAATTATCTACAATATATCCTCAAAACACGGAAGTTAATAATGCAATTAGGAAAAAATATTAGAAGCACATTATTCCAGAAATTGGGCATATACTAGGACTCGATTTTTTTTTAAAGATTCGTCGAAGTTGAAGCAGAACAAAGCATCTGTATCGACACTCAAAATAATGCAGCATTATAATGAATTTTCGCTAGCACTGAATGCATGCCAAGTAATTAGACCTCAGTTTTATAATTTTGGAAAAACTACAATCCTCTAATTTCAAAAATTATGTTGTATCGTCAAATCTACCGCAAAATATACAGCTTTCAATCTTCTTTTATTGGGCATATATAGAAGTAAGTGTGCAAAGAAATGTCTAACTGTAATTTATGTTTGTAACTTTTAAGTTAATTTTTGCCATCTAAATGATTTTTTTGTAGAATTATTTAAAATTATATATTGTTTTTTTGTCTTTTGATACGTAATTGTCTCTTAAACCTTAATCGAAATACCATCATACCGATGGAAGACCCCATCAAATCTCTTGACATACTACTCTCTAATGTAGATTTGTACGAAACAGGAGTTGAGAAATATATAATGTTCCTATTTACAGATTTAAAGCTCGAATCGAGAATTTTATATTTCTCAATTCTCGTTGCATGTGAACTTACATTAAAAATATATATTAGATTATAGTAGAAGTTTTAGTGTTAAAGCTTTAACGATGATGCCTTTGCGCTGTCGCGCTCCGACCCCTAACCTAAACCGGAATATTTAAAATAGGCTGTACTGTTCTGCGTAATTTAGTTTAATGATTCCTGAATATTTATTAATATGCATAATGTGTAAATCGGAATATGATAATCAGAATATTTATTTTAGCGCCCGATTTTTAAAAACCTATTTTTGTACACGTACATTAGCCATTTTTCTGTGTATGCGACAAATGGGTAATGAACAAGAACAAACCGGAATCTGTCAGTCTTTTTACATATCAATCTGCTTCATTGACCACTTTAAATGGTTTTAGTATATGTATTATACTTTTCAAAGGTAGGCTTAACAAAAATTAGATGATTAAGTATTCATTAGCTTATAAGAAGATATATTTAACTGCCTTGTCAAAAAATCGATCTTGCAGAATAAATACTTGTGTTTACAGTGGACTGAAATAGATAAGTGCAATTATATTTATTTATCTTAAACTCCGAAAATAAATCATAATCGTTATAGCAGCTGCCAGTTAAAAGGTAAATAGTAGTAATACCAAATACAAATAAAAATAATTATTAGATTGTCGTACCCATTTTGCAGTATTGATTTATTGACCGAGTAATAAACTTTAATGTGGAAATACAAGTGCATTTATTTTATGAATTGTTTTTTTTTTACTATTTGAGATATTTTTATTCAATTTGTCAGAACTGTATTCAGGTTAACTAACAAAACAATCAAATGAAATAGAAAGTTGACTTTTCATGTCTATGTATCGTGATCTCCTAGGACAAAAGCGATTGGACAGATCACAAGCTCTATATATCTTGCTACAAGACATAGATTTACTGTTTCATGACTTAGGTCAAGAAATTGGGTAAAATGAATTTAGGCAAAAAGTTTTTTAATTTTTAAAGAAAACTCTCAATTTTTCATGGTAGGCCTTGCCGATGGGTCGTCAGAATAAAGCTTTTATTTAAAAAGGTGAACTTTTGAACTTTCTGGGTTTAGAAAATTGCAAAATTTCAACTGCTTTTAGGGACGGTAAAAATGAATATAGAATAAATTTTTTTATTTTTTTAAAATATGTGTTTGAACTTTTGAACTTTCATAGGTTATGGGTATTAGAAAATTGCAAAATTTCAACTTTTTTAAGTATATCTTGTGACTTCTTTTCCTATATTAATTAATAATAGATACGATTATAATGTAAAAAATATATAAAGGTAATTCACCCAAAAGTTATTAAATAAAGTTTAATAATAAAATATAACTTTGTATATTCAGCTTACTCCTAGTTAGACACATTTCTGTCTTTAGCATTAATATATTTTATGCCTCCATTTACTCTATATTTCCGCTCCCTCTGCAACTCTGCACAGAATATTTGCAGGTTACTAGTAGTATCCGAGATATGTGAAATCCTTCTGTACAGATATAAACGCCTTGAGACTGTCTTTAAGAAAAACGAATACCTTAGTTGCACAATCGCAGTAAGATAATTAAAGAAATTTATTATGTATAAAGAGGTGGATTTATGGAAGAAGGAGTAAATATAATAGATCTGCAAAAAGTTTTGTTGAACCTATCAAACTAACTTCTCAATTCAATCCTATGTATTTTTTGCGTATATACACTGCTTTACTATACACTGCGCCTGCCTAATTGTTTATAAGTGTTTACATCAAATAAAAAGGGGATTCGCTTTTAAATCGCCACTCTTCTAATTCCAGTGAAATCATATAAAACTCTGCCAACAAGTGGTTCAGGATCAGGTAAAAAGAAAAGAAGTCGTAGTACCGAAGTTTCTTCCTATCAGAGGTCGCATGGATGAAGCCTTGAAGAATAGTCTCTCGTAATATGACCGATAAAGTAAGAGGGCACAAGAAAAAATAAATATGTCATGCTACCGGAATTCCTGTTAAGAGTGAATCCATGCAGGATTCCGAAAACTAAGGACTTTCTAGTATCCTTAAGCTTTGAAGAACCTGGTTGAAGCTCTTTTTGCAGCTAACCGAGGGTCCTATGACATCATTGTATACCATATAATGCTTGCACCTAGTACCGACTATATCGGTTTAGATGACTAAATATTCCAATTATCAACTTTCTTTTAAGTTTAGGGGTTGATACTTCTGCCTTAGAAGAGGGAAGACTAAAGTGACTCTTCGAAAAGTAGAGTAAAACCCTGTAATGATCAATGCAAACCGCTTCCGGAAAATGGAATGATCAATGGACATAATTATCGATTCTGATCTGATCACAATAGATACATGAGGGACATACCCAACATTCCCAAAAAGTCAATGTGTGGGCTGGCATAATAAAAACCTAATTTTAGGACCATATTTCTAAGAAGAAAATCTTACTGCTTAGCGTTACTTAGATTTCCTCTCATTCGATTTAATACCTGCATTACCAGTAATGTTTCCTAACGAGGGTATTCCAGATATTCCCCAGGAAAGAATATGTTTTTAACGAGATGGCGCATCACCGCATTTCGGTATAAATGTTCAAAGTTACTTGGACAAAATTTTTCCAAATTGGTGAATAGATCGACGGGAACCCATTCTATGGCCACCAAGATCTCCGGATTTTTTCTTTTTATGCGGGTATTTGAAGGAGAGAGTGTTTAAAAATAGACCAAACAGCGTTAAAGACCTAAAAGATAGAATAAGCATTGAGGTTACTAATTTACCAGCCGGAAGTATTAATAGACGGTTGATATTATTTACCACAGATACGATGCATGTCAAGTAGAAGGTGGAGATCACTTCCAGTGTTTGAACAATTCGTATTTGTTAAATTTTTCGACAAAAACGACGGTTTTCCCAATTGTTAGTTGTTGTCAAGAAAAAAATTTGTCAAAATTATTTTTTGTCATTTAAAAGCGATTTATAAAGAAACAGTGCGGTTTTAAGAAAATTTTCGATTGAGGTAAGAAAATAAGGGCGAGCTGCACGCCTATTGGTTATTATGAAAATAGGATTTAAAGTAAAGGAGCCTAAACCCGTCCGATACTAATCTTACTATTTTTATTTTGTATGTTATACATACTGCTATTGCATGCGTCAGTTAGAACAAAACCACGAGGCATAGATCGTACGCAATCTGCATTATTCATTTCAAATCTAATTTCCCTTTCAATTTCTCTGCACAGAACTGCACTCAAATAGATTAGTTAGGAAAATGCGCTTTTTGCATAACAAATTTTATAGGAAAAGAAAATTTCGTTACGTTTACTATCATCGTTGTATGGAATTTATAAATAGGACATATTAAAAACCAATGACAAAAGAGTACAAAAGCAGCATCGTTGGGCTTACCAATTTATAACCCCACATTTTTTACAATACAGAACACATCGAGGACATGAGGTATTGAATACGAACATGTACTCAAATAATGAGTATTTTAGATACTGTAAGTATTTTACTTAAGTACTTTTAAATTAGCGTTACTTGCAGCAATGTATTCAGCACTTTTTAGAAAAGTACTTTTACTGGTACTCGAAATTTTAAATTTTGTTTAGGTACTACTTATTACTTAAAAGTAAGTTATTCTACTTAAGGTACTTTTTTGCAGTACTTAAGTATTTTTATACTTTTAGTGCAGTATTTATAAGTAATTGAGTCTTTTTCGAAAACCGTTGTTTTAATATTAAAAAGACACAAGAAACTGAAAAATGGTTTTAAGCACCAAATTTACTTCATGTATTTTATCACAAATAATGCTAAATATAAGTGTAAACTCGTAAAAATCTATTTATATTAACGTAAGTAATCTAATAAATACACACTCAGTTTTCGTTGACATATATGTTGATAGTAATATGCACACCGACTATTCCCGTGAAATTTTCAGAAAGTATTCGTAGGCTCCCAGCAAACATATTGAAAAAAAAAATATAAAATGAATGAATTTTGAAACTTTTTCTACACTCCCGGGGGGGGCTGCAGTTTGGCCTCCCCTAACGGCGTCTGTAATTGAGGTATATATATATATATATATATATATATATATATATATATATATATATATATATATATATATATATATATATATATATATATATATATATATATATATATATATATATATATATATATAGGTACTAGTGATGTCACATATATTGTCAATTTAAAAAATTGTACGTTTCGGCAGGACACTCTTACCTTTATCAAAAAGTTTATCCTCAAAGCTAGACCAGACCACCTATATTTTACAATAAAAACGATTATTTCTTTTGACCATCATGAAACGTAAGTAATCCATTATTATTAAAAAAATGTATAAAGAACAATTTTCAATTATTTTATGAACTACTGGACTAACAAAGAAGACCACCACCACATATTTTTTACAACTCGCTCTTTGGCGATAGCACGTGCACTGATTTAAATTTCATTATTTTTAAACAAATAACCCATCGTTGGATTAGAAGCGACGGGTGGCGCTTACCTTACTTATGTTTTGTCGTAGCACACTTTATTTAACAGACCTATATCTTTTTTGTCATTTATGGCTTGCCTTTTTTTTATTTCTATCGACTCGCAAATTTTCCTTTTCTTTTATGTAATTCCGTTTTTAAAATTTTTGTTTGGTCAAAATCGAGAGGGTGGTTATTTTTTTTGTACGTGTTTTGATATCGCAGTTTGATTTTTTTTGTCGTACTTACGGGCATATATTCTTGACTGTAAATATTGTTGTGTTTGCCCAATATATACGCCTTTTCTGAAATTATTAAACCAGGTCTCTTAGAGATATTATAGACGAATTACTTCTTCTTTAGTATTATTACTTGTTTGCCTTAGAACTTCAAATCTTAAATACATAAATATCTAAAGTCTGATACCTTACTACATTGCCTACACCATCGAACTGTCCCAAGCATTTTATTGCAGTCATTCAGTCAAAATCAGTTATCGTGAAATTTACTATACCGATATATCCGTTAGCTATATGTCCAAACTGTCCGACTGACAACATTCATGTGCAAAACATAATTTTGAAAAGATATAATAAAAGTTATTCTTTTTCATGAGAACCATTAAGATTTTGCCTTGTGTTATTCACACATTATTCAGCCTAGATTTCAATTATAAAGACGATCAAGTTAAGTGTCTGTCTATTATAAAAGTTTAATTTGCATAATATAGTTTTTTTAATTAGTTATAAAGTTCATTTGAATTAAGAATATAGTAACTTATTTATTTCCCAATTCACTTATTAATTTACTATTAGGTATTATATATGCACTCGCCATATAGGCAGTGGTATGCTCCATCAGTAAAAGACTAGAATCACATCTGAACTAGTGAGTTCGAATCCGTCGATAAACTGTAGATCCTATATACCTGTATAAAACATTTTAGAAACATAATATAGGTATGCAGTACAGGCAGGCCGCTACCAAAGAGATGATGATAATGTTAACTTATAAGGTACTGGTGGCAAATACATCCCAGCGGGTTATACGATTGAAGTGGAAGATGATAAAAAGTAGAGGTAAGTAGTATGCTGTTGGTAATCTATTCACAAAATTTGAGATGGGTAGTTCCAGTTGGTTAATATTTTTTACATAACTTCTTTATTAATGTGTCTAAAGGGAAATATAGGCCAATTGTTGTCGGCGAGGCTCGGGTGGTACATATTACCCGACTATGGGCATATTACCCGATACTGAAATACACTTTAAAAGAATTATCAGCTGTTTTTTTTCGATTCAGATTGTTTTAATGGGAAAAGTTTTGTAAACATCTACACAAGCAGTGGTGTCAAGACCAACCAAGCTATCGAGGCAGTCAGACAAGGTAAAAGCCAAAGACAAGTGTCACAAATATTTAGCATTCCTAGGCGTACAGTACGCATATATCTAATTCATGGTTTAACAGTAAAACAACTGGACCGCCCAAACGTTTTGAGTCATATACAAAAGAGATATTTTGTTCAAGGTATTAAGCAGTATTGTAGTAACGCATTGCCACTTACTCCAAAACTTACTCGTCATCAAATGTTTCTTGTTTAGGGGAAAGCGTTTAAAGCCTGAATTTTCAAAAAACTTGCCTCATGGATCCATGGTAAAAATGTCAACAAAAAGGAGTATGACGATTTCGATACTTTGTGAGTTTTTAGTAGTACTCAGTAAAAATATAACGGAAATTCACTTTTGATATTTGATGGAGCTACCATTCATCTAGACTTTACCATTGCTGAAATAGTTGAATCTTTAGGAATAACATTACTTTGTTTGCCATCAAACACTACGATATTACGAAGCATAGTCGGATTAGGAACTTTTAACATATTAGGATAGTTACCCTGAAAAAACATTAAATAAGGCAAGGTTCTATATTATGTTTTCTTGAGTTTGGCCGAAATTAATGACGCGCTAAAACATTATAAACGGATTTAGGACTACAGGAATATTTCCGCTTAATACACAAACGATACCAAAACTCGCTTTTGCACCTTCTCTGGTAACAGAGAGAGCTATTATTAACGATAATAAAAATATGGACTAATTATTTTCTAGCGATTTTTCAGATAATGAAAATATTCCATTCATCCATTTGGTAAATAAACTTAATAAGCAACAAGCTTCTCCAGAAAAACAAGGTCAATCATTTCACGAAGTGTTACCAACTCCTGTTAACAAGAAGGAAGTATTGACAATTCGAAGAAAAGCACTGAATTATAAAGCTCAACGGGTCATTAGAGATTTTTTTAATAAAACAAACAATTCACAAGCCTTGTTACCCCAACAACGTCAATTTCTAAGAGAAAAAGCTCGACAACACAATCAGTTTATATTCAGGAGTCTTTGTTTTGCCAGGCTTGTAAAAAGTATATAACCTAGTACACATGAGGAATATGTTGACCTCGAAGCAGATGACGATGACTTTCAGTGTTATTTAGTATTTTGATTTTATTGCTTTAGTCTATGTGCAGCCTCCTAAGCTATTTTTTACCAAATGATTGCTAAGTTGTGATATATCATGACCGCCCATAAAGCATAAAATCTTGAACAATTCCAAAACCTGATTTGATGCATGGTTAAGCAGGAATTGTAACTCCTCTCTCACGGCGGCTGTTGAAAAGCGGAAAAAAAAGTTTTAAAATTCTGATTAAGAAATCATCTAATAATAATATAAAATAAAAATTGCCCATTGGAGATCGACGATGACCATTAAAATACATGAAGCTTACAATGACTACTTCTAAAAAATAGCCAACGAGATAAGACAATAAAAAATTTCCCACCAATGTACCCTATATAATCCACAGGTGGTGTAACTTTGTATCCATTTACCCTTTTCTGTATCCATTTAATCATTTCTGAGATCTCAATAGCGAATTTGTTTCATCGTATATATTGTAAATTGTGATATACTGCATGAATGTTATTTATTATCTTCTCTCTTAACTACTAAAATTTGTCATTGAACCTAACTGTCCTTTTCAATATTTATTTGAATTAATCGATTATGTTGTATTCTTATGTTTGAAATAATTTTTTTTTTTCAAATAAATCATTTTGTTTTCTATAATGTTTATGTTTCTTAATAAAAACTAAATAAATTCCAAGTAAAGAAAATTAGTTTATTTCATTTTTCTGGCAATTTTGTCATGGACCATATAACCCAAATAACAGGAAATAGGTTTATAGTAACTTTTTCCAAGTTTATTTATAAGAAGATGATAATTTAATAATAACTCATCATTTTCATATAACTGCTCCACAAAAAAAGATCGATCTACAATAACTGTATTAAATAAGTTGGGCTAATAGCCTCCAGTACCTTATTTAGGAAAAAAAATTCACTTTCTTTAGCTTAATCCTGTGTTAACTACTACGCAGAGGCCCTTAATTGTTTTATTATTAAATTTAGTTTAACATGCACCCCGCTGGTTGATGTAAAAGATTTGATACGAATATAAAAATGTTGATACACCGCAAAAAGAGACTCTTATTTCATCATGTTAGTTTACTATAATTTTCTTTAATGAACTATTGTATCTGGGCAATGAGATATTTTTCGAATAAAATTTATAACAGATTTTCTTTTTACAAAATGCCAATGAAATAAACCATTTCAATATATTTTTTATGCAAGTAATAACTTTGCATTTTTACCACGAGCAGTATTTAATGTTTTTAGGTAATTCACATTCCAAGAAACATAAACTGCATAATAATAATATCATATAAAATTCAATGCTGTAAATGCAATTAGTTTTCTCTTCCAATCAGGTAGCTAACAATAATTAATTCGTATGAAATACCTAAATATTTAAAACAATAGTAGCAAACAGTATCAGTAGTTTAGATATTTTTCTCATTCCCACATATAGACGATTGATATAAAATACGTACATCATTTTATTAATTTCACTGGGGGACGAGGGAAAGTTTTTCATATTTCTGATGTAAAATGTTTGATATTCCTTATAATTTATATAAGCTTAACTTTAAAATTGTATCATTTATTTATTTTTCCGCTTCTCTACTAAAAAAATTAAAATATGGATAATAATTTGCACTCGTTATTGACGCCGATAATCAGATACAGTTTACAATATTGCCAATTCTTCTCCATTATCTTTTGAATCATATAACTGACTCATCGTCAATGCAATTTCTTTAGAATACTAATTTTGTATATGTCATGGTTTACATGATAAACTGGTAAATTTAAAAAACAAATAAACCAGGGGACGATTTCAAGTGGTTTCCTTTGGTTTAAAGACGCGAAAGACAGATGTTTTCTCAAAAAGTTATACTTGTACTATTTATTGCTCCATACAACATAAGTGAACGTTAGTTATATGCTGACAAAATAATTGTCATATACCGGCAAAGTTGTTAAATGCCTTAGTTTAAGGTAAGATATTTTCTTTTATCTTGTTCTTTATTATAAATATTCTTTAGAGGGTTTTTCTCCCATCTCCGGCAAGTTTCCAGCTACCCTGTGGAAAGCGTTCTTTCACATATTTTTTGTGATTTTCAAGAAATACCCAATTTTTAGTTACCATTTCCTTTGTTGTATCTACATCCCTGAAAGGAACTTTCATGGTCCCACATTGTCAGTTTGAACACGGATCAGTGTCTAGTTATCTTGTTGATGTTGATGTGCTGGGATTACCTAACCATCTACAGTTCAACTTAAGGTTCCTGCAGCTTTTGGATTAAGGCCAGTTCTTTCCATTATTTTTAGATTTAAATGATTCTTTAATATGCTTGAAACCGACTGAAACCAAAAAAAATCTAGGCCGTTCAGGCAAATTATGATATAATTTTCTTTCGTTTTATATTAAACCATTTAAAGCCCTTCAGACATATCCTTATTACTTACCTTTTTATATAGTTACATATATAGTTATTTGGTTAGTGATCTGTTTATTACGGTTTCAAGTAGTGCGTTCTAGCCCATAATAATGTATATTTTGTACATACATGTAAGGGAAAAATACGTTTCCCCACAATAGCATTCGTTACAAGCTCCAAACTTACGTACCTGATTCCATATACTTAGAAGAGCTGATAACAAGTTGTCACGTATAACTGCGATAACAACGTTGTACAATTAAAAAAAAACAATTACTCAAAAAATCATTCAAAAATTGAAGCTTCGTGGCAAGTTAGCAGAGACGTAGAATAAGAAGTGCCATAGCCTCTCTATTTTGAGTCTGATTCAAATTGTGTCGTCTTGTACTTTTCTTGATAAAGAGAAGGACTCACCATGAAGAAACTCTGTAATTGGGTAAAATCAGTCTGTTAAGAGATTTAATCTCAGCTTTCCTTGCAAATAATTCATCTCTCTATCTTTATAATAAATTTAGCATTTTATCCAGTAATTATTACTTAATCGAAAAAGTAAGATTTGCAATTTTGTAGCAGATGTCGCTACAGTCAATTTCAAAAATTGTGTTTATATTATTTTTTTTATTTCCTTATTTATATACATTGTCTTACAGGACCAAATCCCAGTTACAAAACAGTATTAATAAATGATTTAAAATACTTGTAAATATTTGTCGTACAAAGGGGCAGCTAAAACATATCAGAGAATCAGAACTACGGAAGTTTAAAGTAGGACCAGAAAAATTTAATTTTGATGATAATTCTTCAGAAATAATAGTATTATGTAGAAATAGCTGACAAAAACATAAGCGTCTCTCATCCAAATTGATAAGCGAAAACCTTCGCAGCAATTGATCATGGGGAAAACCTCTAAAGGAATGAGCTCTATCAGCTCTAAACCGCAATGCTTTGACAAACTTTCTTTGAACTAAATCAATACAGTCAATATGTACTTTATAAAAAGGACAGCAAATTATTGACGCATATTCTAGTTTAGACCTTAATAACGAGAAAAATAACATTTTTACAGGCCGAATAGTTTGAAAGTTGCCAGTAGTTCGTAAAATAAATCCAAGAAGCCTAAGGCTGTTTGACTGTTTGTATTAAATCAGTTATATGGGGTAGAAAAGAAAATCCTTTGTCAAAAACAACACCCAAGTAAAAACATCTGGACGGGTAAGAGTAACCCCATTGATGGTATAGTTAAAGTTAACTCAGGTATTTTTGGTTGTAAATCTCATAACATTACATTTTCACAATACTCTACTCATGCAAAATGTCTAGGTTTCGCTGTAGCTCAGTGCCATCATTTTCAGTGGATATAATCGTAAAAATTTTCAGATCGCCAGCATAAAGCAGACAGTGGACCGAGAGACTGTCAATAATTTTCTTTATAAATAGCGTAACTAAAAGCGGTTCAAGTATAGATCCTTGGGGAAGTTGCCAAATAATCGCTCGACCTGGACCAACAGGTACAAAGTAAAAAAAAAACATTAAATTTTCTAAAAAAAAAACATTTTGCAGTTTTTGCAGCAGAATAGTGTGGTCAAGCCGATCAAACGCTTTGGAAAAATCAGTGTATACCATATCCATTTGCCCACGTTAGTCTATCCCCTAAGCCAGAAATTGAGTAATACAAACCAAGTTAGTTATTGTCGAGCGTCCCTTGACAAATCCATGTTGCGCAGGAGTAATTAGATTTTTTACTTTGCACTAGATATTAACACATTTTGGTTAGTGGTTAATAGAGTAAGGAAGTTCATGTGTAATAAAAAACCAGTGAGACCCTGTCGAATTTCGACGGCAAAAATTATTTTAGAATTCAACCCGAAAACCATAAAATAAAAAACGGCACCTCATCAAGACTGTAGAGTGTGGATATTTATAAATCATTTCTTTTCCAGATTTGTAAATACATCTAGTAGCAAGTAGCATTTTCGTTAGAGTATATTTTAATTTTTACATTTATAAATAGACAGATACAAAAACATCTCCCAATAATTATCAATTAATGACCTAGAGCCGTAAAACATTAGTATAAACAAGTAGCGCTCAGTGGTAGGATTCTGCGGTTGCATTGAAAAAGATAACTTGTCTGCTAGTCTTGGTTCGAGCGATGACTTTTTTAAATTTTATTTTAAGAAAACTTATAGTTTTTGTATGCAGTTGTGTTTTGAAAATCAGATTGCGTTTTGGTTAGCCTTGGTTAGGTTTTTTTAGGTTATATAAATAAATATATCTATATTAAAGCAAAATTTTTCTTTAATAAAATACTGTTAGGTGGATCGGTCCCCTTAGATTAGCACGAGGATCGTCGATAAAACTTGTCAATTAAATTATTACTTATTTATTGTTCTGTTTTCTTTTAATGATTGAATACACAAACAATGAAACGATGCACTTTGTAGTAAGATTTCCGCAACATCCATTGCCTAATACACCAATTTTTATTAGTATCCAGCACGATTATATAACAAGAGTAGTTTTAAAAGGACACCTAACCTCATAGACCTCATAGAAACTGTTCAGATATAGGAGACAGTCCTGGAGAAAAATCCGGATACAAGAACCCGAAAAACTGCACATCTACTAAATATTAAGCATGCTCTAGTATGGCAAATTTTAAGAAAGCAGCAACTTTATTCTTATCACATAGGTACACCGTGTTCAACCTCTTTTGTCTAGTAACTTTACAAAGTCTTGTGCTCATGGAAACAAAATAAAATAATTATGAGCGTTTTTATCCCGTTTCTTCTCTAATGAAATCTAATCATAAAATTTCACAATAATCACGGGCTGAAGACAATCCTTACGTAATAATTGAAAATTACTTTCAATGATGTTCTAATTGGGCCTTATTTTCTTCCTTATAGACTAAATGGCGATCAATATCGATCGTTCTTAGAATATTAGAGAACAGTGTGTTTTGGTATGATGGTGCGATATCGCACTTTAGCTTAGCTAGCTATGGATTATTTATACCCGAGATATGCTGATAACTGGATTGGAATCAGTGAACCACAATCATGGCCGCCGAGATCGCCTGATATGAATCCTTTGGATTTATTTGTTTGGGATTACCTAACATCGTTAGTGTATAAAACGCCAGTTAAAAGTGAGGAATATTTACGAAAAAGGATACAAGAGTCCTGTGTTATCATAAGAAAACTCATGCTATTTCCGGGTGAATCCGACGATTTTCTGCTTATATCTTACATTATTGTTATTTTAACTTTGTTATTCTTCAGTTTTATTCCTATTAGATATAAAATATAAACTCTATAATATTTTATTAAATGAAGTCCGCTTAAATTTTCACTTTCTTTTTTATGCTGTAAGAAGTACAACTTAATCTTGTGAGCTAGTATTGTTTAAACTTTACCTTTCATAAAAAATATTCCTTTTCTGGTTTTAGCAAAAACTACTATATTATAATATGCCTTTTTAGGTTTTTATTCACATCCGTAGCGTGTTTTAGTTTTTCTAAATAGGATAATTTACTCAGACCGTTTAATTGTTTCGAGAGCGTTTCATTCTACCAAAAAACACAAAATGCAAATTTGTGTTTTTTTAGTATATTGCTAAAAATCTATCAGATTTTAAAATAAATAATTGCGTACCATACATTTACTAAAATATAAACCGGATTGGTTGCCCATACGCACGCCAGTGGTTCACTCGGTTTTCTTCTGATCCGAAAATGTAACGCTTTAAACACTTATTTTACATACCAAATTTCAATAAAATTCTTTAAGGGGTTTTGCAAATAATAATAAGCGCACTTATTTCTTGAAAAAGTAAAACACGACAATGTACTCAGAATTTGATGTTTTTCTCAAAAACTTCATTATATTAAAAAAACATAAAAATCACTTAAAACGACTTTTAAGTGATTTTAGTTATTAATTGCGAAAACACGACCAGTTTTCGAAACAGTGGCGTACCATAAAATTACTAAAATGAAAATTCCATTGGCTGCACCTGCGCATGCCTTCAATAAAATGCGACAAGGAGTTTTTATTATTAAAATTCGTTATGTTTTAAAAAAGTTTAACATTTTTTAAAATAATTAATTAACACACTTTATATGCATATAATAATTATTTCTCTGTATTGAAATTACGTACGAGAGAAATTGTATAAAAAGGCGAATATACCGATTTTAATATTTATATTTTTTTTAAGAGGAAAGGCTCCAAAATTCGCGATCTCAAGGTCCCGTACAAACTGAAGTAGAGAGTCTGCCCTATTGGTAGACTTACAAGCCCGACCGATAACCATAGTCAAAACGCCTCGTCAGTCTAAATTGGTGTGGTCTGTTGGCGAAACCGGAGAAACAAATCGCTTTTGTGTTTGAAATATATAAATATTTACAAGGTTTCTATGGGCCCTTGAGTTCTTCTGTACTCCCTTACACTCCAATTTATGTTCTAATAATTTAGTAGCATATACATTTTTCATATAAATCTGTATGAAATTTAGATATTGAAATGTATGATACATGCTCCAAAAACTAAGTTAAAAATGCGGAACTCATGGCTCGTAAATTCATATAAATTGTTAGTTATTTACAAAGTTGTTTCACTTTATACTTGGTGAGCAATATAGAAAATTTACTAGTTCGATATACATATTAATTAGACATATAAAATTTAAATCTATTTTCTTAAACTTACTATAAATAAAGAAACATCTTTATGTTGATTTAGGCGATATAATTTAATTATATTAATACCCTTATTTGTTTTTTCAATTAATTAAGAAATTTTTAGTTATTTCGGTTCTAATTTCCCGGAGAGGGAAATGTAATTGTCTTCTTAGCAAACATATTTTAAATAACGACAGAAAAATTAAGTATATTGTTGTTGATTTCCTTTTTACCCATTTACTGAACCCAAAATAGCGATACTCTAAGTCTCTGGACTCATACAGCTGGTTACATATAGCTATAACATCACATCTACATATTTAAAAAACTAAGCCAGATTTTTCAGCAAGTTCGTGACTGAATTGTACTGCACCAATTTCCACGATTTTTTTTTTTAATGATCGTCTAGTTACAGAGACCTTTCAGCACTATTTTTGTATGGCTTTATTGCGTATTTTTTATAAAAGCCATTGTTTTTCCTCAATAATATTTCTGGACGATGTGGTGATGGTACCTTTTTTGTTGGAAAATTTAGCGCATTCGTTACAATTTCACACTATTAAAATAAAAAAAAAATAAAACTTTGTCCTTTTAGTATTGAAGGTGATGCTTCAGTTGTGGGTCTGCAATAAACATAACCTACCAATAAACATAACTTTCTGGCATTTAGGAAGAAAGCCTACCCCCGACTTCAGAACACTAGAAAAAAGAAATTAGCACCGTCTATGTCTTATTTAGAAAATCAGACATTTTCTAGTATTGAAAACTGCATTTGCAAAAATTATCAGAAATTTACAACTTTTAATAATAGTAAATTTATAATTTTTGAAATAAAATGCATATTTGGTGCTTTTCGTTTTATATATTTTTCTCTAGTTTGTGAAGGGTAAATTTTTCACCAAATCATCCACTCACGTTCGATGCTAAAAGTTTTGATTTCAAAATATTTTGTTTTAAATCATGGATTCGCCACAACGATTTCATACTTATTTAATTTCCGATATTGTCGCAAAATATAAATTATTGATCTAGCCCTCTGCATTGTCCATAATACATACTTTCAAATAACGTCAATATAAATGACTTGTAAATGGTAATTTGTTTATTACAACAAGATTATGGTTGGATATTAGGGGTACAAAAAAAATTGTTTTATACAAGATTCTTATTATTAGATCAACCTTCCAATAAAACGTACCATACTATGATAAATGGCCTTGCTATAGATTGTAACGTTCCGATTGATATCTGTGAACCTACGTGACTTAAACTATTATGCCAACAAATAGTAATTATTAATCTACATATTTGTAACCCACTGCGTAACAGCCACACCAGGACACACCGACACCGACCGAAAATCCCAAGAACAAGTGACCAATCAGAACCATTCGATATTGAACACGGGTGAAAGGCGCTGGCTGCGGGTGATTCGATATCTCGCTACTTGGCTGAGATCTAGTCACCATTCTCCAAATACCTAATGCTTACCGGCATTCACTTAGACAAGGACATATTACTTTGGGTACCCAATTGGTTCTTACACAGTTTGATATATGTATCAGTTTTAATAATATTCATGGTGCTTGCAATGGGTTATTTCCTTGCGCGAAATACAAATTTGTTTTGGACGTTTTTTGTTTTATATCTTGTTGTATAAAAAAAAGGAAATCCGTTTTAACATCCCGGTTTGTGTGGGACATTAGTTGTTTATACTAAAGGGGGCCTCAGTGAAGTCCTTTAGCCAAAACAATTTTGCGATAGCAAACATGCACCTCTAAAACAGAAAAAAATTAAAGAAAAGCCTTTCACACCATGGATTACTAATAATATTAAGTTGTTAATGAAACTAAGAGACAAAGCTTATCGCAAATATTTAAAACAAAAAACCGAAGGACATTTAGAGTATTACAGAGAACTTCGGAATTTTAAAAAACATGTCATGATTAGTGAAAAAATAGCTTATTTTAACTTAGTATCTCAAAAAAAAGGGCAAAGATTTTTGGGATAATGTGAAAAAATTAAACTTAATACATAATGTAGATTTTAATTTGGCTATAAAGGTGCAACAGTTCTCAATAATTATATTTCAAGCAGTAATGACGTAATAGAAACCACCTCAAGGCAAAACATTGAATTTTATGAATTAAATAGGCACAAAAATGTAAGGTCTGAACTGAATTTTGAATTGATAAACGAAGAAAATTTAAAGAAAATTTTAAATACTATAAATACAAATGCTGTTGGTGAGAAAAGATTTGAAGATTTGTTTGCCTTTTTGTAAAATCCTTTAATTAATATTAGGAAAATATTTTTCCGGCGATATGAAAAAAGGCTATTATTAAACCAGTAGGCAAAATTTCTAGTCCAATGGAAGTTAGTTAATATTTTGCCGGTCTTGTCTAAGATTGTAGAAAAACATATTTATGGACAAATTTGTTTTTTCGTCAATTCGGCTAATATAATACCGGACTGTCAATCAAAGTTTCGTAAGAATTATAGTACTACTAATAGTCTTGTGCATCTTTTAAATAAACACATGCCTATGTTTGCTTAATTTTAGTAAAGCTTTCGATACCTTAAATCACGAAATGCTATTGGCTAAACTCCACTATTTTAGGCTGTCATAATTCACTAAAATTTTTCGAAGCATATATTTCTGAGAGAGACCATTGTGTTGATGTTAGGAAGGAATGCAAATCTCAAAATTCAAATTACGTTCCCATGAGAATGGGGGTTCCTCAAACGTCTATTCTCGGACCGTTATTATTTTGTTTGTATGTTGCTGATATGAATAATATCGTAGAACATTCAAAAATACAGCAATATGCTGACTATTCCCAGTTATACATATTATTCTCAACAGAAAATGTTCAAATTGCCCAAACGTAGCTTAATGTAGATTTAGAAAAAATAAATATTCACACGACAAACCACAATTTAAAATTAAATGCCAACAAATCTTGCATTCTCTTTTTATAATATCATAGAAATAATAATGTTATTGACTCTAATAATTTTAATATACATACTAATAATAAACCTTTACCAATAGTTAAGCAAGCAAAAAATGTAGGCGTTTATTTTGATGTAGGGTTGACCTTTCAAACCCATATAAAAAATAAACTCAAAATAGCATACATGCGATTAAAAAAAACTTTATAATTTAAAAAATTGTTTACCCTCAGCGACTAAATACTATTTATGCAATACCCTCGGTTTATCTTTATTTAACTATGGAGATGTTTACAGTGACTCGTTGACAGAAAGTTTGTCTCATAGTATACAAAAAATTCAGAATAATAAAAAATATAGAATTTTAAGAAGTGGGGAACCTCCGTATCTTAGAAAATATTTTAGTTCTTACGATCATAATCATCATCAACTAGATATATACATAATTTCAGAATACCTCAACGTAGAACTGCAAATTTCCAAAAATTTGCGTTTGTGTCAGTTCAAATGTGGAATAATTTACCCAATATTGTTAAAGAATTATCACCATTTATATTTAATAAATTTATAAAAAATCATCTTTTGAAAACGCAAATATCTGAAAATTAATTCTTTGTACTTTTTTTTCTTTGCTTAGACAAATTAGTATGTTATGCTGGCCTACCTGCTTTCATTCTATCATTTGTCATTCTAGTATTTGTTTTTTAAATATTGTCATACCAGTTAGCATCTCCTCTCTTTTTCCCTTACGCCTGTGCGGGTCTCTGCTTCATTCTATTTTTTATTGTTACATATTTATTGTGATTTTGCTGTTAATATTATAATTTAGGTATTTTTACTTTAGAATATTTTCTATAGATCGTGCCACACATGCACAATTTTTCTGTGTGTTGTCTTATAGGTTTTGTAATCGCGGCGTAGTCCAATTTATCAAATATTTAATCAAAAGAAAAATGTAATTTTTGAGTTTTATATTTTGATGAATAAATTGTTTTTGAGTTTGAGTCTTAATGACCGTTTGTAGTAAGAACTTAAAAAAAATGAAGTTGTTTGATTCTGAAGAAGTTGAAGAAGATGGCTGTTTCTGTCAAGAAAAATTAGCAAATATGGCTAGTTGTCTACTATCGAAAAGATACAAAAAAGGTGTGACGCAGCATATAAATCTCTTAGAAATTGGTGTCAAAAAAATTCTAATGCAGTTTTATCTTGCTTCTCGTGTATTTTCAGAAGAAAACTAGATTAAAATAAGTCGTGGAGTCACTTGTCACTATTTCTAATGTCAGAAAGGATTGTCGCGTACATCTACAGTGACAACAAGTTCCCACATGACTAATCTAATTAAATCCTGGCTTCTTTATGCGATATTAAAATGTAGTGTCGAAACCAGCCTGTCGGGAAAAACAGGTTTTTTTCAATTCCAAGTATTATTGCAAGATTTCTATACACTGAGTGCTTTAAAATGTATACTGAGTACTATTTTAGAAGAACGTCATTCACTTTATTAGCAAATACTGGAGTTGATGTTTTAGCTATCAGGCGACATGGGAGATAGAAATGAGCTACTATTACAAAAAATAATTTAGCTAAGGGCTTTACCAATAAAAGGAGAAATTGCGAATAGAAGCTTATATAATAAGATAGAGCCCAAAGCCACCTGCAGTACCTTAAAAATGACAGAAAGTTTGGTTAGAAAAGAAAATGTCGTACAAATTGAGAAAAAACGAAGACACATTTATCCAAGTCGCGAAAATAATGTTTATAGTTATAATGGTAATTTTAACATCAGTCTATATTACTCCACTTCTATTATATGTTAGCTTTCATCCATATTCTTATTTCCCCAGGGATGGAAGTTGATTTTTGCCCAGTTGTTAAGGGCAACTGAAGGGGAAAATATATTCTTCTACCTTCTTCTTCTAAGACTCTCATTAGTTATTTCAGTGTAAAAAAACTTCAGTTTAGTGCAATAGTGCGAAAAGTAACTTTTCTTGAGAGAGCTACTATAATAAATGATTTAATCAAATTCTAATCACAGAACTGAAATGTATTTCAAGCCTTTCATACACTTCCAATTACCCTTTCAAAAACAAAACTAAATAATACCTGCGTATACTGATGTTATTCTTCTTCGAGGACATTGAATATTGGCTGTGAACTATGGCTTTTGTTGCTCAGGGTTCAGGTGGAAGTACTGTGTTCTTGACGCCTAGGTAAAATTGAATCTACTGATAATCTTCTACATCGGAAAAATTGGTTAGGTTAGGTATTTTTGTGATTTGAGTAGTAGAGATAAAACAATTAAACAAATAATATCTTATCATCATAACAATCAAAGCTATAAATATGAATCTATTCAATTTTCGCATATTGATACAGGTTGAATTAAACTATCGGGGCAAAATATTTTGACATTTACGATTTAATAAAAAAATTATTAGAGATATTGTATTACTTAAGACCGTATTTTTTAGGCACCCCATTATCTATCGAGACATTTTTTTTAAGTTAGAGCACTGATATAGTTCTACGAAATAAACTACAATATAATTTTATTTCATACTGAATGGTTAAAAATTAGTGTCAGGTTGACAGATTTTCTTTTTACAATACATTTTGTTCTGCTGCTATCTGCTTATCCCAGATAACAGTTGATTGGTGTGCATAATTTGAGGTCCTTTGGATAAGTAGTTTATTCATAATGATTTTTTACATATCTTTTACCAAAATCTTACTATTCCATATAATCTTAGCATTAGAGCAAAATTAATTTAAAGTAAAGCCACAGATCTAGCAGCCATAAAACGTAATGATTTATAACTAAATATGAAAAATACAGACTCAAACTAGAGCACCAGATAACAATGACAAAATAGCACATGCGGAGACCAGAAAATCCTCTGCTTGGTCTGACATGTATATAACTAATATACTTTGTGATCATACACTTATGTTCCAACCAATGTTTTTTGTTGTTTTATAAAAATATCAATCTGAAATCTTGTTCTCGTAGATGAGACACTGTTATCAATTTTTGACTTTTTTATTCACTTCCAGTTTAGCCACGATTGAGTGTTATATGTTCTGTAAGTATAGCGTATAGTTAGCAATTACTTGATTTTAAATTGGATACACCACTTAGTATAGAATTTATCAATCTTATAAAATTAATAATATTAATATTCGTTTTTAAATTACGTAGATGTTTCTTAGGTTATAAACTGAGTAAAATTATCATTCCAGACTTGCCGCGCTTTTAATAAATAATAATAAATAAATGCTTTATTGTCAAAAAAAATTTAACAATTTTGTGGACAAAGCTGTTGTAAAAAAATAGTTTACAAACATCAAAATTAGCAAACAAAACAAGACAAAAACACATCATAAATATTATAGAAAAATAATATTTAAATCAGGAATTTAGAATATTAATATTATAGAATCCTAAAAGAAGTACATTAGAAATGTACTTTGTCAGTCGTACTATGTTATAAACATTTTCATAAATATAATGTAAAAAAATAAAAAAGCAAAGTAAAAAATAAAAAAGTACGAAACAATTAAAAAAATACATATACAAAGTTCGGTAAAAATGGTTGGTAATGGCAACTATCACACTAGGGGTTCATAAGGATAAAATTATGTGTTGTAAAACTCGTTCACGGTGTAGAAGGCTCTTTCAGTAAGAATGATTTCAAAGCCTTGCGAAATGAAGTCAGAGATATTATGGATTTGATGTTAAATGGCAGGTGATTATGCATTTTTTTTGCATTGTAGATTACTGATCTTTTAATTAACTCTGAGTGTGGGGTTGGAAGATAGAGATCGTGCTCAGTATTTCTGAGAGGGTAGTTGTGAGAAGGTCTCTCTAATAGAGCAGGTGCGTGCTTACGAATTAAGCAAACCGATTCCAAAATGAATAAGCAAGGAAGGGTTAGTATTTTATATCTTTTAAAGAAATCTCGGCAGTGAGTTCTACTGTTAAGTCTCAGTAGGTAACGAACAGCTCTTTTTTGTAGTATAAAAATTCGATCAAATTGAGTCGCACAACATGTACCCCAGAATTGAATAGCATATCTGAGGTGCGACTCAACAAGAGCAAAATAAACAGTTCTAAAGTAGAAAAGCTAAGCTCCTCGGAAACAGATCTTAACGCAAAGCAAGCAGAACCTAACTTCCTTGATAAAGCGTCGATATGTGGATCCCATTTTAAAGAATCATCTACAAGAAGCCCTAGAAATTTTCAGATCAATCAATAGTGGTGCCATTAAGGTCAAGGGTTGCAGCGTGTTTTTATAAGACAAGACTTTCGTTTTAGAGATGTTCAAACATAGGAGATTAGAATCGCACCAGGATTTAATGGTGATTAGTTCACTAGATACAATCCTATGTAGGTCCGTGACATCTGGGTGGCTCCACGTAAAGCTGGTATCGTCCGCAAAGAGACATATTTTTCCACTAATGTTTAAATTAGCCATGTCGTTTATGAACAGAAGAAACAAGATAGGGCCTAGTACCGAGCCTTGAGGCACTCCATATTCCATTGGCCTACAAGAAGACATCCTGTTGTCAACTTTCACAACTTGATTTCTGTTGCTAAGATATGACTTAAACCAATTGAGAGAAGCCCCTCTAAATCCATAGTACTGCAGTTTGTTAGTTAATATATTATGATTCACACAATCGAAAGCTTTGGAAAAATCACAGAAAATTGTTGCCGTAGCGTGATGGTTGTTTAGGCTGGAGTAAACTCTATTAAGAAGGGAAAACATGGCATCGCTTGTGCATTTGTTACTTAGAAATCCAAATTGATGTTTTGTAAGTATTTCATATCTAGACAGAAATGATAAAAGCCTTTTTTTAACCAGTCTTTCGATGATCTTAGATAGCGTAGGGAGAAGTGCAATTGGGCGATAGTTCGAAGCTTCTTCTGAAACACCTCCTTTGTGAAGAGGTATGATTATTGCAGTTTTAAGGCAGCTTGGAAAAGTACCATTTTGGAAAGACATATTTATCAAAGTAGTCAGATGCTCTAGTGTGCATTCCGGCAGACTTGAATACATTTTTAAAGTAAGCCCATCAGTTCCTGAAGAAGATTTATTTTTGATATCATTAATTGTACTACGAAGTTCTGATAAAACTACTGGTGAAAAGAAGAAACTGTGCAGGTTTACCCTATGATTAGAGAGATATGAAATTGGGTCATTAGATTGAGATACGGATTTAGTCAAATCTTTGGCTACATTTACAAAATAATTGTGGTCCTCAGGAGAGGTAAGGATAGTGCTGGATAAAGGAGCTTTGTTTCTTAAATCATTTACGATAGACCAGGTTTCTTTAGCTACATTTTTGGCGTTAGAAAGTCTATTATTGTAATAAATATCTTTGGCGGCTTTAATAGTTTTATGATAAATTTTTCTGTATGATTTTACATAATTATGAAAAAAGACACTGTCCGAAAATTTCTTTAAATGAGATAGTGACCGCATGTTCTTAGAAGATATACGTAAACCTTTAGTGGACCCGGGTTTACTTCTTTTATTTTTGATAGGCCTAAGAGGAAAAGATTCAGAAGCTATATTAGTTAGAGTCTTTATAAACGAGAAAATTCAGTGTCGCATTCTTAAGCATAGGAAAACAACGCACAAAATTCGTGGTTCCTAATTTTTCTTTGATGTAGTGTACAAGCTGATTTGATTTATACGTGGACGGAATTATGGATACCACTACATAATGCCATTTCTCTATAATGGGTGTTTTGCAAAGTGTCTGCATTCTTAAGCATAGGAAAACAACGCACAATTCGTGGTTCCTAAGTGTAGTGTACAAGCTGATTTGATTTATACAATTTTTCTTTGTTGGGCTGGAAGGAAACAGCTTTTTTTGGAGACTTATTGACAGGCATTTGGACATCTGTTGTATCGGTTTGGGTTGATATTGCGGTGGTGTATATCTTCTTTATTGATTGTTGTTTAGGCTTATCAGCAAGCTTCTCCAGGGTAAGTGCCATTTGTTTTACACTATGCCTCAGCTCAGCCATCTCTTTAGTCAACTGCTCCTTCGATGAATCATGCACCTGGACTTTGACAGATTCATTTTGAGTTTCCATTAAAATAGATGATAGATTGAAAGTATCCTGCCTAATTTCTTTAATGGATTTAAATAAGGATTTTTGTATACTGTCAGATATTCCAGAATGGAGGCTGTGAATATCCTCAATTTTTTCTAGCAGTATCTTCCATTTGGAGTTATGATTGAGTAAGATGTCGTAAATTTCGCCAATGATCGGAAGGATGTCGTTGTTTTTCTTTAAGCAGGAACCCAGGGCTTCGAGATATTCTGAAGAGATTTGAGTCTTTTGGAGATCTGATATTTTATCATGCAAATATTTCAGATTTGGAGAGTCGCAAACAGTGCAAAAAAATCTTATGTTGTTGAATTTTTGTTTGTAGAGCACTTTTGTCGTGGATTTATCCAGTCCTGTACAGACCATACAAAAATTTCTTCGGCACTCCCCACTACAGCGAATTCTGTAACAGTCTTTTTCCGAAACGATTTTTTGGCAAGAATCGCACTTAAATTCAGCCATTTTATAAATAAATAAAAAATTAAAATTTTCAAAGGAACAAAAAAAGTGAAAATTAAAAAAAAGATGTAGATAAATTTTATGTAAATATTATGTAAATATTTCCAGTTGATAAATCAAAATCTTTAAATGTCACGCACAAACAATATTTATAACTAATAACCGGATCCGGGTAAACAAGGTCAAGTTTAGTTTATAGCAAACGACGAACTGATGATCGGGTCAAAGCACACAAAAACAAATTGAAATCAAAACAGTTCAAACCAAAACAAAACAAAACGTTCAAATACCGGCAAAACAATATACGAGCGAAAACACAATCGCCTCGTACAACTGCTGGACTAGAACTGTTGTTTGTGTTTGGCTTCTAGAGTTTGCCTTTGGCAGACAGAAAAGGTAATCCGTTGGATTTGGACCTACAAGTACTTGCACAATTGCTAACAATTCTGATCCTTTTCTCCAAAGAGAGGTTCAGACATAGAACCAACTATTCTAGAAACCTGGTATATATTTTAATGTTGCGTTTGAAACATAATTGTATTTATTTCACCGCGTTAACTTTCTTCCTAACCGAAATCAAAATTAGCCGCCAAAATGAAGAATCACCTTTTCTTTCCTGGCTATAAACTTCTTCCATCATTCCTCCGGAACGGTAAAGTTTGCGCTTACCTTCATATTAATCTACCCTGTACAAGACGTGCGACTCTTAAATCAAACAGATCCTATATCTTGTAACTAAAACCGACCCCCAAAGTAGAGCAGGAGAAGCCATTGCAATAAGCCAATCTCTTACCAGCCTCATCAGAGAACCTACTTACTTCCCATGCATCGTCACACATAGTTCATTCGACCTCCTTCCCACCACTCACCCAAAGCCTTATCAGTCTACCATTTCCGCTCATCTGGGTTCCTCTGACAATGATCTAATTACTACTTATTAATACTGTTTCCTGGCCCATGCAACAGGATGTTGTAGAATTTATGCTACCTCGTACCATTTGGCACTATAATTCCTCTGATTCGGCTGGATTGCGGGATTTCTACTCTTTCTTCCCTTGGAATGATGTGTTCAAAAAAATAAATTTTAACCAATATGTGCAGGTATAATGTTGTTTTATCTATCCAATTAATATTATTCGTTTTTTACATGTATTGATGTGAAATGATTTCTGCCTTAATTTTATACGCAAGATCACCGAAAAAGGCAAAATTAGCCGAAATGTTTCATTTAATCAAAAAATTTTTATTTCCTTGTATTAACCCAAGATATTTATTTTCAAAAAAAAAATATATATATATATATATATATATATATATATATATATATTTGGCTTTCGATTACGTCACACCCTCCTGCGATCGATTTTTGGGCGTTTACCCTCATCAGACAGGCTTGTATCCAGGGAGTTCTGAAATGCTCAGAGATCATCGATCTGAAACAAACGAAAACGAAACGTTTATGGGAGTAAAAAAGTTCTGCAAGCTACGTATAATAATTAGCACTACATTGGAATGCACAGGATGGGACTTGAAAACGAATCCGAGTGCCGCCTATGTTTGGAGGATGACGAGACAGCCAGACATGTGCTATGTGAATGCCCGGCAGCTGCCAGGATCAGGTTCTCTATTTAAGGTAGAGATATCCTGCTGCCCGAGGACTTGAAGAATATCTCCTCAAAGGCAATAATAAGACTTATTGAGGACTTAGAGTTGCTCGGGGAATTGTAAACATAGGTGTGAGCCACAATAGACCACAGAGTCGCAATGGAGAGTCGGTTTGATCCACTCACTTTTTAACTTAACCTAACCCAATCTACATATTGGAACTCCGGAGGATTCCGGCTGCAACTCATAGGAATTTGGCGAAAACATGCAATATGCGTGGGTAGAAACTAAATAGAATAAGAATGCATTTTCACACATTTTTATTGTTTTCAGTATACATATATATATATATATATATATATATATATATATATATATATATATATATATACATATATAAATATGCCATGTTTTCTGTAATGTGGGGAAGTAGCTATGTCTGCAAAAACTCTTTCATTAGCCGTTTACTACGATATTTTTAAAATGCTTTATTACATGATTAAGTTGTTAGGCACTCACTATAATTTCATTACGGATTGAAGCGACTTGAGATTTTAGGTAAAAACAATGTCTATTCAGCTCTATTGTTCTGGTGAGGCATCCTCTGTCCTCAGGAACTGGCAACGTTTTATGCAGTTTCTTAGGCATTTTACGAAATTGTTAATTAAATACAATAAATAGTGACAAAGCATTAATCATAATCCTAAATTCGTTACGAAATAACATTTTTTTAAATTTTTTATGCATTTTAAACTGAATTGATTTAATTTATTTGTTGTACAAATTCATCATATTTGAAGTAAAAGTTATTACAAATCAAATCATATTTCAGATTGTTATCAACTTACAAGGTACAAGGCGTAATGTACCTACCAATTAATTCCATTAAAATAGCTGAATACTAAGATCCACACTTTCATAAATAAATGAATTAAAAAGGTGTTAATTAGTAAATTATAGAGAATGTTATTGTTCTGACGCTTTCCGTAAAATCAGATAAAGCTTGTAAAATTTTTACTTTTATTATTTTAATAGAAATGCGTATAAAGTAAAACGGCAATTTTGTAGTTTGCCGTATTAAATGTAGTTGAGAGTGTTTTCGATTTCATTTTATTGTTGATTCTTGTTAAAAATGTTTGAGGTTTGGAATAGAATTCGTTATATAACTGATGAACGCAATCGTAATCAACAAACCATCAGTGATGCAATCGATATCAAATTTTCAACCCTTTTATTAAAAATTGTACACTCCACATTGTATGACGGCTGCCGCTGTTTAATTAGGCTTGTATTTTTTATGAAATTCCCCGCACAACAGCCCACATTTTTGATATTAACATAATAAATTAGCTATATTATACAGAAGTATTATGATAGTGAAATTTTTTTGCAAAATATAAGTTGGCAGTTTTGGGTCCCTAGAACACAAAATACAAATTTTCGGAAAAAAAATGTATTCGAACGGATCTGTGTATCTATTGATGTGTGTAAACACAATTTGCGCACACGACTAACTGACAACGGTTAATATATATATATATATATATATATATATATATATATATATATATATATATATAATGGACATCTTTCTTAGGTATAGGTTTATTTGCAAAATCAAACAATGGGATTATTTGACGTTTCGCCTATCATAGTAGGCTTTCTCAAAAATTGCTCATTCCTTTATTATTTTTTTTTGATATATAAGGCTTTCCTTTCCTATCTACAAATAATTTAAAAAACATTTAGTGGTCTAATTATAAAAAGACATTTACAATTTTTCTAAAACTGATTTAAAATTTTATACTATTGACAAATATTTATTATAAAATTAATAAAGTAAGGTTGCACACCTCGAAAAATGCATGTTGATTATTTATTTATATTTGAATGATAGGTGGCAAGTTAGTGGTTTGCCAGGCAACTCATGGCACAGTTTTAGGTAAAAAGGTGTTCCTATCATAGTACGTTTTTTTGAGGAATTTAAAGATAATTTTTTGCTATTTTTTAATTTAAACCTTAGAGTAGAATTAACGGGCTTTTTATTTTATTTTTATTACACATTTTAAGATTTTTTTATAAATTCATACAGGGTTTTTGAAAAAATCGGGTCATTGATTAAATTTTGCGTTCTTTCTTAAATTTTGGTTTAAAGAACGAGCTATATTTATTGGAAAAAAATATTGCTCCACAATTAACATACTATTCAATAGATATAGTTATAGACCAAGAAAATGCGGTTAATTATCCTGTCGAGTTCCTACACTCTCTAAACCACTCTGGAATCCCTCCTCATGAGTTAACTTTAAAAATGGAGGCACCAGTGATGCTTATTCGAAACTTAAAACCACCAAAATTGTGTAACGGAACTCGGCTATAGGTTAAAACATTACAAAACAATTTAATAGCCTACTATTCTTTGTGGCCCTAGTCTGGGAGAAACAGTTTGTATACCACGTATCCCTTTAATTCAGTCAGACTATCCTTTTCAGTTTAAACATGTACAGTTTTCCTTAAAGCTTTGTTTCGCCATGACAATTAACAATCCTTAAGTAAAGCTGGAGTAGACTTGCGCTATGATTGTTTTTTCCATGGTCAACTCTATATGGCACGCTCTAGAGAAAGTTCGCGTAGTAGCTACCCGCTAGTATATATATATATATATATCGTGGGTTTTCATTCAGAATCGACATCGAACTATTTTGCTGTTGTAACCGGTAGACCTGCGTTGTTCCAAATGCAGAGTAATTTATTGACAATGTTTATATTAATAATAAGTCTTACTTCACCTTTTCGTGTCCGGGAGACTCAGAGTTCATCAAGGGTACATCTGCGAAGGCAGGCAGGACATTGAAGAAGATGCTTTATATCCTGAATTATACCGCATTCGCATTTGTCGTCACTTACGTCCAGCAAACCCCATTTGATCAGATTGGATTTTACTGGAGCTACCCCAGTTCTTATGCTTTTCAACATTTCCAGTTCTTCCAGTCGCAGAAAGCACCATGGGATCGGCCCTCTCTTAGTGGATCGATAAAAGAGGGTTCGGCTAGCGCATTGATCAGAAGCCGGTGACTGGATTTCAATCTGCTTGGACCGCATTCATGGCCGAATATTGAACGGCGACCATTGAAGATTTGTTCTTTTGCGTGATTTAGGGTTTGTGAAACCTGCTTGTATAGGTTTCCCAACTGGGTGGGTCTCATGCAGCCTGTAACTTTTCTGCATGTTTCATTCAGACTTTTTTGCGTGGCCAGATCTGGACCGAACTGGACAGGCATACTCCATAGGTGAGCGGAAGCTCTAGCTACAGTTGGTTTTGAGCCCTACTTACTATTGGTGTGCTTCCTTATAAGGAAGTTTCGTGTCTCTACTTTTTTACGCGTTTTTTCACAGTGATATTTCTAGATCAGGGTTCTATCAAGCACAACGCCAAGGTAGGTAGGCCTGCCTATGTGCTCCAGAAGTGTTCCCTCCTTGGTGATATTAAGCCTTCGATTTGGCCAGCGTGAACAAAATTGCTTTTGTAGTAGGTTGACATTGCTCTCAGGGCGTTTTCCAGCTTTTCCTCGATATTTTCAAACCTTTTTTCTTTCTTCCTTCCCTACAAAAGTTTGAGTATTGGTGTTGGTTTATCGTTTAAGTACAGGTTGAAAAGGATTGGCCCCAAAGGCTTCCAGCTAAGCCGTTCCTTTTGGTTCCGCTATCGATTCTTTCTGACTTCAAATGTTACGAAGAATAATCTATTTTGAAGCAGAGATTCGATTTTCTTGACCAGTTGAAAATCGTTCAGTTTCGTAGGCCTAAAGCAGTTTTGGTGGTTTACCGTGTCGTACGCCGAACCCAACTCGACTAGAGCCTTCCCGGTGCTTGCCAAACTTTTCCTCGATATGCTCTGTCAGTGCTATAATCTGGCTGATTCATGACTTTCCACGTCTAAATACGGCCTGATTTAGGATCAGGTTAGAATCGACGATCTTTTCAATTCGATGGAAGATTAGTCTTTTGTAGAGCTTAAACAGGTGACAGAGAATTGATATGGATGATAATGATGATATCGGTAACTTCTTGGGGACTCGAGAGATGTTGAAAAGCTTGAGTATCCAGTTTTTTGTTCCAGCTCCGAAATGTTTTATTTGTTCCACGCAGATATTATCAAATCCAGTGGCTTTTCCGTTCTTCATGATGATTATACCATTCCATTGTTTAGTTGGTTAATGGTGAATGGGTTTTTGAAATTGGCGTTTTCTGTGGGAATTTAATGTTTGATTTTGTTTTTCTGACATTTGGAATTATGCTTGCCGTTCAGGAGGAGTTGCTTAGCCACTAAGTTCGGTGTTACATTCGACAAATCTTTGCTTCGTTTTGGGTTATCGACAAGTGTCTTGATTAGACTCCAGGCTATTTTGCTGCTGTGAGTTATATCCATTCTCCTAAGGTTTCGATCCACTTCTTTTCACGTGCTTTACTGAGGGCTGTAATTAGCGCTGTGCCGAAGGTAATGATCTTTGGCAAATTGTTGTTCATATTCCGCCACTAAATCCTTCGAAATATTTTAGAGTCCTGGGATATAGAGTTTCCTGCAGCTTCAGAGCATATTTCTCCTTGATACCTTTCGCAGACTATCCACAGGCTAGAGATCTCTTCGTTCAGTTCTTGAGAGTATTCTGACCACCTGGCTTTATGAAAGTTAAATCTCTTACTGAAAGATATTTTGGCTGCTTTGATTGCTGAGTAGACTTGAATTCCAATGAGTCGGAGTCGCAACTCATTGTTCAAACGGTTGGCCATTTGCATCCATTTCCTTGTCTTTCCAAGTGGTGCTGTGGCAGTTAAAATCACCCACGATGAATAATTGTATCTTCTGATTATTGAAATTTTCTGACATTGAAAGGCATAGTGTTTTTCCGGGAGGGTTATATACAGAGGTTTTCGTGCATAGTTGCGATATTATTTTCGTTGTGATACCTTCGATGTTCAGACTAAAAATCATTAGAGTTGGCTCTAAGAACGACCTCTTTTTATTTTGGGATTTCGGTCTCAGTTACATTGATTTTAGGTGGTGGAAGGTTTAGCCATTGTCCGAATGGGCAACATTTTCAGGGAGTGCCGGCATTCCTTTATTTTGCATCTATATAACTCAATAATAGGAATTACCCTGGCTTACAAGATATTTAAATTAATATTTGTAATTCTTTAGAAAATTGTTTAGTGCTAATGCAGCATTTCCTACATAATTTAATTTTTGGTATTGAATAAAAATGTTGTACATTTTAATTTACATCTTGGTTAAATAACGATTTAGTTCAAAGTAGTATCAGATAGATGTTGCATCAAGTCTAGCCAGTCCAATAAAATAAAAGTGAAAATCAGCTCAAAGCTTACGGCTACATTTAAAACAAAATTTCACATTCCAATTACTTTTTTCAGATGTTGTTTAACGTCTGTCACTTTAAGTACTCGTATAAGACAAGCGGATTTTTATACGGTTCGTTCGATCTAGTTTAAATAATAAGGTCAGGTTTATCGCCTAACAAAAAGTTTTACACAATCTTTCGAGACAATTTTGTTCTAAAGAAATTTGTTTTAATGCATTTTTACGAAAAAAAATATTCTGAAAAATTTTTGGAAAGGTATAGAAATGAATGTCAAGATTTCAGATTTTAAATTAGTCGTTTGAAATTTGAACCATATGGGCTTTCGACGGAATTTTAGCCATTGTGGGGCACCTGATAACTGATGGTTAAGATCTTGGGTTGCCAGATAACCGAGATTAATTAGAATTCATGAGCTGAACATGAAAGTAAAAATTGCTGTTAGTCCGTAGATAGATAACACCAGTGACGGCACCCCCTTCCCGTCAGAAGGAATATATTATAATATGGTACTTCTTATTGCACTTTTTTTACTTTTTTAAGCCATTTTATAAAGTCGCTTATTATGCTGACTTGTAGATTATTACTTTGATTTCGTACAATTTTAGTATATTCAAAATGAGTAAAAACTGATGATTTTATTTCTCTCTCTTATTTACTAATTGCTTGTTGTTGCATGCACTGTTTCAATATAAAGTCTGAAATACTACTTCATAGTGCAAACTGAAAATGTGGGCGATTTAAAAGAAAAAATTATATTTTCGGTTACTCGTTAAAGTAAAGTCACTAAGAACGAATAAATTCAAATTGTGTTTTTTATAATAGATTTAAAATGAAAAGATATTAATTTGACAATGTTTGTTGTAGTTAAATGCAAGCAAAATAACATTACATACTGAGATGAGATAAAACAAAACATGAAAGGTATATTTGGACTGCAAAGTCGTAGTAGAAATAATTAGACCATTTTGTCTTATAAAGTCCAATGGTCGCTGATATCCTTCGAGTTGAAAATTTCTTTCATCAGGACACAAAATATGATTAAAATTGTTAAACTTTTATAACAAATCATTAGCGCAGGTCAAGGGTATACCAACAAATGGTACCCTTATATGTAAAACCCTATAGCTATTGGCTACTTGAATACAGGTCTGAATGTTAAAATATTTACCTACAAATATTAATATAAAATATTTTATATATTAGTATTTGTGTGTTTGTCAAATTGTACATATAGTAAAATATCTCTTATTTTTTCAAAGTTAGAGGAGATGTGTTATTGTCTTATCAAGTTTTAAAAAAATGATGGTAATGTATTCGAAAGTGGTATTTCAAAAAAAAAACATTTATCCCTTGATGCCAAGGATATTGTAAAAAATGTTTATTTATCTCTTTTAAAGAAAGGTTATAATCAATATGAAAGTTTGGGCGAAACATGCTTTTTACTAAAGTTCCTTTATCGACGTTAAAAGATATCGTGACTAAAACCATTATACCAAGGAAACAACGGCCCGACATTGGCAAATTTAGTATTGCCGAAGTATTGAAGAAGCTGATAGTTAATTCGAAGAAAAACGTATGACATGGATAATAAATAAATGATTCCTACAATAAATTTTCTACAAAAGGTACCTACAGAAGACAAAATTAACATTTCCTGTAGTAGAACAAGCCTCTGGGGAATTGTTAAAGCAATATCTTTTAAATATCGGACCATAAATAAAAGACAAGTGTTAGTGGAATCCCAGCTATGACAAGTATGGCGTCCGGATTATTTAAATTCCATACCTCTATATAGGGCAGAAAATCGTCATATACCTTAATGAAACAAGGTTTGAAACCCATGACACCCCCCTAGAAAAGGGTGGAACGATTCAGCAAGTAAGTGCAAACCAAAGCTCCCTCAAATAAAAAACAGATAATTTTAATGTTGCATGCGGGTTTAAGAAATGGTTTTATTCCAAACCCTTTGTTACTATCTTCGAAGAATATAGCCAATTTATCGGTAGAATATCATCAAGATACAGATGCAAAATTATTTGAAGATTGGTTTCAAAATCGCCTTCTTCCAAATATTCCAAAAATAGTGTAATCATAATACAAAAACAGAACTTCAGAAATATATGATGAAATAATATATATATTTCGAAGAAACTTATACAAAACAAGATCTTTTAAATGTTTTAAAAGCATATAATATTAAAAAAGAATATATTTGTGACAGTCTTGCTAATGGCTGTGGTCATACAGTTTTGCGTCTCCCTCCGTATTATTGTACAGAAAGCACTTCCCCCACTCTAAGTACTTCTGTAATAGATTTAATTAAAAAATACGTAAACAATATTTCTGAACATAGGTGGAAAAATTTAAGAAATATCTTTTAAAAAAAATGCAAAATCTATATCCACTTTCTGTAAAAATTATATGTAGTCCAAACTAACAAAGCTACATTTTATTAAAAAAAATCCACCAATTAGATTTTTTAACACCTGGGCCCAATAAAATATGCACAAACAGAATATCCTCTAGCACATCTAATTATCAGCAACGTGTAAACTAATATTTAAATCTAGAGAAAATATAAGTGAAACTGAAATCGCACAGCACAGCATCCTTTGTAATGATATTAAAAAGTCGGTTTTTTTTCTTCGAAAACCAACAATTTTATGCAAAAGTTGCGAATCGACCGTAAAAGAAAGCAATATTTGCATCATGATTTTTCATAGCTGACTTGTGCGACAATTTATTTCTTTATTGATGCATGAAGTTCATTGTTCGCTTTCATTACATTACTTATTAGTTGGTTGCCAAAATTTTACTATTTTGATGCACGTGGACATTATTTCAAAATCTGGGGACATTTAAAACTTTCTATAACCGCAGATTACTATGATTGTGTTACAAAACTTCCAGATGGTAATTAGTACAATCGAGGGGTAAACTACTGGAAGTATTGTATACAAAGTCTCGCAATTCCTGCGGAAGTACTGGTAATTCAGTGAACTTCCAGTGGACATCCTTGACAAGCAGTGGTAGTATCGGAAGTCCAGCGGAACTCCAGTGGTAGTATCGAAGGACCAGCGGAACTCCAGTAGAAGTACAGGAAGGCCCGTAATATCAGTTGCAATTTTTTCAATATTCTAGAGTTTCTTTTTGACCTTGAAAATTATGGTGTATTTATGGATGTGTGTGCATGTATATAAAATTTGTGCGCACGGTAACTTGAGAATGGTCAAACCGATTCAATTTAAATGAGTATAAAGGTAATCTAATACTAATGTCTAGCAGGCATTACATAAAAAGATATATTCCTTGAGAACGCGCAAACCAATTGTAGTCTCATAGAAAAATGAATTATTTCGGCTAAATGCTCTGATATCTAAAAATGTTAAAGGCCATACTTATTTTTTTTGCTTATATACATATATATTTAAACGATCAAACTCTTGTAATGTATTTTTTTGAATATAAAACAATTTTTTCACTATTCAGGGTAGACCTAGGAGTGATCCTTGGGGGATGAAACACTCCCCTAAAAATGACAATATTTTTTATTTCAGAGACGGTTAATACATTTACAGCACAGATTTAGAAATGTAATGTTCTAAATACATAGTTTTTAACTTTTTAAATATATTATGTATTTACTATAATACATACCCGATACGCAGGAAATATGTAAAAGTTTTAAACATATTAAGTTGAAAATTTGCACACTTACCTACATTCTCGATATGAGGCGAATATTAGATGGATAAATAATTTTTTTTTTAGTTTTAAATAGGATCATCATCTACATTTTTATAGACTATCGAATTCAGCATAAAATTGCTTAGATAACCTTTTCCTTCTATGTCCAAATATTGTTTTCCTTAAGCCTCTAAAATGTGTATAGAGTGTCCCATGTCAGATAGCGTACTACTTTATTACAGAAGTTGTATGATATTACAGGTAAATACAGAAGTTTCTTAGTTTAATATGAATTTTAAAATTATGATTTTTATACTTTACGGTGTTTATATTGCGCTGACCAGATATCAGCTTTCTTATTTTAAATAGAACACTTCATATATTTATAGATATTTAAGTAGATCTTCCAAAGACGAACCCAACAATATATATGAGTATGGGTCTTAGATGCTACCTGTATTTACAGTGATGTAACTAAGACACTAAAGCTTGTGCCGAAAATTTTTCTAGTGAATATTTTATATCTAATTTTAAGTATTCATTTTTTAAACAAAAAATGGGGAAGTACTGGCAGTAGTTTGATTTTTGTTATTTTTTTTAAAATATAACCACCTTTTATATTATCTCAAATTTAAATAGATCATTGGAAGAGGAATTAAACTATATATAATACTATGGGTTAACGAGTCAACTTTTCTGATATAATAACTTAACCATCTTCAGAACGATTAGTTTCTTTATGTAAATGACTTCGAAGGGCTTACCAATGTCAGATATATTATCTTAGTAAATAAAAGGTAACATTCATATTTGTAATATCTTCTTTTACCTAGTATCATTGTATTAGATAAAATGAATAAAAAAAATAAAATAATTAATTGCTCGAAATAATAAAAATTACCTTATGAATAAATTAAACAGTAAGCGCTATGATTTCTGTGAGGGTTAGCCGTGATACAAGACATTTGGTATTCTGCGCTCAAGGATAATTTTGATATATAAATGAAGTGCAATATTTGGCAAAATAAGATTAAGATGCTATTTAAAAGTAATGTCATTAAAAATGAAACTTCTGATATAATTTCTAAGAAAATTTATTTAATTTACCACAATTGGTTTTAAATGCAAGGATAACATTTTTTTCGTCTTGTTATGGCTAACTGTCAGAAAAACAATAGCGTTTTTTGTTTAATTTGTTAATAATTCTTCTCGAAGATCTCGAAAACAGACATTTTATTAAATTTTCATTAACAACATTCCATGGAAAACTTAACTTGTCCAAACAATTTTAAGTGCGCAGATATAGAAACAAGTGCAAACGCATTATTGACTTCGTCAAGTTTCATGAAATTTCAGTTCAAACCTTAGCAAGACTTGATGACAGATTGGAAGGGAAGAAATCATTTCGCCAATTGTGAAAGATAGCATAATGCATTAGAAAATGCTTTAATCACATATAAGATACATTAGGAACCTGACAAAATTTGCGATTTGTTTCAGATCACAAGTAGCTGAGAGGCTAAGGTCATCAAAAACTCGTGCTTTTCTTATGTTTCATAAACTAACAGGTGGTGAAACGGTGTCTAGAGTTGTTAGTCATGGCAATATGAAAGCCTGCGCAATACGGAAGGTTTCGCTTAAACTCAGTTATGATCTTATTGAGATACCTTGGGCACCGAAAAATATGAAATGCAATTTTTTATATTATGAAGAGATTATGGACCAGTCCCAACGATGACGTCGAAAAAGTAAGAAAGAAACCATTTACGATTAGTTCAGAATATTCTTGCTACGAAATCAGCTCTTATACAGAATGTGAAAAGGACGCAGTCATGGGTGGAGCCCAACTCATCTTGTAGATCCTGAGCTACCTTTATCATCCAGTCGTGTATAAAACAAATGGCTGGTTCAACATACAATCTGCAATGGACTGCTTTGCAAGTTCCATAATACCATCTAGATGTTTTACACTAATTCCATGCAAGTTACCACCAACTTTAAAGGACAAAGGTGAACATGCAAATAGTCTAATCTTGCATAGGCTGCACTTGTGGGTGCGAGGGAGATTTTTTAATTTAGTCTAAGATTGTTTATTGTTTCTTTTTATATGCTTTTATTTTTCTCGAATATTTGTTTTTGTTTTCTGTGTTGAAAAAACTAGATTTAAAATCTAATTCATTTAAAAGCTGACAGAGAACTTTACGAATAAAAACTTTTTTTCCAAATTGTAAGTCTAAAAAATGCGTAGTACTTCTATAAAATAATTGTATTGTCTTATAGGAAATTATAAATAAAATTACATTATTAATAAATTACAGCTACTAGGCAATAAAACCTCAATTTCGGTGTCAAAATGGAATTCCCAAACCCAATAAACTTATAAGTATGGTCAAAACCGAAGATCAATAATAACCATTAATTGTTTGATTTTATCAGCCGCCATCTTGTTTTTTAGGGACTTCCCAACGACTTCCATATTGAAAAAGAAAAATTATGAGTCTGTTTGCACAGATTTTATTAAAAGTTGTAACTGACTTATCGTGATTGTCAGCTAAAGCCATAACTCGCCATGCGATATTTTTATTTTCAAATCTTGCTAAGTGTAAGCATTTTTACAGCAGTCGTATAAAAAAAAATACTTTGTCAAACAGATATACCTTAAACAAATCTCTAAACAAAACACTCTGGGTCGCAGACAGAGCTTACTTTTACTTACCCTAAGAAATTACCCAACCCAGGCCCCTTAAGGAAGTTTTTTAAAGCGAAACTACAAAGATTTTAATATTTTTATTAAGCACTCTCAAGAAACAAACGTGATTAAGTAGAAATACTGAGTTCAAAGATGTAAAACTTCTTGTACAAAATTTGCAAAATTCTTTGAGCATGAAAATCATTCAAAAAGATCAGCCTTAATGCTTCAATAAATTTACCTCTTTATTGGCAACTTTTATTTATATTAATCTTATTTAAGGAATTCATTGCGTGCTTCAGAAATGCAGTCATTATTTATTTATTACACATTCAACGAATCCGCGTAGGACTCAACACTAAGCATCGATTTCTGTTAATTAAAGCAAATTGCATTAGATTGTGGAAACGGCTAATTTCTGAAATATGTCGCATGTAAGACGGTATTAATTATAGGTACGCGTTGAGCAATACGAGACAATATTATATTTCACTTAGTTTACATAATAGCGTTCAACAACTATCATTACAGTGACCAATCGGTCATTCATCAAGGACGTTTTATGGCTATTCAGATTAAAATGCACCCCGCACTGTTCGAGCTAAACTTGCTAGTACAAATCGATACGAACGAATTGTTTGTGGAGATATAAAAGGGAAAATATCATAATCAACACAGGTGGTATCCAAAATAAAGCGAGCTTCCGCAGACATAGAAAACTGGATGTGTTGAGATCACAGATTTCACTAAAATTTAACATATATGTTGGTTGCATGAGAAAAATGTTCTTTTCTCTGTGGTTAGAGGTATAATACGTTTCACCAATGTAGAGAGTTCTAAAATACCAACCTTGTTTCCCTAGTCCCCAGGCGTCTATTTTTTATTGCATAAAAACCATATTATTTATATAAAAACATATAGCTACTACGGTTGTACTATTAGTAGATACTAGAAAGCTTTGTGTAAGGGGGTGACTTCGCTTCGCTATGAAACTATACTAATGGGCCATATAGTTAAAAAACAAATATGTGTTTTTTTAGTACACTTAAATAGCGTAACAAAGTGAAACATTCAGATCCCGGATATATTCAGGCTCAGGTCACTAGAAAAATATGGTAATTTTTTACTGCACATTTAACCCATCGAGTTAAAAGATGAAACCAACGCCAAATTAAAGGTAAATTTTGCAGTTTTCTAATTTCCTTGGTCGTCTATGGCATAGTTTGGTAATTTTTTCTGGTGACCAAATTTATCGGGGACTGTAAGATGACGCGTTACTTATTAATAGGTGCATTATTTGATATATGTTGCTCATTTAGCGTGAACGGAAATGTTTCTAATTTTTAAGTTTTTCTTTGTTCATGCTTTTATGTTATTTCACTTGTCTGTCTCTCTATCTGGCTATCTGTCTGCTTATCTATATATCTGTTCGAGTTAAATATTGTAATCTAATTTTAAAATTAATTTATTTATTTTGAACTATTCTTATAGAGGTACCACAATAATTCAAAAATATAACAAAACTTGACTTTGACCGTGTTTTTTAAAATTTTAAGTTAATTTTAACCACTTTCAATTTGTTAATGTGTTGCTTTTAAATTTAGTACATGGTGATAATGCAAACATTCAAAAATATTGACCTTGATCACACTTTCAAATCAATTTTGAACTCCACATTGTTCGACAGTTAGAAAACTGACCTGGATATTTCCTCAACTTGTAATAAAATGTTGAATTTCACCAACCAAATTTATTTCTCTATTTATACGATGAAATCAATTTTTTTATCTAAACTATTGTGCGATGGACAAGAACATTAAATGAACTGCTTTTGCGGAAACCATTTAATAAACTGGAATAAGTAAAATACCTGCTCTTTAAAGTTAAGTGAACGCCATTGCACTACAAATACGAGCGCTACGTGCCGCGAACCCTACGCGACTCTCATCCCAACGCATATAGTAATAGTGTGGTTAAACAATGCAGCTCACGACAAGTTTCTAAATTCAGTTATACTTAACGCAAATGTTCATAAGACTTTGACATTAAGTTATTTTTTTCCTATTCACCGAAAGAAAAAACAAGCTTATTGGTATATTTTTTAAATAAAGGGTTGTTTTAAGTTTTTGTTTTAATTTGCATTTATTTAGGTACGCTAAGGTGGCTAATATATACATTCGATAGAACTTTTGTTTATTTAAGAATTTTTGTATTAATATTAAGTAAAAATAAAATTTATTTCATTTTCAGATAGATAATCTGCTTAACAAGTTACAACCATCTGCACTAAAATTTAAAAATCGGTAAATTTCCTTTACCCGGAACTTCCCTCGATATAACTCATTCCTTTTACTAGGAATAGTGAAGTGTGGCCCAATTTAGTTCAGTACGTAGGCATTTAGAAACACATGTATACTATCTTTTCAAACATTTTTATTGGGCCCCATTTTTTTCCGTCATATTGGATTTCTACCAGCATTTTACCAGTTTCTACCTATGCCACACTACACCAATCTTAAATTCGTACTACAACTTTTAATGCTTACACAAAATGTAAAATTAATCTAATAAGTAGTTTTTTTCAGGCCAAATTTTAAATATTTTATTAGGCCGCCATTTTGTTTTGCTGTCTTGTATTCATACCAAAAAGTTACCAGTTCATTCCTATGTAATGATTTTTGTGAATTTGAAGAAATTGGATAATTATTTTTTTAGTATTAATTTTTTTAACTTTTCACTAGGCCGCATATTGGATTTTTACCAAAATTTTAACAGGTCAGTCCCATTTGTCCCTCCTTAAGTTTGGACTAAAATTTGAAGTCAATCTGATGACTAGTTTTTAAGCTATGCCGCGAACTGACAGACAAAACGACAGACGGACCGACAAAATTGATTAGTACCACATTTTTACTAGTTCATCACTATATCACAATTAGTTATAGCACACAATTTGAAATCAGTCCATTAAGTAGTTTTTTAGGCTGAATTTTTAAATATTTAATTAAGCCGCCATTTTGTTCTTCCTTCTTGGATTTGTACCAAAAATTTATCAGTTGATTCCTACATAATACTTCATTTTTGTGCAAAATTTGAGATAAATTTGATAAGTAGTTTTTTTGTAACAATTTTTTTAAAACATTTCCCTAGGCTGTTGTTTTGCCATGTTAGATTTTTACCAGAATCTTATCACGTCATCCCCATATGACCCTTAATTGTCGACTAAAAGTAGTTTCTTAGCTATGCCACAGTAGACAGACTGACAGATCGACAGACAGACAAACCAACGAAATTGAGAAAACATGTTTTTCGGTATCTAGGGTCCCTGAAAAGATCTGAAAAAATCTCGGATGGTGAATTTTTCCCGATTACAATACTTACATTACAAATATCCTTTTAAGAGAGAAGTAAAAATGTAAAGGCAGAATATTTTATATATAATTGAAAGATATTAGTTGGTTCAACATCCTTAATATTTAACAGATTAAACTAAACTGGTGCAACTTATATTCGATTTTATTAAATAGTTCACCCATGCGTTTTGTACAAAGTAGTAAAACGTCCCCAAATTATACATACCAATTTAGAATTATTTTTCCGAAATATCTTAAGTACTTCATTATTTATATTTCTAATTAAAACATCATCAGACGAAGTTAACATGAAATCACTTATCCACGTTTTGCCTCAGATTGCACGAAGGAACTTTAGTCTTCGAGATCGAAACACTGAATTCATTCAGTAAGTAATTCCATTTTGATACGGTTCTCTAATTCTCAAGAGTAATGATTTATTAATTTGACCACAGACCTGAAAATATGTGTTCTATGTAAACAATTGATACGAGCAGATAGACAGAGAAGTGAAATTACCTAAAAGCTTGTACTAAAAAAGACTTAAAAATTCGAACCGTTTTCGACCATACTAAATGAGCTGTAATCTTACATTCACTGATTTGGTCGGCCAGAAAAATCTATCAAAATGTGCCCTGGATGACCAATGAAATTTAAAAATTATAGGATTTACTTTTAATTTGGCGTTTTATCCCTTAACTCGAGATATTACGCAGCCGACCATTTTTATTTCATTACTCTACTTAAGAACAAATAGAAAACCACAATTCTATTCTTAAACTTAAACTATACGGGTCATTAGTGCATTCTCAGAGGGAGCGAAGTTACCTATACAAATCCCCCACAATTACATCTTCGCCAAAAAAGGTCGACTGCTACTTGTTATGAATACGTCGAAAACAGTTTATTTAGGTCTAAAACATCTCACGTACCAACTTTGTACAATTTTAAGAAAAATTAATAAAAAAGCAATAAAAAACAGGGGTCAATTTATAAAATACATATTTTATTTTACTCTCGCATTTTTTTAACCATCCCATATATTTCAAAGTTATTTTCGTTATGTATCATTGTGTATGATTCAACTTTAGCCTATAAGTATTTTTCCTTCTTTCCTATAACAATGAATACATTGAAATATTTTGTGTTGGGTCACCCTGTATATAAACTTTATATTCTTTATGTATTTTTATACGATATATGAAAAACTAATGAAAAAAAATGTACGCAATTAAGTATAATTTCACCTAAACAGTGTTCCTAAAACTGTTTAATAAAATTAATTTCTGCGTTCACTAAATTCATTTTAACAAAATAAACAGCATTGTGATTACTATTTGCACGAAACTAAAAAACTGTCCCGAGTGTTCAGGTAGTCAAAAATTTAAAGTAAAACTATCTTTAACAGAATTCAAAAATTAAACTCTAATTAAAGAAAATGAAAAAGATATAATACGATCTGGGATAGTTAATTAGCTCACCCCTGAAGTAAAATCATCATTCGGAAAACAAAAGCTGTAATTTAATTTCTGAATCAGTTCTTTCGGAGCCAAAACAATTTAAGAGTTAAAGTAAAGAAAAAAATGTTTAGGAATAAATGAATTTTTAAAAAAAATCTGAAATTAAATGTATTAAGTAGATACACTTAAAACCAAAATATTTTGAGTTTTACTAATTCTTTCTCTTGTAAAAATTTGGGTAAAGAATATTATTTTTGATCTACTGCTCATATATATCCCAGAAGAGGTAACTCCTTAAACTCGGATGCAACAAAAATTTTAACAAAACTTACGCTTACAAAGTATAAAAAACCGTTTGCAAATAAACCACTTTGTTTAAAAGTTACTACCATTTAATTTGAAGTTAAAGTTTAAAAAATTGTGCAGTAGTTTAGCTTTATATAAATATTTTAATTTTGTAAATAAACTGACGTATTTTAATATACATGCTACCAGGTGGCATATATAGAATGGTCCAAAAGAAACCGGAATTTTGTTTTTCCCCTGTAACTTATTTGTTACTTGGCCGATTTTATTTGTTTTGGGCTTGTTTAAAAGAGAAATAAATAAGCTAGAGGCTCAAACATAAATTTTTTACATTTTAAAAAAATTCAAGATGGTGGGTGCGCATAAAATGTATTTAATTTCAATAGAATATTAAAGCCTATTTATTTCTGAGTAATTTAGGTCTTTAATGAACAAAATCGGTCAAAAAACACGTGAGGTATTAGCAATTTACCAAAGGTCGTTTTCGCGTTCAGTGTCAAATGATTTGTTTTTACGGTTACCGGCATTTGTATTTCCTCTGTAACTTTTTTTGTTACATTACTAATATTATTCGCTTTGGGCTTGCTCGAAAGAAAAAACAATAAAAAAAAACATTAACTTACATTTATAATATTTAAAGAAAAGCGATGCGTCTAAAATAATGCCATAAATTAAATCGTTTTTGATATTTTTTGTGAAACCCCGTAAAACTAAATTTCACTAAGTCTTAAACCGTACTTATTTCTAAATAATTTAAGACCTTTATAAAAACGTTTTCTTTTAATTTATTGTGTTTCAAATTCAACAAAAATCATAATACTAAACCGGAATATGACCTCCATTAGCGTTAACGACTAAATTTAATCGCCTGCGCCCAGAATCGATAGCTTTAGCAATATTTTGTTGACCATTTCGTGCCAACAGTCTATAATTCGTTGGCGCAAGTCTTCAATACTATCAAATATTCGCCCGCTTTTATGGTTTCGTTCTTCTAAGTCTCCCTACAGATAATAATCACAGAGTTTAAGGTCAGGGCTATAAGGAGGCTAGTCGTTATGTCTATATGAAATCAGCTACTTGCCCTCTTAAGAAATGTATAACGACGGGTATGGCACCTGGCACTATCCTAAAATCAGTGCTTTTAGTTTAAAAGTCGGCTAAAAAGAAAACTTTAGTTGAAAAAAATACCTGCATAAAGATAAAGTCTGGTGTAAAATGTTCAATCTCAGATAGCATTTGCATTAACACAATTACACAATCAGTATGTGAATCCAGCCCTATTCCTTGGTCAAAAAAAATTAAATCTGCTTTATAATTTCTCGAGATTGCCGCCGATACCATACTTGCCAAATTTCTCTCTTTCTTTTAGTAAACGATTTAAGGGCACATTTGTTTTTAAAGAATCCATCGGAATATACAACTGATTGTTTTGTGAATTTTTTGTTTCCGATAACGTAAAGATTTTTTCGTCAGAAAACCAAATCTTCGAAATTTCGTCACGCGTTCGAAATTTATTAAGTAAACGACTAGACCTGACTAGTCGTCTTTGCTTCATATCATCATTCAATTTATATATGTAGCCACGTTTAACATGTTTCAACTCTAAATCCTTGTTAATAATTCTTTTTATTGAATTTCTAGAAATCTGTACTTCATTTACTAGTTAAGAAACCGTTAGGCTAGTACGAGGTGCTCTTTCTGGACTAACTGCTAAGATTCTTACACCATCTATATTTTCCTAATTTTTTTTAATTCTTAATATTAGAGAGAACAATATTTATCTATGTAAACAGTACCTGTGTTCGTGCAGTTCTAGGTCTGCCCCTAGTTGGTTTTTTCTGAATTAATCCCGTCTCTCTTAACTTTCCTACAAAATCATACACTGTACTTTTTCTTAACTCGTTATTAAATTGCTTCAAAATGTCACACACTCTGTATCCGCGGTTAAATAGGTTTTTTATCACAACTTTTTCTTCAAAAGACAATACTATAATTATCTACATTCACATAAAAAATAGCTATGAATAACTAAAATGCTTTAAAATTATTATTATTTGACAGTTGCAGTTCGTTTGTTTTTATCTTTTCTGCAATGTGCATGGCCTACTCATACATGAAGACTTCTATTTTTGTTGAGCCAAATGTAATGAAAAATATTTCACTTTGGTAAATTGCTAATATTTCACGTTTTATGGACCGATTTTGCTCACCGTGGTCTTTTATTACTCATAAATAAATAGGCTTCAATATTCTATGAAAATCAATTATACAGGGTATAACAAAAAATGACGAACGCCTTTTAAATTATGGCAAATTTTAGGCGCATCCGCCATCTTCAATTTCTTTAAAATGTCAAAAATTTATGTTTGAGGCTCTAGCTTATTAACTTCTCTTCAAAACTAGCCCAAAACAAATAAAATCGGTAAAGTAACAAAAAAGTTACAAAGGAAAAATCAAATTCCGGTAACGGTAAAAAACATTTCATTTGGCGCATTGGCCTTTAGTAAATTACTGATATCGCAGGTGTTTTTTGACCGATTTTGCTCACCAATGTCTTAAATTACTCAAAAGTAAATAGACTTTAGGATTATGAGAAATCGACAGGTTTTCACAAAAAAGTTCCAACGCCTTTTAAATTATGGTAAATTTTAGGCGCATTCGACATCTTGAATTTCTTTATGATGTCAAAAATTTATGTTTGAGCCAAATAAGTTACAGGGGAAAAACAAAATTCCGGTTTCTTTTTGACCACCCTATAGAATGGAGGGAACGTTATTACAGACGCCATGGATGAAGTGATTTTATATGGGAGTTCTCCTGGCAGAAAATCCCAAGTTTAGACCCCACAAACCAGCTCCAATAATGTCCAACCGGGCGAGCCTATTAATATAATTAAAATAGAGAAATCTAAAAAATATCAAAATTTATCAATAAATATCAATATTTTACTATATTTCTGTATTGATTAAAAGGCTAAACTTATACTTCAAATCATGCATTTTTGGTGTCTCTTGTTTATCTTAAAAACATAAAAGTTAAATGCTGTTAACGTGAATATTTCTCGATCTTTCGACTTGTATGTCTAATGTATTATGTTTTAGTCCTACTCTACTCTTCGTAGAATCAACGTATTTCGGCAAATTACAAGTTGTTTAATCTAAGCTCATTATACCTTTTATTTTTCCGATGGAAGAAAGTTTTATGTTTATACTATTCAAAAAGATAGATTTTCCGTTAAAGTGTGCAGAAACCAAACCATTATAGATTAATTATTTTCTGGAACTTTTGAGTAAAATCACTAGAGGCATTTTTTTGGCTACACTATGATTACAACGAATTGACGTTAACAGAGAGATCACCGAAAATATTAACGTAATCTCCTCTTACAAACCCACTCAAATAGCTATAGAAGTGCCAAAAAATCAACCCGGTTTTTTACAGAAAAAAAAATTGTTTTCCTTGGACTAAATATTAAAAATTGAATCTAATAAGCTAAGTGTTAATTCGATTTAAATATAAAACTGATGAATATTTATTTTCATTAGTTCGTAAAATCGCTGCTATAAATTAAAGAAATCGAGTTCATTTCCTATTGCAATAGATTATAAGATTATCAGCTGATGTTTACGGTTAAACCATTTATGTAAGCAATATTTTTTAGATAAAGTACTGCGTTTTTAAATTAAAATTTTAAAAAATATGTTTTTCTTTTCAAAAACACTAAATTATAATAATTGGGCTTTCCTTCATTTCGTAATAATTATAAACAATAAACTTCATTAAAATAGCCATACAAATAAAAGTAACTTGAACAAAAATATTGAGAAAACTCTGAACAAAACTCAGTTCCTATAACGAACAACCCCTAAACGAACTTGAGACTATGGCATATCAAAATATAAGACAGAGATAGGTTATAGTAAAGTTTATAACAAAAAAATTGTCATCAGATCGCTTAAAATTTGAAGTGTAGGGATACTTAAATATACCATTCAATCATTCACAATAAACAATTATATTACTGGTTAAAATTTATTGATACCATAAATAACGCGAAAACAATATTTTTTCTGTTTTTGACAATTTTGGTTAAACATGGCCATGTTGAAAGTTGGTCGAAAATGTACATCATGGTCATTTTAACTTGTCCACAATGTAATCGGTCATAACTTCGTTATTTTTCAAGGCACCAAAATGATTCAAAAAGCAAATTATGTAACTAGTAAACAAGTTTTTGTAACATTAAAAAAATAACAAAAAGTGACAATTTAAAAAAAATACATTTTTTTAAATGAATGAGAAATTATTTAAAATGAATTAAAATGATAAAATGTACAATCTTTGTACCTATGTTTAACATCATTCATGTACTTTAAGTTACTTCTTTTTCCACATGAAGTTGCAATGTGCATACAACATTTCTGTACAATTGTACATATTATTACTTTTTCTTACACTTATACGATTTCGTACTTCTCTGGTATAAGTAAAAAATGACCCTCCGAGATTTTTTCTGCTCTTTAGGATTCAGGGTCCCTAGATGCCGAAAAACATGTTTTCTCAATTCCGTTGGTCCATCTTTCTGTCTCACTATTACTGGCATATATCAAAAACTACTTATCCCAGTTATTTTGTACTGATACAAAATTAAGGATCGTATGGAGATGACATGGAAAAATCCAATATAGGGAATTAAAATGACCACTTAATTTAAAAAAATAATTACAAAAAATTACTTATTCAATAAACTCAAAATTTTTCTAGAAAAATAAGATGATATTGAGTTGAAATGGTAACATTTTGCTACAAATACGAAACGGTGGCCTAATAAAATCTCAAAAAATCCAGTGCAGAATTCAAGTGTTATTATAGAAATCATCTAATAAAAATTTCAATGCGATTCCAAGATGGTGGAACAAATTGGCAGCCTAATTAAATTTTAAAAAATCGGACTGGAAAATCTACTTATTTCACTGGTTCTAAATTTTATGCAAAAATCAAGTGTGAAACAGAGATGAAAAAGTTATATCTGGACAAAAAAAGTTTTGTAATTGAATGATCTACATTTGTTTTAATCTGAATGATAAATAAGCATATGCAAAATCAATATTCAAAACAAGTGTGACTTTCGGGTTGACAACCACAACATACAAATGTAGTAGAAACTATAGAAAATATGAATAAAGTGAATATGAAGAAAAAAAATGGTAAATTTACACATCCCGAGTAATAAATTCCATCACACTCAGATAACATAGTCCATATGTACATGTTTATTTGGCATTATTGTATAAATTGTAAAGTTTATAAAAGTTTTATTATAAAGTAAGTTCTGGGTACAAAAATAGGTAAAGCCTTTTTAACAAGCTCCAGAGATTTGCCTGTCTGGGCATAACTGGAGCTATAAGAACCACACCGACCTATTCATACCGAGGCTATTCTGGGGTCCTCTGCACTTGCTTGTAGAGGAAGAAGCTCGGAAAGCTTCTGTTCGTTTAAACGGCTGGGGTTGTTGGATACACAGAGACTCGAATTTTGGGCATACGCGAGTCTGAACTGAACTGATCAGATCAGACCCTCTGCCAGCCAGGAGAGATGCCATTATTCCAGTCTTAATTGCCTCTAAAAGGTTTTATGTAATTGTTTCTGAGAGTTCTTCCCCTTCCTTTCTCAAACCAGAGGGCTTTGTCTGGTTTACAGACGGCTCTCTAATGAAGGATGGATCTGGGGTGGAAATCTATGGGGATAAACCCAGGGCAACCCTTGGTCTTGGACGGTATGTGACTGTATATTAGTCTGAGATTACAGCAATCTTGGCCTGCGTACAGGAAAACCTTTCCAGAGGATATCACGACAAGTATATCTATATATGCTGTGATAGTTAAGCTGCGATTTGGAACTGTCCTCGAACGGGGTCAATTCGCTGCAACACTTGAATGCAGGAGAGCCCTGTAGAGGCTGTGTGAGTTCAATAGAGGTTAGCCTCATTTGGGTGCCTGGCCATCAGGGCATTGGGGGTAATAAAGGGGAGGATTATCTGGCTCGGAAAGGTAGCAACAATGCTTTCACTGGGCTGGAACCTGCTCTTAGAATTGCTTCTTCAGCTGTCAAGGCTAAGATTAAGAATTGTACTGTCGAAGAATTCAGTGCTGAATGGCACGATCTGGCAGGACTCAGAAAGTCTAAGGTCCTCATATCAAGCCCTTATAACCGTTCTGAGTTTAATAGACTTCTAAACAAAGGCCACCTTAGAACCATTATCGGGGTTTTAACTGGACACTGGCTGGTGAAATATTACCTGCATAATATTGAACTCGGCAACGATCCATACTGCAGGTTTTGTGCTGAGGTAGATGAAACTACCGAGCATCTAGTCTGTCGATGTGAAGCTTTAGTCAACGCCAGACTGCTTTGCTTGGGTGACACCTATGTGGAACTCGAGCTTATGAGACGTGCACGATCTGAAAGTGATCTTTCCTTTCTAAAAAGGAGTGGGCTCTTGGCCTGACACACCTACTGGGGGGGATAGCACAATAGTCTCCAGTAAGCCTAAGTGCTGCCCTTGTCGGGCTCCCCATCTATGTCTATGTCTATGTCTAACAGAACTTTGCTGTAATAAAACATTGTCTTTATCAAGAAAAGTGACACGTTAATATTTACATAATGTGTATCAAATTATTGCTAAATAGCTATAAGCATATATAAACTATAAACTGTATTATATGCATGGTGGAATCCGTTACGAGAGAAGTTCTGGTTTAAAGACAATTTACCTATTTTTTAGATTATGCAGCTTTTTTTATTTTAGCACTATCTTCCATTATAAAACGACACAAGTCGATAGTTTGGGTTGTTCATATAGGTGCAGCTACACAACCGCCACCTTTTCCTTCTTCCGAAAAACAGAAAAAATATATTTATAGACCCTTCAACGATGCTTTTATTTGAAAATGTCTATTTAAAAAAGTTCCCAAAAGTATTAAATTAAACAGGAAATTCTATTGCCTAAAATAAAGTAACTAACTAGAATTATAAAATTAATTACGGTCCAAAAATACCTCAGCCTTGAAAAAACCGACACAAAAATTCTAACAAATTGTTAGCCGGCATCGTTAAAAATAAATGGGGTATATTATTTCCGCATCTCGTTATGTCAAAAAATGTATGCCTAAACCCACTATCACTAGCACAGTTCACTATATAATACTAAAAGTAATATGAAAATGCCGTAGGGTTGGGCGGGACGAAATCTGATTTAAAAGCAAATATATCGTTGAAGGTACTTTGCTATTAGTATATAGGCAGCATTTATGAATAACTTGACTCTTTATATAGGTGTGTAACTCATCTAGTCATTTCCGTCATGTCTTCGAATAAATATTTTGTGTTTTTAATTTATAGGGTGAGAAATGTTGGTTCTTATGTAAACAGACTTAAGAATATATTAAAGTTTAAAATATATTAACACATATAAACAATTGTTAAATATAAATGTGCAGGGTTTAGCACGTATAGTACGCCGCACGGATCTGAAGCCCGACGAAAGGGGTTTGTCAAAAGTAGGCCGTTTCTAAGGATATGTAGGATTTTAGCCAATTACCAATAAGTAATGCACCGTTTTCATAGATACCTGCGTTCTTTTCAGACTCAGATTCGCGCCAAACTAGGGTTTAGAGAAAATTATTATTTGTTTGTAGGGATTGTCTCAAAAATATATATATATATATATATATATATATATATATATATATATTTGTATATATATACATTGTTTATTGTGGGACCGGGTTTTATTATTCGTTGATGTAATTTACTAAACATTTTTATTTTAGATATATTCATTTTCAGACCTACCTGATCAGATGCCACGTTCAGTTGTTGCAATATTAATTGGTTTAAATTTCAGCACCAGACTTAATATTGTATCCTCTCCCAGGCATATCCGATTTTTGTTCTGCGTTTAAGTCTGTCGTATTTTTTCTATTGTAATTTTGGTATGTCTTCAGATTTCATATTTCATTGCATTTATAGGATTTGGGACGCATGATACGTATAGTTTTAAGTAAAAAAATGTTTCTCTTTCCACTGATAGTAGTCACATGTCGGTCTTTGATTTTTATAAATTTCTGCCTACCATGTGACATCTCTGTTTTATTCTCCTTTATTATCTACTATGTTTGTTAGTATTGTATGTTCTAATATCTATGCGAATCTATTTTTGTTTATTTCAGAATATCTTGGCGAATTTATGTTTGCGTCTTTGTGCTATGAGCATTATTGATTCCTTTCCTATATATATAGGATATATATATATATATATATATATATATATATATATATATATATATATATATATATATCAATTAAAAAGTATACGAATGGTGACATACATAAATTCATACTACATTTTTTTGTAACTCAAAATGCCACCATTGGTCTTCTCGTATCAAGAAGTAATGTATTATATCCAAGTTTGTGTAATAAATGTATTATGCAATTTTATAACACCATTAAAATAACTATTTGTTGTGTTTCGTAATTAGAATATCAGACTAGGACCCTTCCACAGTCGCGATTTAATTTTTTCCGTCCTCCAACACCACCGTACATGTTTTACCAATAATATTTTTACATAAATTTATAGAGAGTTCAGATCTATCAATATTGTGATCTGCTTAAAATCATCGTCTGTCCAAAATATCTATATATATATATATATATATATATATATATATATATATATATATATATATATATATATATATATAGATATATATATATATATATATATATATATATATATATATATATATATATATATATATATATATATATATGAAAGCGAAGATTCTTTGTAACTCAAAATGCCACCATTGGTCTTCTCGTATCAAGAAGTAATGTATTATATCCAAGTTTGTGTAATAAATGTATTATGCAATTTTATAACACCATTAAAATAACTATTTGTTGTGTTTCGTAATTAGAATATCAGACTAGGACCCTTCCACAGTCGCTATTTACTTTTTTCCTTCCTCCAACACCACCTTACATGTTTTACCAATAATATTTTTACATACCCGTATAGAGAGTTCAGATCTATCAAGTACCTGAAATATAACCTAAGTATTATGTCACTTCGTTTAGGCCATAATGACTAAAAATTATTATGTTTGTTAGCTAATCGAGCATTGATGTCTTCGATGTCTTCGAATTTTTTTTGTCCTTTCTACATCATGTTTTTTACAGTCTGGTAGAGGGGGTTAAGATATATATTCCCTTAAAGCGCGACCGGTTACGTCACTTCGTCACTTCCTTGTCAGTAATCCAATTGGTGCCAAACTTTTTTTTCAATTTATGAAGTCCTTCTGCAACGGCCTCGCCCGAAAATCAGATATTAGACAGGTTACGTAACTAGTTAGCGCTTGCGCTGACGTCAGAGATATCGAGATAAAAACATACCCGGTCGTACATAGGGCTGTTAATGCCTACGCCGCTTTTTGCTGATCATAAATATACCAGGTTTAATAGCGTTGTCTTTAAAGACAACCGAAAGAATTGACAAAACCTTGTCAAAGCGCCGGTGGGCTGCAATGATGATGTTCTGAGCTCATGTGTTTTCAGAGTCGAAAGAGGGCGAGGCGACGGACTTGACGGTATACCTACTATGGTATATTTTCTGTTATAAAGAGGCCAGATTACCTTGTAAAAAAGTTTGAAAATGGAAAGAACTGAGAGGAAAGTAAACGGTCAGAAGTTTCAAAATGTTTCCGGTATAAAGAGGCCAGATTACCTTGTTAAGATTTTTAAAAAGCGGAAAGAACTAAGAGGAAAGTAAATGGTCACACAAGATGTATTACTACTATTATTAATGCAATGTAATTGACTTAGTATTTCAAAAATGTATATAGATAGGTACCTTAAAATGACCTACAATTAGAAAACGTTTAAAATTACTGTGAATTGAAAATCAATTTTTTCAATAAATTAGGTTGCATGGCGAACAGCACTATTGACTGGAATAGTAAAAATTCATTATTGACTAGAAGTTTCTGCCATACTAATGAAATGTATTCATTTCTGTAATCTCAAGTTAACCTGTAAACTCTCAGGGCGTTTTAAAACTACTACCCATTTATGATTGCTGATAGAGATAATTGAAGAGCAATAGTACATTATGTAGTTATTGTAGTAAAAGCTAAAGATTCCCGGACAACCGTAAAGATTGTCGGTGCAGGCGCAAGCTGAGACAGAAAATACGAAATCCGGGAATGTGGCTTTTCCTACGACGTATACACACTATTTTTCCGAAAATCTAAAATTGTTGAACGGATATAAATTACTACCTACCTATTACTATTACTAATTTTGAAATAATTAATTTTGTTCACAAATAAAGGATGTCACATAATATTTGTTTTATAATTATGGAAACAAAGCTATATTGTCAAACATGACATTTTTTAGTAGGTATACAATAACTGTAAAGAAGAGGAGTCCGGATATGCTTTAAGTACGGGAAAGATATTTTGCTCACGTGTAAGGAACAATATTTTTTTTCTACGAGCGTCTAGATTAAACTTGAAACATGTAACAAGAATAACATTACAAAAATTAACTACTTGTTATTAATATTTATAACAAAAGAACAATTACTGACGTTTTGCAAATTGCTTGTAAATCCGGTAATTTCATTCAATGGGTGACTTTTGGAAGCGCTTATTGTTCAGCTTGATAAAGGTTGAGTTAACGTAGGAGGGCAGTTATTCATGGCTAATACTTTATTCGACAGGTCCCCAAGCCGCTTGAAATTGGTAATTTATTCCCCAGAATCAGCCAACTTAATAGCCGAGGATCGACGAAAACTATGTCCCGTGTACTGCTCTGGATTTTTGAGTTGTTGATATGCAGCTATTCTTGAAGGCATTTTTCCAAATGAATTTATTCCAACACATTGTGTACTGTACACTCTTTTTCTATACTGGACAAAAAACCGCCTGTACTAAGTACATGTTTTTCGCATATTTTCGATACAGTTGTAACTAAATATCCCACATTTATTTCATCGGATACCTACAAAAATCCTTGAAATGTTATTTTTACTGTCAGGAATTTTAATGATTATTAAATTTCCCTTATTCTCTATGTCATCAGTCTACAACCTTCTCTCCTACAACCACCGGCCAACCCGAAAATACTAGCTCCATTATTAAAAGATAAATTTAATTAGGCGCCTCTTTAATGAATCTTGAAACGAAACGAAATGAATTTCGAAACTTTTAGCATTTTTGGTTTGTATCCCACATTTTGCTTTTTTATAAATGATGAATGAATAGATTCAAATATAGGGTTGAATCCAAGCTTCTTTTTATTTTAACGTGGAGTATTTACTCCATAAAGTATTCGGCTGCAATTTTTTGCAGGTCCGCAAAATAGGTGAGAAACACCTCCTCCTTTACGCTACTTATCCTCTTGTTCTAGCACCAGTTTTTAAAATTTTTATGGTCTTTCACATATTTTTGTTGATATTTCGCTGTCAATAAATTTAAACTTGTAATATTTTCAGTCTCCAGGGTAGACCAGTAGTAACCAGAGCTGCTCATTTTAAAATTATATTTATAATTGTTTCCAATCTGCTGAAAAAACAATAGCGACACCGACGTTTTACAGTGGTTGTGTCTTCTTGACATCAAAAAGGAACGACAAGTTTGACATTACATGTCAAATTCAACAAAGCATCTATTGTTGCTTGACATTTGAATCATTTACTATCCTACAGGAAACGTTTCTGTTTATGCTGAAATATCGGAAATTACGCATAAGATTAGCTGAAGATTGCTACGGCTTCCCATTGCGCATAATTGTTATTAAAAGACTTTTGAGCTTTTTGAGTAGTTTTACTTGCATTGCTCAAAAACTACTTATCCGATTGACTTCAAATTTTAGACAAAAATCAAGGGTCATATGGGGGATGTAATAGAAACCACCATTTTAGTAAACATTAAATATGGCGGCCTCACAAAATGTTAAAAAATCATTATTATTATTCACTGCTTATCCAGTGGACTTCTTTTACATACAAAATAATGTGTGATATAAGAAAAAACCTGTAAAATTCAGATGTGAAACAATTGTGACGGAACAAAATGGCAACCTAATGAAATGTTTAAAAAGTCAAATTTTACTTTACAAAAATTACTCATCCAATTAATTTAAGAGTTTGTAATTTGTAAAACATAGATAAACTGGTAAAAGTCCATTTCCTGGAAATAAACGTTTTTTTTTATGGAGGATGATAACAAATGATACAATTTATTTTTTACATCGATTATGTAAATAAAGTTATAAGAAAGTAATAATAATAATAATATAACTAATAATATAAAAATAAATTAATAACAAATAAATAACTTCCCCATATAGAATTTCACTACTTGGTATTAATTATAAAAAAATCGAAATAAATTACAGTTTATTTGTGTTATGTGTACGTAGTAGAATTCTGAACGAGGAAAGGAGTATTTTTAATATGTTTTTTATTGGCACAAAAGTTTAGATATACATTTATTAACTTTTCTAAGCAAACTGTATACAAAAGTGGTCAACATAAAAACTGAGCTACCCAGTTTTTATCCCAAAATTAAATTTATGTAACTGGGATAATACAAATCCTATCTATAAAAAAAAATACAAAAAAGAGGAAAATTCATATACTCTTATTAGCAGAGGCAGTTTTGTCATTACGATACACAGAGCAGGATCGCACTAACTTAGGAGACTGAGAATCCAGAGACTACGGGGCCTCTTAATAAAAAGAGTAACTGTTTAAGATCTTCTTTGGGCCTGGATCTCTTAAAACTGCTTAATTAGCATGAATGTTAAAAACGATTTTTTTGTAGAAGATTGATCCAGATGGGATTATAAATAAACTGATATTAATCTAAGTTTATATAGAATTTTTTGTTTTTGCTATTACTGTTACTTTGCAGATAGCTTTAGTAATAAATGCTATTACGAAGAATATTTTTATTAGCGGTTAATTTGATTATTTGAGAGATTTTATTCTCTTGTTTGTGGAGCCTATAAATGCTAAATTAATTTGTCTATTTTAATAACAGGCTAAATTCATATTATTCATAGTTGAAAATTTCAAAATGACGGCTGGGCACCATTTCAAAGATACAAATAAATTAAAAAAGATACTCGATCTTTTTCAATTATTGATCTGTTGAAAAGTCCTTTTAACCTTAATTAATCCCTAAAACATAAGGACATAGAAATTATGGATAGCAAACAGTCTTGAAACCTTGCAAAATACAATTATTCTATTCCTAGCTTGATCCCTAATTGGAATGTTCTTGTCAGCATTAGGGGGCATATGAAATGAAGGTAATGACTTTAAATTAATTTAATTTATTTAATTTTTGGGGCAATTATAGATTATGAAATACCTTTCTGTTTACAGGGTGCTAAATAACATTCAAATATTCTCCCTAAAACATTATGTAATTAGAAAATTTCTATATTTAACTAACACACCCCTAAGTACATTTTAATTAAGGATCAACATTAAGTTTTCAAGAATTTCGAATCCAAAAGTTGTGTCACTTTTACGGCCGCCATTTTGGAACGATTAATTTTTTGTGTTAATACTTTGGCTATATATTAAGATAAAATAGCTGGTTGAAAATATATGCCACTCACCCCCCTTTCAGCTTAATTTTTTTCTTAAAAATGGCTTTAAGCCACCATCTTAAAGTTTTTTAATCACAAAATATACACAAAACAAACTTTTAGTTTACTATTGAAGTGTACCAAATATCAGATTTTTATCTTGACTGGTTCACAACTTTTCAAAAGTGGGGAGAGCATTAAAAGAAAATTATATATATGTTACCACAGGACTATAGTTTTTTGATGATTGCATATCTGGATACCTTCCGAATTTTCATAAATTTGCTGGCTTGACTTTTATTCTCTCCTTTATTATTTTTCCGATTTTCCGGTTTTTAAGAGATCGGGAGTTAGACTTTGCTCAGATCCTATATAAATTACATAGTGAAAACATCATGACGCAACAAAGGCATTTTCACTTTTATTTCAGATTTAACTTATATCACTTTCTAAAATAAGAAAAAATTAAAATGTTTTTCTCATATCTCGAAATCAAACCATTTCCGGACAAATGTTTATATAAAACTTGTTTCTCATTTTGGAAATTGTTATAAGCTTAATCTATTGAAAAAGTGTATTTTGTGTCATTCTCTTTTCTCTATGTATTTTATATAGGAATTATAGAATCTGGGCAAAATTCAACACCTTGTATTTCAAAAACCGCACGAACAATTTTGTTGCTTAGAGCGGAATTACAACAAACTGAATATATAAGGAATTTGACTAAAACCACTTTTCCAAAAGATTGGTGAGTGGTCCTTGGTAAAACCTAAAGCTTGAGATTATTTTGCTGCAGAACAAAAGTTTTAGTGACGTATGAACCAATGAATATAAAAAATAAATATATTATTAAATCATATTAGAAAGATAGGTTTTACTTACAAACTAAGTATCTCAGAAATCCCTGTAAATCAAATCTGAAAAGTTAACGTTACAGGTTGTTTGAACCAATATTGAGCTGCTGCGTAAAACATTTGAATTTAAATAAAAGGTATTTAAGACGTTTTACTGTTTTGTAATATTTGTAACTGAGAAAGTATACTGGGTGACACAAAATAGCGGTTCGCTCTTATATCGTTTTATTTTTCAAGATATATTTATATCAATATGAAAGAAGTTAATTATTTCAAGAACTCTAAAATTTATAGAGATCATTGCTTTTATTTTAATGAATACTTTATTACGATGTCATCAATGTAGATAACACGATACTACATCGCTCTGGAACAGTGTTTAAAGCTTGTTCTCCAGACAGTAGCCCATTAGAGCACTAGGATTGACTGGGTAGGCAAATTTGATTAAGAAATCACCAGCGAACAAATCTCGATGAACTCCAGCACATCTTTCCAGACGATTGCAAAAAATGTTACTGTAGTTTTTTAATAGACATGTTTTAAGTATGCTTAAAAGATAACTTGCCGTATATCATGCGAGAGGTAGCCCAACCAAAAATTAATTATTATTTTTGGTATTTTTCTGAACTTGTTTTTTAATTAAATCCTTTAATATATTTTTACATATAGCCAGATATTCATTTTCTTCCTCAACTTCCAATAGTAAAGGGTAACTATTATAGTCTAAGAGCCAGCGGCCAATCCGAGTACGTTTAGCACAAGGCAAGAAATTTGTAAAATAATGTTCTAATATTAGTTAATTAAAAAAGTACCGTTCTGGCAGGCAACCCACGGTAGCGTCATCATCCCTTACATTTTTGAAAATATTAAAAAGATATAAAAACATCGGTTTTAACAAGCATATGTTTAAATGTAGCAAAAAACGAGTCGATTTTGGTGGTTGCAAGTACGTGCCAACTAGTAAAGTTGTTGTGGAGATGGCAATTCATAACATGCTTATACAAGGCTGTACTTTTGAGGGAATATTCTTTAAGCCAAGCTAAAAATATTTGTAAAATGCCGTCCTATTTTGCGCTTACAAATCTTGAGTATACAGGGTGCTTCAAATTCGAGTGTTCATGGGGATCTCGAAAACGGTAAGAGATACGTAGTTGGTGAAATTGAGGCAAAGTTGCGCAATTTGGTGCTAATTAATATGCGGTTTATTTATATTATTATATTATTATATTTTATTATATTTATTTTTTTCTGATTTTATTTCAATAGGTATTTCAAAATAGATACAGTTTTATTGCCACTATTTTTTCTCTACAAGACTGCATTATCAAAAATGCGACCTTTTGTATTCAGCCCACCACCAAGTACATTTTTCTAAGACGGACCTGGATTTTTTATTTATTTTTTTTAAGCTTATGAGGTCCCAAATACAATGATTTATTGTATTTGCCCAAAAAATGTTGTTTGTTTTTTATACACACAAATTCAAAAAAATCCGTATACCTTTCTATAAGATTTTACAATATATATATCGAATATGATTTTACAATATATTAACAAGCTGGTATAAAAGATTTTCTCTAACTTTTATTTAAATCGCATTATTATAAATAAGTTATAATAATATTATAGAAATCCTGGAAAGTGCAAATGTGAGACTCACTACATAATAATTAACTAGAACAAAAATGCTAAAAAACATCTCGAGGTAAGATCCTGTGTATTAGAAATACAACAATTTCCAAGTATTGAATTATTCTCTAATTTGGAGGTAAGTTAAATTTTATATTTGTAAGCTTTTGATTACTCGTCCTTTGTATTCTAATGATAAATAACTGCTGATATGCGTAGGGGAGTTTAAAAATAATATAATTTCTCTTTTGCGGAGAAAAAAAATTTAAAGATCGGATGCACTTACAAAATTTTGAATTTTAGGTTAAAAACTGGATGCTTAAGTATTTATGTTGACCTGAAGCTTATCGTTTTTTAAGATTATATAGCCAGTAGTACCACACCCAGAAGTAGTCTATAGGGCGAATTCGTAATGGCTATTGGATCCACTCTCTTTACTTAGAGGTTCTTATATCGATCGATCAGGATTAGTCGGAGAGGTAGCAATGAGAGCTGTGTACACTGAATACGATGGATGGAAACCATCATCTGACAGCGGGGCCATGGAGTAACAGTGCAAAGGTGTATATGCAACTTGCAAAAAAAACGGTGAAATAACGTCATATATAAATGACTTCTTGTTAGAGGGGTAATTATTGCCATAACAATAGTAATCACCAAATAATGCCCGACGTTTTTGTTAGAACAAAGGGCGCGCCAGACGTGATCAAAGTTGCATTTTTACACCTATGATTTACTCATCCATAAATGCCTTTGACTTTAAATTTTCAGGTCGTCTCCTTTTTAATAAAGTTCCGTACTCGTATTCAGGTGTTGGTGATGGACAGTGTGTGACTTGAAATCTATCTTATGTCAACATGTACCTTATTTTTTTAGTGCACTACACTAGATCATTATCCATGGGAATATGTTCCAAGTAGTGCTTTCCTGTTGCCATTTACGCAGTTGTGTCGTGTAGTTGATGTCTTGAATAATAAAGCCGTTATTTTAGTATCCCAATGACGAAAGACCCTTTGGGAAGATACCGCATTTAGCATGTCGAAAACTGATAAGCGCCAGCCACGCTAATTTTGGAATCTACGCCTCCCGATCGGAGGCAAGCTCTCTTACCACGGAACCATCGAGGTAGAAAAAAATTAAGTTAGTACTCCCTAACACGAATAGTTACCAGACAAAGATTGTGGACTATAACCTTTGTTAGACATATCAAAAATCTCGACGACACGCTAATTAACTCGTATACCGGGTTTCTGTTTATATTTGAACGGGGTTTACAAGTTTTATTTTAAAGTATAGTGACAAAATAATAAATTCGAAAGTTTTAAGGTTTTATCAGGGCAGCCAAAAAATAAACCATATAATGAGTTATGCCTATTCAAAAATACATTATTAAATATCGTATTATTTGGACCAGATTCTTCTGTAACGCAGAGCAGGTTCGCTTGCCTCGCATAAAATATACAAATAAATGTAATATAAATATAATAAATAAAATAGGGTTTGTACAGTAAGCACCAAGGGCAATTCGCAGTGCAGAATTGTGGCTAGAGTTCGGTAATTTAAGCACCCACCGATGCAGTTGCAGAGTTGTAAACTATGCAGCTATAATGTAATTTGGATCGAATTATATATATTTTTAGAAGTGTGGTGACATCAACTTCCAGGTTTTGTTTGATAATATCTTCAATAAATTAATTCCTTTTTGGCAGGACCCAATGAGATATTTAATGTGGAGCTCCCAGGTAAATTTTATAACGAAAATCATCTCTAGAAATATATTTTGTTCCACGAATTCTAGATTCTCTCCATACAGTTGTAGTGAGGGTGCAGAGAGTTCCATTGTCAAAAAAAGGACAAATTTGGTTTTTTCCGTTGAAAATCTAAATCCGTAGCCTCTGGACCAGTCTTATAGATTTATAAGATGGATTAATAATAAATAGAAGAGTGTGTCACTGATCACTGAGCCGTGGGGTGTGCCATTGTTTTGTCGTGTTTCTACAGATAGTGCTCTGTTAACTCTGACACGAATTTTTTTTTTTTTTTTCTAAGAAATATTTATAAATCAAAGCATATTCCCATTAACCCAATTAAAGTTGTTATGATATTTTATATCTTCATGCTGTGCCAAAAGCTTTCCTGATGTCAAAAAATACTGCAATGCAAACGTTTTGTAGATCTCGGGTTACAGGTCTATAATATTGTCGTTTGTAGAACGATTTTTCCGAAGCCACAAGGTTTTGTTTTTTTCTAAGTACCAGTTAATCGCATGTTGAGATTTTTTTCTAGTGCCTTACACATAACGCAGGTTAAATATTTCTGTAGGTAGGCTTCGAATTTTGACCTATTTCGATAGGAACTACAATTGCTTTAGCCCATATACTTAGAAATGTTTTTTTGTATCCATGATTATAGAGTTATAGAAGAAATGTTTTAGCAGTTTCTGATAAGTTAACTAAAAATATTATAGGACTACACTTTTTTAAGCTTCGGTTAGTTCTGTCCTTGTCATAGACCAATTTAGTAAAGAGTTAGTAGATTTTAATTTTGGTTATTTGAAAAGCTTTCATCGGTTTGGGCAATGCCATTACATGTAGCGTAATTGTCTGTTAAGATTTGATCATTAAATGTTAGACAACGAATTGGGACATACGTATTTTTTCCGGATATACTTTTAATTTTTTTGTTAGTTCCAGAGAAAATGTTTTTGAAGATAAAGTTGAGATATGTTTAGACCATGATTATCTTTTACATTTTTTGACAGTATACCGTCCTTCTGCTGTAAGCATTTTAAAATGTATCTTGTTTTCAGGAGTACTATGTCTTTCATATCTATTGAAGGCGTGTTTACTCTCAAACTAATCGCATTTTTGCAATATTCATTCCACCATGGAATTGGGTTACGTTTACATAAATGTGATGTTTTATCGATATCTTGTTTGCCAGCACTTGATGAGGTAAGATATCAAAAAAGGTTTTCAGAGATTTGTTTTTATTATTTCCGTTCTGTAGTGTTAATATGTTGTTTTCAATAACATTCTGAAATATATCCCATTTTACGTTCCACAGATTCAATTTTTCAGGTGATATCGTTTTGTAAATTTTTCTAAAGATCTGTTAATACTATACAGGAAAGTGGTCACTGCTGAGAGAGATATGGCCAGACGTGCCACTGTAATGAAGTTGCTGGGTCACAAAAACTTAGGTCTAATACTAAAGAGGTGCCAGTAAGTGTATTGAACCTTGTACCTTTTTCGTTATTTAACAACACAAGATTAGATCTATCTATGGTGTTATACAATACTTCACCTCAAGGCTAGATGTTGTTATTACCTCATGATATATGATGATTGTTGAAATCCCCAGAAATCGAGCGGGGAGAAGGTAAATATCTTGGTCACTGAAATCTTTGTTCGGAGGGATGTAGATGTTACATATGCTGATCTTTTTTGAAAGTACTGCAGATATTGCGATGGCCTCTAGTTGGGTTATTATAGACTTCGTAGGCTGTTAACTCCTTCTTTATTAATATGGATACATCTCCACTTGCCCTTTCTTGATTCGCTCTAGGGAGATGGAGCCTTTAAAATCTTTTAAGCAACATAATTTTGCGGGTTTAAAGTGGGTTTCTTGACATCCTACAGTGGATGGGTTTTCTTTGTTGACTAGTAATTTCGATATGTTTATGTTCCATTGTAAAATAGAGTTTGATTATTTAGACATGTTACATCAAACTTTTAATTTAGTTAGGTGTGTCGTTGGACACAACTAACATTTTCGGTTTCATATGTTACTCCTTCAAGGTTTATTTTTTCTAAACTTCGTGCATCTAACTTTAATATTTCTTTCAGTTAAGTAAGAGTATATTTCATATATCATCAAGCTGCTAGTTTAGTTGCGTAGTGCAGTGCAATATTTATAATGAATAAGTGTTTTCAAAGAGATCTGTTAACTGATCATAGTTTAAAATAGTGTGGAGATGTCTTTCAATATTGTGCTTTACGGACTGGAATAGTAACGAGGCATCGGTTTTCTTTTCCAATGGTTTTTGTTTAGGTTTTTTTGGAAGCCTAAACTTGGGTTTTTTGAATTGTGTTTATTAATTCCTTGTAATAAATTTTGATCGGCAGGTGAAATCAAAATTCAATTAACATTTCTTTTGTCTCCCGATTCGGTAGATTGTCATTGGTAACATGTGGCCGTTCTTGGCGCGATTATGATTTATTGATTGTTGTTATATTCACGTGGGTTACAATGTCTGCATTCTGATCCTGGTACGGTTTTGTTCAAAATTAGGCAAAGATTTCTCTGTATTTGGGCAGTGCGAGGCAGTTTGCCCAGGTCGTTTAAATTTGAAATATGACATGCCATCCTATGATAAAAATATGCAGTATACCGCATTATCTTGGGTCAGTGGCGGCTATTCAGGTGAAGTAGGTGAAGTGCTACTTCACCAGGAAAAATAAACAAGCAAACATCTAACTATATTTATTATATATCTCTTAAAATTTAAGTTTTTACATTTATTTATTCACCAAATTGACAAAAAATAAACTGTACATCTGGAACAAATATTTTACTTGACCGTTGGTTGCATGTCTTTTTAAAACTTTCAATCGAACTTTATTATAACAACTATAACAGTGGCGCAAACCGCTTCGACTTTGCTGGAGGTGCTATGTTTACTTTACGATTTTCCTACTACGTTGCCATCACAACGGGTACGTGATGACGTCGACCGTACGGAAGATTAATGTTAACCAGCGCCATACAACGCTCTCGGTGAATTGCTAACGCAGTACACTACACCCACGTGTGGTTCAGTTTGGGGTGGTTGTTTACTTTTATTTTCGCGGATTTTGCTGCAACCGGTTAGTTCCTTTGCAGTTTACTTGACTGTTTTGTGTTACATTTATTTATGGTGTTGTTACAACTTTATTTCGTGTCGGGTTTATTAATTTACATTATTGATGAATCCGATCACGGATGATGTTTGCATTTTATTGGAAACAAAGATCAGAGTTTTAATCGTCATCCTGGTTTTCGGCGTACAAATGGTTATGTAGTAGTCAAATATTACAAAAATTGTTTTACTGGCCTTGTTTACTAGTTTCCAATAAATATTCAGTGTGGAATAAGGAAAGATTTGCAGGTATGTTAAATATATGAAGGTCTTTACATAAACATGAAGACTCGGCGGAGCATTTAAAATGCGAATTAATGCTAAAAACATTTGTAAAAAATCAAAGCACTATAGCTGACACATTAAAAAAAATTCTAAACTATATAAAATACATTTTAACGAAAACGTCCGATTAAATAGACCATTTATGTGCTTGGTAATTGACGCAGTTTTGTACCTTGCAAAACCAGAGTTAGTCTTTCGCGGCCATGATGAGAGCAGCGAGTCAATAAATATGGAGAATTTTAATAAGCTTTTAGGTTTATTAATATCGAGAACCTCCCAAGAACTAAAAGACCATCACAAAAAAATTAAAAATGTTTTTACTCGAAATGAAACCAAAATAGCGAAAACTATTCAGAACGAAATAATCAATTATTAATTAAATTTAATTGAATGCATTTCTGATTATTTAAATGATCATGTAAAAAATGAAATAATGAACAAACAGTTTTTTCTGTGCAAGTGGATGACACCACTGATATTACGCAAACCTCCCAGTGCTCCATAATTTTAAGATACGTTAATTCAGAACGTTTAGTAGTCGAGAGATTCTTAGGATTTTATAATGTCAGCACTGATAGAACGTCGGAGAATTTATACTCTCTATTGGACCAAATTTTGGACCAATTTGACTATAAACATAAATTAATAGGTCAATGTTACGACGGCGCAAGTGTGATGTCTGGCCATTTAAAAAAAAAGAAAATGCGCCTCAGGCTGTATTTGTCCTGATGCAGCAAAGTTTAAAAATATTTCTAAATGTCGAATTTTTTTGCAAGCCTTAGTGGTATTCCCTCATTTTTTCATCACTCAGCCAAACGAACGTATGTTGCTCTTACTTCTTCATCTACGAGGCGTATACGAACAAATACAAAAACTCGTTGGTCTTCAAATTCGAAGTTAGTAAATGTGATTGTTCAAGTTGCGTTCTTCAAAAAAAATTGTTTCATATTCATTTTTGCATATCCAATATAAAACGATGTCGTGAGGCGCTCTGTAAAAAAAATGAACATTTTTATTAATAATTGAAATTTCTACGTCATCGGAAGGTGAAATATAAACTTGTCGACGAACCCTATAAATATGGTTATATTCAGGATTTGAAACTACTATTTTTAGACAGCTGATTAGCTATAAATCCAGGACTTTTAATTTATCTTCTCTTGTATAGTGTGGAATGGTGGGGCAAATTTTGAAATAACGAGTCTGTCTGTTGGGTTAACTAGTCTACGAACTTGTAAAAAATATCCATCCGCATTCTGAAATGATGTTATTCACTTTTTCTTTGTCTGATAGGTAGATGCATTTTCTGTTCTTCGAAATTCTAGAAAAGACAATATTTTTGGGGTCTATTAGAGATACTAGGGCGAAACTATATTCCTGAGAGATACCCTTTCAACAAAAGGAATCAGTATACCTTGTTCTTTGGTAGGAAATTGTTGTTGCGATAATACTGATGAATAGGTTTTTGGGTGTGTTACTTGATTAAGTTCTTGGGGTAAAGTGGTAGATTGTCATTTATGGGCGGCTAAAGTTGCAATAACTTCAAGTGGTTCGGAATCCTTGTGACGTGGACTAGACAGTGGATTTTTGCGCTTCGGTTTCATGTAAGATATTCCCTAATACGGGCTTGTCCAACGGCTGGCCGCGCCATGCCTTCGCTCCGTTGGGTAGCGATGTATTGTACGGATGTACGCGCAAATATGGTGATTGCAACAGCTATTTTAAAGATTTTTAAATAAATACTTGGTAATTTTGTTCGTACTCACTTCGATTAATGTTGTTATGGTTCGATAAAGGATTTCCTTTGGTATTAATTTTGGCTTTAACTATAGTAAAATACTAATTTAATACGGATCTTATAACACGGTACTGTTTTGTATCTGTGGTCAGAACCGAACTTCGTGTATATTACAATTTTAATTTTAATTATTTATTTATTATTATATAGGAGTAGCATTTTTTGCCATAAAAGAGCAAACAGTTTTGAGATATATTCCTATTAGTAGAGGTCCAAATAAATTACTAGGGTTTGTATAGCAAAATAAATTAGGGCTTTTAGATTTTTTACAACTTTTCAGTGATGCTGTAAACATATTAACAAAAAATAGGGTTTGATTTTTTATCAAACATAAATGTTTACTATATTTTTCCTGTAATACATTATTATTATTATGATTTTGTACACTGTTTCAAGCTAGAAATTAAGATCTATTTTTAAGACTAAGAATATATAGTGAAACGGGGCCTTATCGCCCACCAGTATAAAATCATTCCCACAATTTTGAGCGAAAAGAATAACAATCTGGTTTACATAAATTTCTATACATAATTGCATTTATTCTTTCCTCTATTAAAATCATTATTACCACAATATCATCCCTCGCACTGCCCTAGTCGTCGAAACATATATCCATTTTTTTATTTAAAAAATATATGATAGAGATAAAGAGATTTTGAGATAATTAAATTCGTTCATTAGTTAGAACATATTTGGGTGGTGTTAAAAGTTCTGAAATCGTTACATTCTTTTTTTATAAATCATTAAAGAAATAATTTGAATTCAAAAGAAATTTTGTATTTATGTATAGAGTTTTTTCAAGAATGCTTTCAATTAAAATTGTTTATCTATCAATAATATCAACTCGGCATTTTAAGTAAATGTCATGTTTTAAAAATTACCTTTTTAAATACAGCCATAAAAATGCATTCGTAGCCCATAATACTATTTAATTACAAACTTTTAATTTTTTAGTTCTAGATAATGTTGGAACATACAAATTAAACCTCTCTATAAATCTCCTATTCAACGTTGATTTATATATACCTAAAAAAGACTGAAAAATAACATACATTTTATGAAAAATGTTCCAGATATGAAACGTTGTAATACTACCTTCCACAATGCCATACTGGCCGTATCAAAATTCTACCATAATTTTTAATTACCACTTTAAATATCTAAATTGAGTCGTTTACTGAAGTACCTACACTGCTGACAGTGACATATATAAAGAAGGAGGCAAGGGGCCCGGGCCCACCCACGAAAGATAATAAAACACCATATAGCTTCGAAATAAAGTGCAAAACAGCAACTGAGGCTTTACTGGAGCAAAATGAACCACTATTTCCTAACCTATATACTCTGTTACTTTTGGCGTATATAAAGGAGGACAAGGCAAGGGGCCTGGGCCCACCCACGAAAGATAATAAAGCACCGCATAGTTTCGAAATGAAATGCAAAACAGCAACTGAAGCTTTATTGGAGCAAAATGAACCATATCATCTGTTAGTTCAGTTGCTAGTCTAACATAGACCTGGTAATTCCCCCAGAAAACTAAAGTACCTATACCAAAGTCTTATTTACGCCACTGAATACTAATATTATTTATTATCTGTGTTATTAAAAGACGATTTTTAATTTCCCGTATATAGGTACTGTAAAAGCATAGTTAAATGGCAGTGCATATAGAACCATTGTCCGAATACATAAAGAAATTAATAAAAATAAGTTTTAGGCATTTCTATCATCTACCGGCCGATAAAGATATATGTAAGCAAATTGCAAAAACATAATTTTTGCAAGTGCAAAACAGCCTACAACCCTTGCCAAAATTACATATTTTTGTTTTTTTCTTGCTACGTTAAAAGGCATACAATTAACCAAATTGAACAAGTTATTTGGTTTCTAAAATCTTGTTTTATGTAGACTTAGCAGCGGGGAATACTTTTCTCAGAATATTATTTTTTCAGTGTTGTACAGGATGGTAAAAAAGGTAATGTAATAAATCTCATCAATACATCGGGACGTTTTTACTTTTTAGTAGGTTTTTGTTTAATGTTTAGTAACAAAAATGACGATTTTTTTTTTGAGAAACAGTTGATTGATGGCTCATGCCACATTTCTACTTTTAATGATTAGATATGATAAAGGAGACATTAAGAAATAGTTTTCATAAGGGATTTTTTTTTAATTTATACTGAGTGTCCCAGAATAAGGCTCGATATAAGGAATGTTGTAACTAAGTGTAAAAGTATCAAATATTTAATTTATTGTATTAAAGGTTTTACTTCTATGGGAATATTTTTTATTAATTTATCATTTAACATTTGAGGCAGCAGATACTTTTTTGTTGAAAAATAATTCCTAATGCCCATAAAAAATATACTTACGTGATTTATCCTACCTGTCATATTTGACATTATTTTAAACAAATTTTCCCTTTGCCATTTTGAAAAAGGAAAAAATTATCTCTTTTTACTTCTCGCGTAAGATGAAAGTATTGTAATCGAGAAAAAATCACACTTCGAGATTTTTGCAGACCTTCGCGTTTTAGGGTCCCAGAGTGGTCATGAATTTTAATAGAGAAATTTAGTAACCTTTTGTATTATTGGAAAATCTAGATCATATCTATATATTCCGATATTTTTAAGAACTCAGTAAAATCGAGACATTTTATTTATCAAGTCTCTAGATAGAGTGATTACTCTTCACACTCACGTATTCACCTGGTTTTTCATAAGAATTTCACCTAGATTGAAATGATTCTAGAAATAGGATATTAATATATAAGAGGTTTGATAAACAGTTGGGTGTTTTATTCTTATAACTTTAATATTATCAATAAAATCAATTATCAATATAATACGCTGAATGTTTATTATTCGATTTACAACACAAAAAGAAATTACAAAATAAGAGTGGGTTCTTATTCCTAAAATTGAAAGGCGGATGCGTATATCTTTAGTTTATTATTAATATTCTTATAGTCAATACAAAATAAACATACAATCTTTGCCTTTTTAATATATCTGTTTTAATTTTTTTAAAATAGAAAAATTAAATTTGGCGAACTCTAATAGGAATCTAAATGTCATTTTTGACGCATGCGTGTTTTGTGATAAAAATTTTTATGGCGGTTGGTGGCCCTCTTGAAGAGAAAATGTTAAGAGGAAATGGGTTTTACTTCTTTTGAAATATATTTACAACCTTAGTTCATCTTCTGAATATTTACATGTGACAGAATCTAAAAAATATAAAGGTTAAAGATACTTAAAAGCTTGCAATATTGAGGTGATTTAGCCCTGGCGTGATCCTTAATTGAAATGTTATGAACTTGGGTGGTAAATATTGTATTTTTGTATTTACAGGATGTACTTTTTTTCCTATATAAAACACCCTGGACCTTCAATTAAGGATCATGTGAGGAATAAATTAAAAAAGTTTTCAAGAATTTTCACTCTTCATTTTTTAGGTTCTGTCACATTTAAAAATGATCGACATTTTGAACTGCGTAACTTTAATAGTCCCATGTTTTTGGCATAATTTATTGGCAAAAAAGATCTTGTAAACGATGTACTACCCGACCCCCTTTTCCATTTATTTTTTTTTTCAAAATGACGCCGAGCCGCCATTTTAATTTTAAGAACAAAGTTTGCGTATATTAACGTTTTATTGCTAGAATCTATCACAGTTCGAAGAATATTTATGAAAAACCAAATGAATCTCACCCTACAATAGCCATCCCATAGTCTAGCATTTTATGAGACACCTTGTTTTATTTTATTTTCAATTATATTACTAAAGCTTTATTAATTCTGAATATTTATTCGATAACTAAAATGTGTTTTACTTAGATATAGCCCAGCTAAAAACTGATTAGATTTAGATTTTCAGATAATGCAGTACTTTAGTTACAAAACTTGTGTATCAAATTCCTAGCAACTGTAATGTCAGCTATATATAAAAATGTTCTATATAAACCATTTAATTTCCATTTAATTTTGATAATAATATCACAAATTAGACATAATCTGAGTGTTTATTTTAGCTTACCAGAGCTTTGACTTAATTTTATTTCCCATAAGAAATGTACGGGGATCATTCTGGTAAAAAGCAAAAAAAAATAAAGCAAAAGCCACTTTTTCCTGTAGGATTTTTCAAAATTAAAAATAAGCAGTTTCATTCCATTTTATTGTAAATATCAAATTTGACAGGATACAAGCATCACGCGACTAACTTTTTCATTGGCATTTTGCATTCGTTGACGCAATTTTTATTACAAGGCAGAAAACAAAAAACATGTTGAGATATTGACTTACGCTATATTATAGCAATTCATTATAACAAAGAAAAATAATAAACATTTTTGGAGATTTTAATTTTTTGCATTATATTCTTAACTACCTATACGATGCTAACTGCTACTGAACATGTAAGAAAATGATTCTACATAAAACAAACGATCAACAAATTTGGGAAATACTGACATTCAAATTTGATGTCAAATAAACCTTTCTCCACTCACTGACTGATCACAATATTTCTGAAACCGTTAAAAATGAAAAGTTTAAATTTTACAAGGACGATCTTTTTATGTTGTAGGTTCGAGATAAAAGAACAAATTTTCTGAAACTCTTTCCTAGGGGTTAAAAGGAGTCGAAATATATTATTACTTCTCAAACATTTTGAATTTGTATAAAAATGTTACTAGTTTATTTCTATGTAACACTTGATTTTTATAGAAAATTTGAGGTAAATTAGGTAATTAGATTTTTAATAATAATTTTAAAACATTCATGTAATTCTTGTGCAAAATTTGAATTCAATTGAATAACGTTTTTTATGCTGATTTTTTCAACATTGTATATAGCCGCCATTTTGTTCTGCCACCTTGAATTCTCATCAAAGTTTTCATACTGATTTTTAAACATTTTATTAGGCCGCCATTTTGTTTCGCCATCTTGGATTCGTGCCAAAATTTTACCAGTTCATCTCTACCTCACATTTGATTTTTCTCCAAAATTTGAGATAAATACAGTAAAGAGTTGTTTAGTAATATATTTTTTAACATTATACTAGGCCGCCATTTTGATCCGCCATATTGGATTTTTACCAAAATATTATTGTCAACCCCATGTGAGCTTTATTTTTTTACCAAAATTTTATGTCAATTGGATAAGTAGCTATGCTGCGAACATACAGAGGGACAGGTAACCTGACAAACCGACGCGCGACGGTATTGAGAAAACGTGTTTTTGGCGTGAAAAATGTCAAATTGATCGAATAAGTAGCTGTTTTTTGACAGAAACTTAAGGAAAAAGTAACACAATCTCAGCAAACTACGAGCTGCATTGTGGCGAATGTATTAAAGTCAGATTCGGTAGATGCTGGACTTGTGCTGCCATCAGTTTCAGCTTTGAAGCGAACAATTTTAAGGTAAAGAAGTGATCTCGGACCAATAGTCCCTCATAATACTAAATATATGGTAATTACGGAAAAAAATAAATTTGCTTTGGATGGAGAGCAAGCATCAATAGAATTTTATTATTTACTAGCAATCAAAATTTGACATTATTACAAGCCACAGAGAATTAGTTCACCGATGGAACATTTAAAATTGTTCCTAATCATTTGTTTTTTCAATTATATACAATTCATGGTTCCGTTAACGATAACTTGTCCCCATTAGTGTATGCATTACTACCTAACAAATAAGCATAACCATATATACATTTATTTGCTTTACTTCATAAATTTTTGCCCTGCATAAAAACAGAAAAAAATCATATTTGATTTTGAGATTGCAGCTATCTCTGCTTTTAGGCAAGTTTTTTCCCAGTTACTATCCAGGGATCTCTGGTCTCTCAGACTTTTTCATTTAACTCAAGATATATTTAAATCAAGATAATTTCTTCCCTAGGATTTGTTCGTCCAAATAAAGTCATCGAATATTTTGAATTACTGTGTAAAATATTATCAGATAATACTTTGTATATTCTTGTATCGGAAAATCAAACTAAAAAGAAAAGGTCTAATGTTTTATTTTCCATTGATTTTTGGAACGTATACAAGTTTTGGAAGATATTCCGCGATCAAACAACCACATCGAGGCTTGGCCTCGTAGATTTAATGGTATTACTCAATGTGAAAATTCAAATGTATAGCGCCTAATAACCAACATTCAAAAAGAACAGGCATATCAGCAAAGATTGACTGAGAAAATCTTATGAAAGCAGTTACGATAATTTTAGACATCATTATTTAATCAGTCTAAGTTAGTATTTTACGTTAAATTTGACAAAACTTTGGTTAGTTTAGTTTGTATATTTCAAGCCAAAACAAATCAAGTTATCCACGCAGCGGCATTAAGCTACCTGCAGAGAAACTTGTAACCCAAGAGTAATTAAATTAAGAGTGGGAAAAACTTTACTTTCTTCATGACACTTTAGATAATTATTGGGTTCATTCTCAAAATGATAGTCTTCCATTGGGTCAGACTCCAGTTGCGGCTATTCAGGTGAACTATAGGTGAAGAGTTACTTCACCAGGAGAAATAAACAAGCAAACATCTAACTATATTTATTATATATCTGTTAAAATTTAAGTTTTTACAATCATTTATTTACCTAATTGGCAAAAAATAAACTGTACATCTAGAATAAATATTTTACTTGACCATTGGCGGCATGTCTTTTTAAAACTTTCAATCGAACTTTATTATAATAACTATAACAGTGGCGCAAACCGCTTGGACTTTGCTAGAGGTGTTATGTTTACTTTACGATTTTCCTACTACGTTGCCATCACAACGCGTACGTGATGACGTCGACCGCATGGAAGATTAATGCTAACCAGCGCCATACAACGCTCTCGGTGAATTGCTAATGCAGTACATTACACCCACGTGTCGTTCAGTTTGGGGTGGTTGTTTACTTTTATTTTCGCGGATTTCGCTGCAACCGGTTAGTTCCTTTGCAGTTTACTTGACTGTTTTGTGTTATATTTATTTATGGTGTTGTTGCAACTTTATTTGGTGTCGTGTTTATTAATTTACATTATTGATGAATCCGATCACGGATGTGGTTTGCATTTTGTTGGAAACTCCATTTAATCGATAAAAGGAACAAGATCAGAGTTTTAATCATCATCCTGCTTTTTGGCGTACAAATGGTTATGTAGTAGTCAAATATTACAAGCATTGTTTTGCTCGCTTTGTTTACTAGTTTTTGCAGTTTACTTGACTGTTTTATGTTATATTTATTTATGGTGTTGTTACAACTTTATTTCGTGTCGGGTTTATTAATTTACATTATTGATGAATCCGATCACGGATGTAGTTTGCATTTTGTTGGAAACTCCATTTAATCGATGGAAGGAACAAGATCAGAGTTTTAATCGTCATCCTGGTTTTCGGCGTACAAATGGTTATGTAGTAGTCAAATATTACAAAAATTGTTTTGCTCGCCTTGTTTACTAGTTTCCAATAAATATTCAGTGTGGAATAATGAAGGATTTGCAGGTATGTTAAATATATGAAGGTCTTTACATAAACATGAAGACTCGGCGGAGCATTTAAAATGCGAGTTAATACTAAAAACATTTGTAAAAAATCAAAGCACTATAGCTGACACTTTAAAAGAAAATACTAAACTATATAAAATACATTTTAATGAAAACGTCTGATTAAATAGACTATTTATGTGCTTGGTAATTGACGCAGTTTTGTACCTTGCAAAAAGAGAGTCTTTAGCGGCCATGATGAGAGCAGCGAGTCAATAAATAGGGGGAATTTTAAAAAGCTTTTAGGTTTATTAATATCGAGAAGTTCCCAAGAACTAAAAGATCATCACAAAAAAATTAAAAATGTTTTTACTGGTGACTCGAAAACTATTCAAAACGAAATAATTAATTATAAATTGAATTTAATTGAATGCATTTCTGATTATTTAAATGATCATGTAAAAAATGAAATAATTCTGTGCAAGTGGATGATACCACTGATATTACGCAAACCTCCCAGTGCTCCATAATTGTAAGATACGTTAATTCAGAAGGTTCAGTAGTCGAGAGATTCTTAGGATTTTATAATGTCAGCTCCGATAGAACGTCGGAGAATTTATATTCTCTATTGGATCAAATTTTGGACCAATATGACTATAAACATAAATTAAAAGGGCAATGTTACGATGGCGCAAGTGTGATGTCTGGCCATTTAAATAGCGGTCTTCAAATAAAATCGTTTCACGTTCATTTTTGCATATCTAATATAAAACGCTGTCGTGAGGCGCTCTGTAAAAAAAGAAATGAACATTTTTTTTAATACCATGTTTGATAAAGCAAATTCTATTACAGAAATAAATCATTGCAAACGCGAACTTGCTGAGCTTTTACCTGGAGAAATTAGGGCTAAGTATAGAACCCTTTTTTATGAAATATTGGGCCATATTTTAATGGAAATGACACTAAGCTTTCAAGACTCTGAAAAACTTATATTTTTATGTTTGGCAGATTTTGCTAAATTTTTCGAATATTGTTTAAATTTTTCGACTGGCCCGTTTGAAAATTTGTTACAGTTATATGCGGAAATATTTTTAAAAAGTCAACCACTTAAAAATGAGCTTGGTCTTATTTTGACCAATGACAGTAATTGGAATATATCGCTGCAAGAGCAAATGAAAAAAAATAGTGAAAATAAAGATATTTTAACCAAAGCATATAAAGTGTTTTCCCTTATTTTGACAATACCGTCGATAAATGCTTCAGTGGAAAGAAGTTTTTCTTGCCTCAAACGTGTAAAAACTTATTTAAGAAATAGAATATTTTAAAAAAGACTTACTTCTCTAGGCAATATTTCAATTCAAAAGGAATGTCTGGAGAAAATGAGGGCAACTCATCCGTTTTATGAGGATGTTATAAATAAATTTGTTGCTATGAAGGATAGGAGGTAAAAAAATATTTCACCACTTCCATATATAAAAAAAATTCTGGAAAAAAAATTATTACGATATTTTCTTGCTTCATTTGCACTTCACTTACTTTTTCACCCGCGAGCCGCCACTGTCAGACTCCTCTAGTGACAGTCAGTATGGAGTAGTTCGAGAAGCATAAAATTAACCCTACCTTAGTCAAACTTCAGTTTTTGCTTACTCTCTACTTCAAACCCTTCTAAGAAATTCTCTATCGCTACATCAGCCAGGGTTTTCACCATTCTGCAGAACCAAAGAGGATATCATAAAAAACCTTTTTAAAATAATTATCAGCCGACAGCACCTGCTGATACATGAAAAATATCACCGTTTCTAACGATGCCATATCTAAAAAGATTTGAATATAGAAATTTCACCATCCACAGCACTTAATCGGGAAATCACTAATGAACGTTATGACGCAAACTGATCTATGCCACAGAAAAATGCGTTTACGAAATCCAATGTGATGGTCGTTAATAATAAGACAAAATATACTTTTATTATAAGAGTCAATGAGCACTTCCAAAAGGCACAAAAGAAAGAGACGTCAAAGATGTTTTCTTCTCCTTTGATTCCACAGTCTCCAAATTCTTTCGAATCTTTATTTTATGCAGATTTAGATTTTTTTTATAATTTCTTCTGAGACTTACAAATTAATTTCCATTTTTCTTAATTTGTCAATTTGAGTTGGACCGGACCTCAACTCAAAAAATATTTATATACAAACCGCCGCGCTTGGTACAGACAAAGCATGTAATGACAACGGCATCATTTGCGCAATGTACTATCTGCATTTTTAATCATGTAAATAAATATTTGGGCTTGGTATCATTACATTTTAAGCTCTATGGTTTCGGAAGTGGATAATATACCAAAACCTTAGGAGTTTGCTGACTCTAATATTGACTAAGTAATTCTAAAACATGAAAAAATTATATCTGGTATCATTAATTTAGTATCTCTGTGAATAATTGGGGTACTGCCTTGTCCGGAACAATTCCGGATCAACCCTCCGCCTGCTTCTTAGGCTATGACCTTGACGGTCACAATCAAAACAGTCCGACGGCGCTTAACCAGATGGCGCACTTTCGCACAACTAGCAGAAATAAGCGCAAAATAGTGGTGGCAAAGCAAGGTTTTATAAGTCCGGGCAACATTCTCCGGTCGCGGTAGTTGACGCGCGTAAAAATTGGGCCAGCAGTGCAAAAGACTGTCCGTTTGAATTTGAAAAGAGCGCGTTCGTAAACTGAGGAAGTTAAATTTTTCCGCGGAAATGTGGTCGCTCCGCACTCTTTTGTCGGCGACCTCCGTGGTTTTGGCCGTGTGTCTTGTGTCTGTTAGCGCAGTGAGGGTCGGAGGAGGAACGCAGGGATCTAAAGGTGAGTCGTTTGGTGACATCTGACGCCGAATTTTTGGATTAAAGCCGCAGGATGCAACGCGGAATTTGTGCATGGAAAGTGAGAATAGTGCTGTACCACGTTTCTCTATGGAAAAAGTGCTGATTGTGAAGCTTTTGGGAATAACTACTTCGGCTACTAAAATTATTTTGGTATACAGATTCTAGATATCTTGATAATGACACCATAATACTTCTCTATTTCATGATTGTTATTTTGATATGCTATAATAGTGGTATATTAATAATTATTTTAAATAATACAGAACCAATTTATAAGTTAAAAAAATGAGAAAAGCTTGTTTTTGGGGGCTAGCATATTAAAAAAAAATCTGTCTCTTTTAAAAAAAGCAAATAAATTTGACATGGAAGGGAAATAGAATTCTTACGAAATTATACAGCCATTTAAGGGTCATAATAATTTTCATTCCATAGGTTACCTAAGAACTTTTTTAAATAAATAGTATTAATCCGGGGCAAATCTGTTAATTTTAGTAGAAAATTAAATCTAAACGATGTGACAGACTTTCGTTAATAATAAGATTATTATAATAGCTTATTTATTTATATAAATGAGAAGAATCAAATTTAGAATCTCCTTATAGCTTAATCATTGTGGTGCAGAAATCCAGATCAATATAAACAGATAAACACATCACATACTAATTTTTTAGGTCATTTGTTTACCTAAAAATTAAAAAATTTTACGTTCTTGAAAAACTGTATAAAAAGAAATATTTTTACTATAATAATTACAGCTAAACTTCCATTTAATTCAAGAGTAAATTATGAGGTAAATTTTAACTTTTCAATTTATAGGAAATATGTAGTCACAATACCAAAACTTTTTTTTCCAGTTTTTATAAAACCAGTCGAAAATAATTAAAGCATACAGCCATAATGTTCTTGTTCCTCACATCTCTCAGACCACAGAACTTAAACATTGACCAAAGAATGGGTAAAATGTTGCACCAATGTTTTTAATGTTCTTTTTAGTGTGTAAGAAATCTTAGTACTAAATACTGTCACAAAACCTGAAAACGCAAACCGCAAAAATTTAAGCAGTTTGGAAGACTAAATCGTTAGTACACCTTTGTTGTCGTGTCCCGAATATTGGAAATAATCCTTTCCACCATTTCATTCATTCGTACCAATTGCTTCCAAGTATATAACGGTTAAAAAGGAAATGGAAAGCTGATTACTTAGGGAAGATCAGACTTTCTGTGCAAAAATTGAGACAAATACTTTTGCTGGAGACAGGCTCTATAATCAGGAAATTCTGGAAATCAAGAAAAGCATAACATGGTAAGTTCTATTTGCAATTGGACGAGCCTCTTCTTTTTCTTTAACAGTAAGTAAATAAGTAAAAAATACTTAGTAGATGTTATGTCGTTGGAGCAGAGGCCAAAGAAACAGCCCAGGAAAAAAGGACAGAAAGTGAAGGAAACTTCCCGTAATAAGAAATCCTTTTAATAGAATAAAAGATTTTGAGGAGCGCAAAAGTATCTACTTCCCAGCAAATAGAGATTACGGTCTCACTTGTGTTATAAATAAGGTATAGAATTTGTCATAAGGAAAGGAAAATGCATAACAATTATACCAGGCAGGCAAAATAACTTAATTTTATATTTTTTACTTGGCTTAGATTTAGATAGAAATGACCAAATTCTATCATCTATATTACAAAAAATGATCTTCAAATTGCAGGCCAAATTAAAAAGTAGCCCAACTTTCTTTACTCATCAGTTATGTAATTAGGCCTTCTTTTCTTTTTTTTGCATTTTAGCATTGTATCTTTATATCTTCTAATATAAGAGTAACAATAAAATTTTCTGGTATATCCGCAAAAGTAAAAAAGAACTGTGAATATAAAAAAAAATAAATGTTGGTTTTATGGAGATTCCTTTAGTTACAAATGATGGATTATTATATCAAAACATACTAGACAAAATGTTTTTATTTACATTTAAACCCTTATTAAGTACATATACATTTCAACAACCTTTTTTTATCATTGGTGGTACCACTAAAATCGAATTAGAAAATACAAACATCATAAAACTATAAAATTATTTCCTAGAAAGGATAAGAAAATCCACAATGTATGACCTTAGTGATGAAAAAAAACAATCGTTACTTTGTTGAGCTGTAGTCCAGATGAACCACTGTTTGTAACATAAGTAACGAAAAGGAAAATGGGAAAAATCATAGTCAGAAATTGCTTCTGCGGGGGTTTTTTCAAACTTTTCTTTCAACGCGTTACCGACGGTGCTGCGGTGTTGATTACATGTTTTTCTTACAGAGCTTACCGATATAAAATAAAATACATTGTTCAAAACAAGCTTCAAAACAATTTGTACTTAAATTTTGAACTTAGGCGCTATAACAGGAGTTTGACCCCCAAACTCTCCCCTGAATGCACCACTGAGTCGGATTTCGCTTGCCCGAAAAAAGGGTCCAATAAAGAAAAAAACTGACTCAACTACTCTACATGAGACAAGCTTTATTTCTTTGAATTATTTGTATGATTATTTTTTGGGAAATGCGCTATATATTTTTTCGTCAGCAAAACAGTGTTGCAGACATTATTTGTAATATCTATACTTTTTTTAAGAAACTAATCAACCTGCTGTCAACTCTGGAAATATATCTGGACAGTACATAAGTCAAAGTCTGCCGACTTATATTTATATAGAAAATATTGGTGTACAACGTTCTAGACTGAGCAACTAATAAAGAACTCTAACTTGAATCTCTCGTTTGGCAATATTCCTTTAAATATTTTTTTTTGATACCCGTATGCATTTAATAGTTATTTTAATAAAAGCATATGTAATTTCTGAATTTATAAACAACTTTAATGTGTTAATTAAAAAGGCAACAGAGCAAATAAAATCTGCAGTAAAAGGAAGGAGAATTGGAAAGGTTGTGGAAAATGAGTCATCAAATATATTTATTTTTCCCCCTAGGTAACTAGAAACCTTGAAATAAAGATTTTAAATAAAATGAAGTTATTAGTTATACGAAACCGGATTTGAGTTTCTGATCAGAGCTTTAAAATCTACCTAGATATCCTCAAAACAGACGGTGAGTGGAATAAGTACACTATTGACTTTTAAAGAAATTTGAAAGAAAATTATTGATTTAAATGAACATTTATTTACATTAGGTATATAAAAAAACCATTCTCATCTAAATTAACCAGATATGCCTTGTTTTATAATTATAGGACACATTTTCAAAAAAAGCAGTACCAATATAATCTCAGACACGACTGAACTGTCACTAAACTTAAAACACAGGCTTGTATTTGTATTAGCTTTAAACTGCTTCATATTTTAATGTGGCAAGACTTAATAATTACACGAATGGAGTATTTTCACATATCTCCAGGTTTTCCACACATCATTTCTTTGCTTTTTTTTTAAATTAAAGAGTAAACAGACGCTAAGTCTCGTTTTACTTTGTTTACTGTTTCTAAATTAAAGTTTACTCTCTAATTTAGAAACAGGTCTCTTTATGAATAATGGATGATTTACTACAATTTGCTTTTTTTTGTTTTTTTTTCGAGTCGGTTATACAGGATTTATTAAGAAAAAAATTCCTTATTTATTTAATTACTATTATGATAATAACACATTTATTGTTATATTATAAATACAAAAAATAAATAATAAAGGTAATAGAACACAGTAATTTGTGACCAACAATTGGCCTTAAAAAATGCAGACATCTAGAAAGCCTAGATATTGTGCAGGCTCCTAATTCCGTATATAAGTGGCAAATAAGAGTTGTGAACATTCTGAATCCGGTACCTATCCGTGTTATCCAGACAGGGTGACAAACGCTGCAGTGGTTAAACTGCGAGAAAAAAAGGTGCTTGGCATACCATTTTTTAAATTTCAGTAGAAAAACAGTGTCTATAGCTACATATAATTTTTAAATTACCAACATCAATTTGGTCCTAACAAGATGTGTGAAACGCAGTTTTAAATCTAATAACAAACCCACAGAAAAGCGGCCTGCAAGAAGGAATTGATTTTGATTATGTCACAAGATACCCTCCTGTGATCGATTTCTGGGCCTCTACCCTCATGTGATGTGATGTGACACAAAAGCTAATATATATATATATATATATATATATATATATATATATATATATATATATATATATATATATATATATATATATATAGATATTAGATTTTCTTGGGTTTGTGGTTTCAATTTTCTTTTTTAAAAAATAAAATTTGTTTATTCTTCGGAAATCATTTTAATTCTTATTAATTTCAGACGTTTTGGCCAAAATGCCTTCATCAGTGGATTTTAAATTAACTTATAAATTCATTACAATAAGAATAAAAAACTGAGATTTTTTTAATGATACAAGTGACTCATTTATGTAACTATACAAAAACACAATAATAAAAATAATTGCTAAAACGGCACTATTATTTTATTACTATCTCTTAAATTTAAAACACATTTCTGCAGTAAAATTTCTCATATTTTTTATTGTTTTAATAAATATTTCCAATTTTAATTAATGTTGTCTCTTTATAAAACAAAGTACGTTAAACACAGTTTTGCAAAGCGTTAATAATCTCTAAATTATTTTTACTTGTGGAATAATTCACATTACATAAGTATACAATATAAGAAGGTTCCTGGCCAATCCCTTAAATGTTAATACCATACGGTGACACTTTTAACAATAACGTCAACTCGGGTTTCTTTTTTTGTTTGTTTGCATTAAATGTCAAATTTATTTTTTAATCTATATTATATAAAATATTTCAGTTTGAGACAGACTAGTGTGTTTCTAGATTGCCTGTCAAATATTGAATCATATTCAATGAACAGCTTGACATTGCATATCTATCAATGATTGCAAGGAATTTCAACAAAAATAAATGAATATAGCTCTACACAATTGACTTTAATAATTCTTTTATTTTATAACATTAATTAACGTAAGGAATAGTAAAAACCATATAATTTACAAGAATTTAATATTATGCGTAAAAGTTAATCTCGCCTTAGTATTATTACTGAAATACCATTTTCACAACTTGCATAAAGACATTATCGATATTATTGCTAAATGCGTGTTTTATTTTCAATGATAACTGGATTAAGTATTTGCACGGAACTGAAACAAAAAATATAATCCTTGCTACAATTAATAATACTAGTAAACCGAATCTAACGGTTATTCCTAATTAAATTATAACGTGAGAAAAACTGATAATAAGTTTCATTTTAAGATGATTTTAAGAGGTTCTACAAGTGTCCCTTATAGATGCGTAAATAAGGTGTTAATATACTAAAAACTTTAATTATATATACAGGGTGTTTCAAAAAACATGAGCTATCGCTTAATGGGAGATTCTTTGTCCAAAAATTTAGCGAAAAGTTTAGATGTAGATGGGTCCACAATTGTTTGCTTTTTAATATACAGGGTGTTGAAGTAAAAATCTTATTTGCAAGTTGTACATCGAAGCAGATTACCAAGTCCCTTAGGCGCTAGGTGAAGTCACCACTTATGTGCCTAGAGGACTTGGTAACTTGCTCCAATTTCGATTAACAAGTGCCTCTTGGTATTGATTTTGCTTTCATTTTCAAAACGTTAAGGAATTAACAACTTTGCCGTGATTTCATTAATTTAATAATTTATTTCTAACATTGAAATTATTGAATAGAAGTATTTTATCAGTTTATTTTTAAACTGTGAAATATATTTTTATAAATATTTATAAACAACAGCAAGTTATGGTACGAGCGGGGATCGAACACGCACCTCTGGATCATTAGTCCATCGCTCTAACCAATTGCGCTATCTTACCACTAATAAGCAATTCGTTAGAACTTGTACATATTCAATCTCACCTTAACCAGGTGCGGGTTCGATCACCGCTCGTACCATAACTTTTGCTGTTGTTTGTAAATATATCTAAAAATATATTTCACAGTTTAAAAATAAACTGATAAAATACTTCTATTCAAAATTTGGCTTATACGAGCATAATGTAAAATTATAAATTTACTAATATGGACGACACCTAATGGCTAAGTCAGATTTGACGTCCAGTCAGGAACACCGCGCTATATGGTTAGAATATTTGGCAGGATCGACAATGGTTATGATACTGGTGGGTTTGAATATGTACAAGTTCTAACGAATTACTTATCAGTGGTACGATAGTGCAATTGGTTAGAGCGATGGACTAGTTTTCCAGAGGTGCGGGTTCGATCCCCGGTCGTACCATAACTTTTGCTGTTGTTTATACATATAATATAAATATAAATAAAAAAATACAAGACGTGGACACCTCTAATAACAATAAGTCCACCTCGTCCTATCCGACGGTTTTCAAAGGTCTCATTTCAGAATTGTCCAATAGGGGCAGCGAAATGCACTGGTGTTCCGTCATGTTGATATTTTCGCACAAAATTTGGTGACCGAGGGTTATTTGAAGTGAGAAATTATAAATTGGTATTAGCTTTTAGGCAGCACTAAGAGGGCGCTGTAGACGCTATTTTAATTATTCTTAATTTGACTTAACTTTTTTAACAGCGAACTTCTGGGACTTTATGAAAAAACCTTAGTCCTACATCTCTTCTCAGCAAAAAAGGTCTGCCTAAGAACACTAGAGATGACCGTTTTCGGGAAATTTGCAAATTTCTATATCGAAGCAGATTACCAAATCCCTTAGGCGCCAGATGCTTCAATTTCAATTAAAAAATGCCTATTGGTATTGATTTTGCTTTCATTTTTGAAATATTAACGAATTAAAATATATGCCGTGGTTTTATTAATTTAACACTAACTACTAACACTGACTAACATTTAAATTATTATTTAATTATTCCGACAATATTAAGTACTAGCTAAAGATTTAGAAGATTTGCTTGCTCTAAATATGCGAATAATAATTTGCCGTTCCAACATGACAGAGCACCAGCGCATTTAGCTGCCCTCCATTAGGCAGTTCTTAAATGAGAACTTTGAAAACCGTTGGATAGGACGAGGTGAACCTATTGGTATTGGATGTGGCCATTTGAATCATTTCACATAATTTTTTCATTCATTTTTAGATAGTACTTAATATGGTAGGAATAACTAAATAATAATTTAAATGTTAGAAACCAGGTGGAAATAATAAAATTCTTTAATTTGTTAATATTTCGAAAATTGAATTGAATTGAAATTGAAGCAGGTTACCGAGTCCTCTAGACACATAAGTGGTGACTTCGCGCCTAAGGGACTATATAGGTTAATATGTTTCGATGTAGAAATTTGCAAATTTCTCGAAAACGGTCCGGTCTAGCCTTATTGAACATGTATACCTTTTTTGCTTAGAAGAGAAGAAGAGATGTAAGATTAAGGTTTATTATAAAAGGTCCCAGCAGTTCGCTGTCAAAAAATTACGGTAAATTAAGCGAAATTATATAACGGCCGCAGTCCACTCTTGGTTCAGCATAAAAACTAACACCAAATTATAATTCCTCACCTCAAAGAAACCTCTGACTGAATAACTTTGTGCCAACATATCGTTCCTCGTAAAAGTTATTAAAAATAATTGAAAAGAAGATTTCAACTTCAACATCCTGTATCTCAAAAAACCAAACATTTGTGGCCCCATGTACATATTCTTTTCGCCTTATTTTTGGACAAGAAATCTTCCATTAAGCGATGGCCCATTTTTTGTTGAAACACCCTATATATAGGGTTGAACTGGAATAAATTCCATAGCTTGGAAATTATTCATAATTTCTAAAAGCTGTTTTACACGTCAAATCAATTTATTTCAGTCCGGATCATTTGGTAATGCACCTAAAGTATTAAAAGAGTTCGTTATTGTGAATATTTTTGGAGTTAAGATTACCTTACATTATAGACGCTTTGACCCTCAAGTTGTCAAATTTTAACATTGTAACCTATTAAGAAAACTACAACCATGAAATGAAATGGATAATTAGAATAAACATTGTGGCAAAAAGGCATGACTAATATATATTTCGGTTATAGTATGTGTGGTTTTAAAAAAACTACAATCGAATCTCAAAAATTAAAGAATTGTTAGTAAAAATCAACAACAAAGAATTCTTACAAGCGAAAGATGGCAACCCGCCAAGACGTACTAAGTAAAATGTAAACAAACTCGTAAAATCAATAAGGGGTTCCATAGTGTCATATTTCTTGGCGTTTATCAATGGGGAGTGGTTTTCAGTGCATTTTAAGTGATTTTTTTGTGTGATAGACTTTATGTTTTGGGGGTAATATCATTTATAAACTTGATCACAATTCTCCAAACATTATTTTTTATCGGTATGTCATCATCAGTATAAACAAACAATAAGCCAAAAATGATTCAGATATTTTTTGATTGTTTATTGAAGAAACTGAAATACAGCAAACATAAAAGCCATATTAAAGGAAATATTTTTCCGTGTCTGTTACCGAACAGTATTTAATTTGACTTAAACTAAACCTATAAAAAAAACTTCTTATATTTTTACATTAGCATGAAATTATTAAATTATTAAACATTTTAAATGCGATATTTTAAAGCAAATATCAAGGGTTAATAATAAATAAATAACATATATATCACATGTAAATAATAATCTTTGATTATTCACGTTAGTCTTATCTGTGAAGAGTAGGTTATGAAATTTGAAGTAATTTTTTCTTAGACATCTCACACCACGTTGTTTTCGAAAAATTTACTTTACACTTGGTTGTACTAAAAAAAAAATCACTCACAAAATATGCTCTGAAACAACTTCGAAACTGCGTGCAACAATCACAATGTAGACGTCAAACGGTCTGTCGGTCATATAGGAATAGAATAGTAACATTTTAGTAATCATCTAATATGGCAGTCCAAAATGTTTTTAAAAATCCCTATTAAGGAACTATTTTTGGAAACAAAATAAATCCAATTTTCTGTTTATTATTAGATTACTTCGTTATTGGTAAAATATATAGGAATTATAGAAATAAAATTTCTTTTTTACTGCATAGACTCGTCAAAAAAAAACACTTTTGTGTTAATCGCAGTTTTATAGATATGTGCGGCAAGAAACATTTTAAATTTTAAAGTTTAAATACGTTAATACCACGAAACGTTTTTATTTTTTGACAAAGAGAAAAATATATACATTTTTCAGTTAGTAATTAGTAAACTCTTTAAGTTAAACAAACTTAATTGATTTATGTTTTAATATTAATGATATCCAAAATAATTTTAAATGCTCTTATTAATATCTGATACTTTAGAAAAAACGGCGATAGAATTTAGATTGAACAGCAACTTTCAATGATTATTTTATTAATTTTTCACAAAGTGTGAAAATTTGATAAATATTAAAGCAAAACGATCTTGTTATTTTTCGTGTAATTTTATAATACTAACTACAAATACCTATTTACACGTCCAATTTCGACCACTTTAAATTGCTTTTTAATTAAACTGTGTGTTTAAGTTTTCTGGAGAATAGTTTTAGTAATTATTAGCATATTAAACATGTTTTAATTAATAAATATAACTAGTTTGGGGAAATGTATTGTGTTTTAAAATTTTGACCAAAGTTTAATTTTATAATAATCTATCCTGTAGGCTTCTGTATTTTTCAAATTAAAAACTTATATTTATTATTTTTAGCTGAAAACTGTAGTTTAAAGACTATGTATAGCAAAAATAAGAATGTTTCATAATAAATTAAAGAAAAAATTAGCTATTTCAAAAAAATTATTATTAAGTAAAATAGTTTTAAAAATTCAAAAAATTACCAAAATTATATGCTGTAAGAGTTTTGCCCCTTGCCCCTACGTGGATCGTTTTTTAAACGGAACGTGTGCGTCCCGTATAAAAAATGCATACACGCACGTGCGCATGCTGTATGTCGACGCAAATTCCACCGTACATGTTTGCTCCAAGATATATTAACTAAAACGTGCGAAAACAATTTTTTAAAAACCTTTTAAATTCGAATTAAAAAAATTTAAATTCAAAAAGTAAAAAACAATTTACTTGAGAGCTATAAAGGCTTCTGAGGTGCAAAAGAAAATTTTTGTTTCAGCTTAAACTAAAAACAAACATTTTTTTAGTATTTGTTTTAGATAAATAATTTATTTGTGTATTTATATGTTTCGCTGATGTGCAGATATCAATCCTATTTAAAACAATAATAATTAAGCACAGATTATATTTTTTGATAAATTTTCAACTCCAAACAGCCAAATAAAGATTATTCTGGAAATATACATACAATGCAATATTTTCTATTCGGCCAGTTCATTTTCTTATAGCTAGTATTACAAACAAATAAAATTGAACCGCCTCGTCGGGCCACTACCTATATATTTATTTTACTAGTCATCTAAGGTAATACCGATTTTATCAGAATCGATTGGCTTTTTAATATAAAACCCCTTTATTAGTTTTCTATAAAATCAGTGGCATACTCTAAAAACGTTCAATGTAACATCTCCTATACCTCGATTTAGTTGTATTTTTTTGTTTAATAAATAACGAACTAGTATACCGAAAATATCTACCTCGGGCATTACCAGGAAGGAGATTATACCCTTGATCGAATGTTCACAGCCCTCAGGGCAAGAAGGTAATTTCTTTTTTTCCGTTTACAAATGAGGACATAACACTTAAAATGTATAATATATATTCTAGCGTCCCATATATATTATAAATTTTAAGTGTTATGTGACCCATTTAAAAACTGAAAAAAGAAATTACCTTCTTAGTTTTAGTGACCTTTTTTAAACTCCACTCATGAAGGCATTTTGACCGAAAACTATTTTTCTATTATGCTGGTTTCGCTGTTTGCTTTAATATTTAAAATGAACAATAATGAACATTAATTATTAATAATAATCGGTTCTGCTGCTATTCTTAAACAATATGACGAATGCATTTTGACAGATCGATAGTGGTCTCTTAATTGACAAAAAACGCTTGAGTCTAGTGAATAGGTTAGATATCTTTTTCTTAATTTTATAAAAGGGTATTAAAAATAGTTTTTTTAAGAAAAAAATTTAACATAAAAAATATGACTCTCTTATAATCTTCTAGGCAAAAACGACACACTTTTACTCCGAATATGTTTTTTCTCGTTGTTAGATAGGAAAATTTAACCGTAGCAATAAAGACACGATAATGATAGAGGATAACACAAAAAATATGAAAATAATCCCTAGTTTTAGAAGTTAAACATTTCAAGAACCTAGTGTACAGAACAATGCATTTGAAGAAATATCACTGAACCAATCCTTTGTTATGTTCTTAATGTTCCCAATAGAATAAATATTTTTTTTTTTCGTTATTAATTAATACTTTCAGTCAGAGAAACCTGACTCAGGGGAAAAATAATTATAACCCAAGAGCGTGATATCAGACTGGTTTGTAAAAAAACCCTCTTAGCAATGATTGCATCTTTGGCAATCTTTCCTATTGCTTTGATACGGTAAACGACTCTGATTTGTTTATGGCAACCTTCGGTAAACGACTCGAACTATTACATTTCCGTCTAAAGCAAGTAACACGCTATTTAAAAATTTACAACTATTATTGCTGTATAGCGTAGGTACCATTTAATGAAAGGGTACGCCGATACTACGAGTTATTAGGAATTGTTTTCATGCCGATCTATATTTTAAGCCATTCCGTATTATTTGCCTTATGAGGAAATTCAAAAGAGACTGTGCACATTACGTTTCTGTATTTTGTAATAATGCGTTTATTATTGTGACACTTATAATATGTCAAAGCCACCATAGTTTTTTCTGTTAATTACCCAATTCTAATTCACCTATACTTGTATGTACCCTGATAGAATGTCCCATATTTTTTACATATTTAAAAAATACTCCAGCGAGATAAATCACGGATATTACTTCCCTCGTAAAAGGGAAATATTGTAATTGTAGAAAAATCACCCTTCCAGTTATCTTGACGTTTTAGAGTCTCTAGATGCCAATTAGTTATTTTCCTACCAAAGGCACAAGGTGTCTGAAGAATGACGCGAAGCGGAATTCGGATATACTTTAAGTGCGGGAAAGCCACGTGTGTGCTAGGAACAATATGTTTTTCTACAAGCGTCTAGATTACAACGAAAATAAAAGCAATTAGTTTATACTTTATTTTTAAAGACTATTTAGAGCAACTTGAAACATATAACAACAATAACAATACAAAAATTAACTACTAGTTGTTAATATTTATAACAAAAGAACAATTACTGACGTTTTGCAAATTGATTGTAAATCCGGTAGTTTCATTTATTTGGTTTGCTTTTGGAAGAGCCTTTGGTTCGGCTTGATAAAGGTTGAGTTAACTTAGTAGGGCAGTTATTCAAGGCTAATATTTTACTAGACATCATTTTTTTTTATTTGCGGAATCATCTATGAAGCCCTCTGCCACACGACGAAACTATGTCCCGAGTACTGTTCTGGATTTTTGAGCTGTAGATATGCCGCTATTTCTGAAGGCATTTTTTTCAAATGAATTTATTCCAGCACATTGTTTACTGCACACTCCTTTTCTATACTTCACAAAAAACCGCCCGTGTACATGTTTTTCGCAAACTTACATATTTTCGATACAGTTGCAAATAATTTCCCTCATTTATTTCACCAAATACTACAAAAATTCTTGAAATGTTCTTTTTACTATCAGAAATTTTGATGATTATCAATTTTCCTTATTCTCTATATCATAATATATTTCATTAGCGCCTCTTTAATGAATCTTCAAACTTAATTATGTCCAAAATTATGACTTGTATTATACATTTTGCTTTTTTTATAAATTATGTAAGTTTGACATTAAGGCTTAAACCCAAGTTTCTTTATATTTTAAGGTCGCTTTTTAACACGGAGTACTTACTCCATAAAGCATTTTCCTAGAATGTTTTTTGCAAGTCCGCAAAATAGGCCAGAAACACTTTCTCCTGAATACTACTTGTTCCTTTGTTCTGGCACCACTTTTCAAAATTCTTATATTGTTTCACATGTTTTTGTTGAGATTTTGCTGGCAAAAAATTTAAACTTGTAAAATTTGCAGTTTCAGGATAGAAACTGGTAACTCATCATCAGAGCTGCATATTTTAAAATTATATTTATAAGTTATTACAATCTGATGAAAAAACGGTACGCGACACCGCGCAGGCCGACGTTTTATAGTGTTTGTTGTCTCTTGTTGACCTGAAAACGGAATAAAAAATTTGAATTTTCAACAATGCATCTTTTGTTCCTTGAAATATTATACATTTACTATCCTACAGGAAACTTTTTTAATTAAGCTGGGATATCGGAAAATACGCATAAATTTAGGTGAAGTATAATAATTCAAGATTGCTACGGCTTCTCATTTCAGGTCAAATAGCCTATTGTAGGCTTATAAATTTGCCATACTTTAGAGCTTTTGAGCAGTTTTACTTATATTACTTTGCGCACACCGTGCGGAAATAGTCTGTCGGTCGGTCTCTCGGTCTGTCTATCAATCTGACTGTCTATCTGTCTGTTCGCGGCATAGTTACAAAAATATTCAACCTCTCTACATATTTTGGTAAAAATTAAGGGTCGTATGGAGGTAACATTCTGATAAAAATCCAATATGGCGAAACAAAATGGCGCCCTAGTGAATTGTTAAAAAAATCATTACGAAAAAACCACTTACCTAATTAACCTCAAATTTTGCTGATAAAAGTTTGGTACCAATCCAAGACGGCGAAACAAAATGGCGGACTAATAAAAAATTTCTGAAATGAGCCTAAAAGAACAAGTAGTTCTTAGACTGATTTTAAATATACAAGAATTAATTGTGAAATAGAGATAAACTGGTAGAATTTTAGTACAAATTCAGGATGGTTGAACAAAATGGTGGTCAGATAAAATGTTTAAAAAAACCACAGTGAAATATTTTTTTATTTGCACAAAAATTAGATGTGATACAGGGATAAACTGGTAAAATTTTGGTACGAATTCAATATGATTGTCTAATAAAATTTAAAATAATCAGTGTTACAACTGCTTATTCAATTTAATTTAAAGTATGCACAGAAATTAAGTGAAATAATCGTACGAATCCAATATGGTGGAACAAAATTATGCCAAAAAAATTTCTGAAACACACTATATATTTGTTACTAAATGACCATGTGCGAAACTAAATTGAGTCACACTTCAGTGCGCTTCACTAGTTCTAATAAAAGGAAAGATTCATAATAGTCTAGTTCACAAGAAGAAAAACAAACAAGAAAAAATTGCAGGTTCCCAGAAATCCATCTTTGTCATTAATGCGATGCCCCAAAACCGGCCTTATCGAGTAAAAAAAATGTAGACTATTAAATTTTATCTAGGCGCTTGAAAACATAATTTCTCGTCGGAAAAAAATTTTTTCATTGATATTTCATGAACTGAGTATATTGTTAATTAACAAATTTTTTAGAGTTTTCATTTATATTTCAATTCGGATAATTATGGATATTGTGGAGACTAAAACTAAAAAGTTTTTTGTTACTTTTCGTAATTAATATCTAATCGAATATAATAATCAGATACATCCCAATAACATAATCTCATATAGTAGAGTTGTGATAGAATCTCAACAAAGCTAAATAATTTTAGTGGCTTTTGTTTGACAATTATCCGACTTGAAATACACACGAAAACTCTGAAATTTTTTTTTATTTTAATTTTAATTCACATTAGACTCATTTTATAAAAAATCGGGAGATATTGTTCTTTTAGATATCTAGATAATACCAATTTTTTATCTTAAAATTAATATTTGATAATATAAAAATTATAGTTACAGCTAATTTTGGGCATCGTAACGCAGCTTAGCGGAACGCTGCGCGAAGCTCTATTTTCAGCATCGAAATAAATATTATTATTGATAATGGGACAAAGTTCCTCTTTAAGATTTTTTTTTAATTTCTTGAATGTTAACAATTTTCAAGTTATTTGCAAAAACTAAACTCCTTTTTTATAACTTCTAATTTGTTAATATTTTATGATATTGTTTATGCACGGCTTTCAAACTTTTGCACATTTTTCTAGACGTCATTCCGAATCTAATAAGCCCTTACTTATACTTTTACTAGCTGTAGCAAGGATTAATATACCATTTTTAGTTTGTGAACTAGACTTTAACGAAGCTTAGAAGTTCTGAATAAAGGAAATTTGATGATTTTTTTGTAGTCTAGTCTGAATCACTAAATATGAAAAATGCTCTTTGTTAAACCGTTTCACATAACAAAAAAGTTTATTTTCGTCAGTTTGCGTAAAGTTCACAAGTTAAAGTTCATAAATCTGTTTAGATTTTATATATATTCTTGATGAAAGAAACGTATCATTAGGAGGAAAATTACGTTAAAAGGGACTTACGTATTCGTTTACCAATGTACTCATTTTATAATTTTTTTTTTATGTATATTGACTTTTTAGCTTCTTCGCTTAAATGAATATTTTGTTTGTCATGCTTAATACCAACTGTTTTTTGATACAGTCATATATATAACAGATTGAAAAAAATAAACATTTTATATCAGAACAAATTTATTTCTTCACCCATACATTTGCTTACCATACTAAAATAAAAACTTTGCGTCAATACTCATGTATACCATTTATTTATTTTATTACTTCCCTCGTACAAGGAAAGTATTATAACAATGAATAAATTACTTTTCGAGATTTTTGCAGATCTTTACGTTTTTGGGTCCCCAGACTATGCGAAAAATGTCCTTCCATTTCCATCAGACTGTCGGTCTATCTCTAAGCTGCATGGCTCATAAACTTATAAGATTGAATTCAAATTCTGGGCAAACAACAAGGGTCATATGGCGATAGAATGGTTATATTCTGATAAAAAACCAATATGGCCGAACAAAGTAAAGGCCTCACAAAAATGTTTAAAAAAATCAGTATTAAAAACTACTTATCGCTCAAGTTTTGTCCAAAAAATCAAGTGTGATATATAGATAAACTGGTAATATTTTGCTGTGAAGCCACTATGGCTGAATAAAATTACCGCCTAATAAATTGCTAAAAATCAAGATCCAAAAAACTACTTACTCAAAAATCAAATCTGAAACAGGGTTAAACTGGTAAAATTCTAGTGTGAATCCTATTTTAAGACGGCCTATTAAAATTTTTAAATAAACCGCAAAATTATATTTCTTGTAACAAAACCTTTTTATGGGGAAAATAAAAATGACATAACATGTTGTTAATAGACCATATAAATAAAGTTATAAAAAATAAATTATGATAATATTAATAATAATAATACCAAAATGAAGTAAAAACAAAAAAAAAATCGGTAAATTCACTGTACCCAGAACTCCCCTCGTGCAGAATTCCACTGTGCAGACACACTTATACACATTTTATAAATCCATATAGTTGTTTGATAATAACTAAAAAATATTAAGTAAATTGTAGTTTATTGGTGTTGTATAAAGTTAATACCAAATAATTATATGCATATATAAAATCTGTAGTGTGTGTATTGTACATTGGGGGATTCTGTGCGAAGGAAGCTCTGGGTAGATGCTAATTTACCGATTTTTTTATCTGGGTTTAATTTATTATTATATTATTATTATTAATATTATTTTTCAACTTTATTTACATAGTCCATAAACAATAAATTACGTCATCAAATTAAATATAATTTTATTGTTTTTATAATAATTTTAATTATTTTTGTTATTTTTGTCAAAACAGTTTCATGAAAATGGTTTTTAACCGCCATTTTTTTTCGGCATATATCGTTTATACCAAACTTTTACCAATTCGTCCTTTTACCAGTTCGTTTTTTTTAACATTGGTAAATTAAATATTATATTAGGCCACCATTTTGTTCCACTATAATGGATTTGTACCATGTTTTTAATTTTTAAAATTTGAACATGGAACACATGTATGTACAGGCTGGTCCACTTAAGATGTTCCTATACTTTATCTGAATAAATAAGACACTGAGAAAAAAAGTTATATACAAAAAGTATTTGACCCTAAGTATATTTTTTATTTATAATATTTTTATGTATACAGGGTGTTCTATTGTGCCAGGACAGTAACCAACTTTTTTCTTTTTAATGAAATGGTATGAATATTTTTGGAAATTCTAATTCTACGCTTGATTTTGAGTATTTTTTGTTATCATAGCATACGAATTTTTGAGTAGTTTTTGACAAAAATTGACTTTTCTAATTTTTTTCGGAAAAATATTGTTATCATAGCATACGAATTTTTGAGTAGTTTTTGAGAAAAATTAACTTTTCTAATTTTTTTCGGAAAAACAAGTTTTTGAAAAAATGTGATTTTTTCACACTTGAAGACTAAAACTAAAATTTTGGTTATGGATCCATGGGAGTGGTTAGTATTTAATACTCTGACCTATCAAGAGCGAAAATCCATTATACAGGGTGGTCAAAAATGACCAAAAAAAATGTTTTTGTAACTAAAAAAACTTAATTTTTTTAACCAATTTAACCATGAAAAATTTTTTATAATAATTCAGGTATTTTTGTTAAAAATCTAACTAAACCTAAATACAAGTAGTATATTATTATGGTTAGGGTTTTAATTTTCGCAATAATAGCATTTCTAAACGCGTCTTAATTTTACAAGATATCCATGGAAAAACAAAACTAGTAAAATTGTTGCCTGGACACCAATAAATACTCAGTTTTTATTTGACATTTAATTGTCTCTAACTCTTTTTAAAGGAAAAATGGCTTTATACAGTGTCCAAGAGCGTTTAAATCTTCATAAATGTTACATAAAAAATAATAAGAGTCCAGCATTAGCCCTGCGGGAGTATCGGTTGTTGTATCCTGCAAGACGGTTACCCACAAAACATATTTTTTCACGAATTGTTCGTGATCTTGAACGTGGAGCAGTAATCAATAAACAAAAACGGCGCCCAAAAATTGTCCTAACAGAAGAAAAGCAATTAGAAATTCTCCTGTATTTTGAAGAAAACAACGAATTCGCAAAGAGATGCATCCCGAGATCTACCGGGAATTAGTAAGACTAGTGTTCAAAGGATTTTAACTGATAATAACTACCATCCGTTCAAATTTTTACCAGTTCAGGAATTATCCCAACAGGACTTTCAAACAAGGCTTTTTTATTGTTTTCTCATGATGGACCACCATTTTGAAACTGAGATTTTTAAAAATATTTTATTTACCGATGAGGCAATTTTCAATATGGCCGGCATGTTCAACCGAAAAAATACTCATTACTGGTGTAACTCAAACATCGTGTAAAAGAAATGAAAAAAACAGGGTCGGAGAAGTGTTTATGTGTGGTGTGGTATTATCCGTGATCGAATAATAGGTCCAGTATTTTATGACTTTGTTCTGAATGGTGGGAGGTATTTAAATTTGTTGGAGTACGAAATATTTCCGTTAACTGACAATCTGCCGAACGATATTAAAGAAGGGCTTGTTTATCAACAAGATAGTGCTTCATATCACACTGTAGTGCCTGTTTGAAATTGTTTGAATCAACGGTTTTCATTTTGGATTGGTCGGTACGGGACCATAGATTGGCCAGCGAGGAGCCCCGACTTAACAACCCTGGATTTTTTTTTATGGGGCAACCTAAAAAACGAGGTGTATAAAAATAGGTGTAATACTGTTGAAGATTTAAAACGGAGAATTAGGAAAGATGTAGAAAGACTTAATGCAACAGACGCGGTTAGAAATGCTATTGCGAGAACAGAAACCATGTATACTACTTGTATTACCAAAGATGGGGGTTATGTCGAAAATGATTTGTAATAAGTAATTAGTTACTTTCTTTCTTGCATTACTTGTTGATTTAATGTTAAATTTAATTATAATGTTAAAAAAAACTTATTATTAGGATATTATTTAGGTTTTGTTAGATTTTTAACAAAAATACCCGAATTATTATAGAAAATTGGTCATAACTTCTAAACTACTAATTTTTGGAATATAAACTATATATATATGGGATGATGCAGAATTAAATCCTAAACACAATAAAAGTGCTAAAAACAGGGTGTTCCATTTAAAAAAATTAAGTTTTTTTAGTTACAAAAACATTTTTTTGATGGTCATTTGTGACCACCCTGTATAATAGATTTTCGCTCTTGATAGGTTAGAGTATCAAATTTTAACCACTCCCATGGATCCATAACCAAAATTCACAATTTTAGTGTTCAGGTGTGAAAAAATCACATTTTTTCAAAAACCTGTTTTTCCGAAAAAAATTAGAAAAGTTAATTTTTCTCAAAAACTACTCAAAATTTCGTATCCTATAATGACAAAAAATACTCAAAATCAAGCGTAGAATTAGAATTTCTAAAAATATTCATACCATTTCATTAAAAAGAAAAAAGTTGATTACTGTCCTAGCACATGGAACACCCTGTATAAATAAAAATATTATAAATAAAAAATATACTTAGGGTCAAATACTTTTTGTATTTAACTTTTTTTTCTCAGTGTCTTATTTATTGAGATAAAGTATTATAGGAGCATGTTAAGTGGACCACCCTGTACATAAAGCCATTTACCAATTTTTTACATCAATAACTAACCCACCTTAATCTTAACATATTTATTACCCCTCAAAGCTAAGGTAGCTGTATAATTCTAATTGCTTACACAGTTAAAATTTAAAATATTAAATATTCTCTCATTACGAACTTCTGTGTTACGAATAATCGGCACATTTAATCAACTACACAAAACATTATTTAAAAAAAAACCGTTGTATAACTACTAACCTGCTTTTACCAGATATGCGATCTCTTGGCAGATTTAACACTATTCTAAGATAGAATCAATTGACTTTAACGCTTTTTACGAACAGCCGCCTTCCGTTGAAAGTGAATTTATCTTCATGCTCTCGTTCTTTTAACGGCTCTTTGGTATTTAGTATTTCATTTGTGACAATTCTATTAAGCTAGTAAAATTAAACATTAAAACTTCCGATGGAAAATTAATTTTCATTTCCCTTGAAAGAGGGAAGTATTGTAACCTCAAACAAGTCACCCTCTAATCGTTTTGGGCTCCCTCCTATGATATCAGAAAACTAAAAAACTGTTGCGATTGACGTCAAAATTAAAAAATCGTATGGGGATAAACTGCTAAATTTTTGATAAAAATCCAATACGGCGAAATTAAATGAAGGCATAATAATAGCTAAAAAAATCAGCATTAAAATAATGTATATCCAATAATTCATGAATTTCTCACAAAACCAAATAATTGGTAAAATTTTGGTGTGCATCCATTACGGCGAAATGAAATACGGTCTAGTCATATTATAAATATGAAGAAAAATAAAATTTAGAAAGCCTTTACCCGGAATTTACCTCACAGCGAATTCAACCTCGCACACATTAGTGACGTAGCCAGACTTAGGGCTTGGAGAGGATATAATACATTTTGTACATTGTTGTAAATAAGATGTTTACGGACTTTAACAAAGAAATGGTCAGGGCCACCCCTATAAAAATATCTAATGATTAAAAAAAAAGGTCATTGTTGTTTGTTTTGCACAAACACCTTCATAAAACAATCCTACTACATTGTTAAACATTGGTCTAAAAACATAATTTTAACTGTAAAAATAATAAATGGGTTCTGCTATTTTAACTTAGTTATTTTTCTAGTTTTAATTCTTACCAATGTTTTACTATTAAAACGTGTTTTTCCAACACAACTACATGTAAAAAACATTTTACTAATGTAACTGTAACAAGTACTCTGCGAATTTACATCCTTGAAAACAAACTTCCGTGAAATTTTATTATGCATCCAAATTTTACTTAAAATGTTAGTGTATTATTTCATGAATTGTCGTAATTTTACCCGACGTGGCATGTAACACTGGCCAAAAGCCAAAGAAAAATAAAAAAAGAAGAAATTTTAACATCCAACCTCACATTTACACTTTTAGTATCCTTAGCAGTTATGCATTGATCGTTTGGAAGTGCATGGTTATTTTTAAGTTTAAAGTATTTCAGTGCGCATTTTAGTGTAAAAAATAGCATATCCAGTAAAACTAGATGCCTTTAAAAAATAATCGTTTGATTGATGATAAATTAAATAGTAATTTTTGTGTTCAAGTGCAGCATTTGTTAAAAAATTAGGTAAGAATTTATAAAAATGTTGTGTTTATTGTAACATTAAATGTATTATTCACTATACTATAAGATTTCCATAAAAATCTTGTATTCAATAATTTTAATAATCATCTGTTTTATTGTACTATAAAATATATTTATATAAAGTAAAATGTGTTTTTTTCCAATAAGCCATACCTACCAATTTTGGTTGTTAATAGCATGCTCTTTTATGTTTGTTGAAAAGCCATTCTTATTTTCGAGCTTTTTATTTAGTATATGTGTTATTTAAATTTGTTACAAACGTTGTTGTTAGAACTGAACCAAACATAAAGTAGCATTTTTTAGCAATAACTTCTGCCATACGACTGAAACGCTTACGTTATAATGCCTTTACCGATATCTATAACATAAACGGAGATGAATTGTTGCATTATGACATTTTTAATAACATTTTAAGTTAGCGTAACTTTAACGTTAAGGTTATTTTACATAAATTCTACACACATTTTCAGTAATATATGTAGTATATTTACTCATCGGTGTTTGTAGTAAATTTGAGTGAAAATCAAATGTTTTCAATAATAACTAACTTAATTTTTTACAAAGAAACAGAATTTTTAAGTACACTTAATGAATTTTTCCCTGTAATAAGGTTTTATTTTTATGTGCGAAATTTATAAATACTAAAAAATATATGTAGATAGGTAAAGTTATTGCTTATTGCTTGTTAATGCTAGAAAAAAATTGCTGTGGAAAACGGAAAAATACATTAATTTTGTGTTTTTTTTAGTTCATATTCTGAAAGTATACTAAAATAATACTTTTACAATATTCGAACTTTTATTGAAAATATGACAGAAATTTCAATTATAATTTTACCTCTAGATATTTATTTTTACTATTACTTGCGTATTTTTGCAGTTTTAAAAGTAAAAATACGTAAAAGAAAATTTGTAACATGATTGCAACTTTTCGTCCGAATGGGGGAATATATCTCTGACCGGCATAACTATATATTGTATGTAAACTGCAATATATTTCAGTTTTCAGAGAACTTTCTTCGTAATGAATCTTAGTTTTAAATTGCCAAATTACTTCGTGCATAACACAGTGGAGGAGCTCCTATACGGTGGGGGGGGGTCTATCAGGAAGGCCACAGGCCCTCTGTTTTTTTTAGTCATCAGTATAAAAGGATTATGCAGAACTATGAATGACCTTTTTTTTAGTCATGAATTATTTTCTGTACGTGCATGTGAAGGCCCCTGCAGGGAGACACAAAATTTGTAGTTCCGTCACTGGCCTAAAACACTGTGTTATTTGAATGTTATAGAATTCGTTACAAGGTTTTAAAGTTCCGGTCCAATTTACCGAATTTTTAACCAAAATACTACAGGATTATTATTATTACAAATGAAACAATATCTTTTACTGCACTTAAAATTACTTTCAGTGTCGTAGAATCAGCATTTTTCTCATAATCGTAGATTTTTTCTATAATACTATTATTGCCCTTGAAACAAATTCGACTTTGTAGATCTGCACGTCTACGTTTAGCAATTTGTATTTTTTGCGACTGAACCAAAATTACCCTAATTCGATGATTAAATTCGTCACATTCACAACAGTTTAATCTTAAACGAAAAGCCATTTTGAAACGTACTTTTGACAGCGTCTCGCTAGAAAAGTAAAAATCTGTCTTAATTGACATGGAAACAACTGCCTCTTAAAGCCTACCATGAAAAATACGTTTTAAAAAACGATCCTTTACTTATATTTAGGTAGCATATTATGAACATGTTTTTTTATTTTATTTTCCTGTATATGTATATAATAAGGAAAGTTGTGTGACATTTTTATATTAAATAGTTTATACAGAGATATTCAACAGTTTTTAAATAATGTTGGAACTCAGATAAATGCCTTTTCAACTCGGCAAAAGAGCTTAGTTAACCGCTGGAGGAGCAAAATTCATAAGACTTATTACCAAAATAGGATGTAATTGGAAAAATTTAACATTTTTATATTAGGTAGATGATACATAGATGCTCAAGAGTTTTTAAACAATGTTAGAACTCAAATGGAAATGCCTTCTCAACTCGTCAAAATAGCTTAGTTAATCGATGGAGAACTTCTCAAGGCTTATTACCAAAATAAAATAGATAGTAGAATTGAGAATAGTCATTTAAAACCGATTTTTAAAATGCCTAAAAAGTTAGAAAGTAATATAGTAGTAAAATTTTTTAATAAACAGTTGACTTATTTTGTACATTAACTAATTTTTTTGCCAGAAAGAAAGAAAACATTTAGTAATATCTGGCTTAAAATTTTTAAGACCCTGTATCTCTCAAACTTGTTGGTCCCATCAAGCCTTTCTGTCAGAATGATTTTCACTGTAATATATTGAAATATTGAGAATATCATCTTCGTCTCTACTATTGGTTTCATGTTGATTAGTTGATTCATTTTCGGTGTCGAGTCTGATTACATTTTTTTCTTATTCAAATCTTGATGTTTTAAAGCAATTATCTTATTCAGAGTTTATAGAGTTCGAATCTGTGAGATAACAGAGAATTTCAGAATAAATTGTTCTGCGCTGTTTGATTATCTTCTCTTGTAGATCGGTGGTGCTAAGTGGTGTTTTAATTTTGGATAATTCAACATAAATTTTAACTTTTTTTGAAGCCGCATGCACAATAGCACAATGATGCAATCATCAACGTGTCAAACACGAGCAAAATCTGTATTATTACGAGAATGAAACAACAGGAAATTCGGGCATATTACAAAAAAAAAATCAGCATTAATTCCGGAATTGGTCGGTCTAATCCGGGTATTTTGGAGACAGGTTTTTCCTGTGAGATCCCGGCCTGTTGGGATCCCGGCATCCCAACATTGACATCCATACTGGGAACCATCCTACTCGCAAAGTTACTTTAGAAAAACGCAATTACCAGTATTGTAATGTAAATAAAACTGAAAAGAGAATAAATTAGCTCAAACCAGTATGTTCTTTATATTGGGAGCTCATCAACAAATTGTTTTTATCTTTTATAAAGCATATATAAGATATATTATTGATTACAGCGGCCTTCTTTAGAGCTCAGCAAGTAAATCTCATCTTAAGAAAGTAGAGAAGTTATTTTTGAATTTGTTTATATGTGTGTTCTCACACATGCGTAACTTTAGTGAAAGCTCTCGAACCTCCGCTAAATCTCAGAAGGGAATATTCACAAACTTTGTTCTTAAATTATATATAAAGTATTACTCTATCGTAACAAAAAAATATAACTTACTTTTATATAACCCTACAAATTCATATTGAGTAAAAAGAATACACCGCCCCTAGCTAAAGCATATGAAAACAGTTATTCCATTAGATTATTGATCTTTTTATTTAAGTAAATGTTAAAATGTCTTTATATCCCACTGAGCAAAACCTTACTATAACAATAATCACTTGATGAACATTTGTCCAAGTATACCAAATCATATATTACTATATAAAGAGATGGTTTAAAACACGAAAGTAGTCTAATGCTGCATTCTGCTGCCCACAAAACAACTATCAGCAGGCTTTTAACATGCATAAAAACGTGACCATTTTTTCATCCTAAGTAGTGGCATCACTTAAGATGGGCCCTTACATCAAATTTTAAAAATATCTTATATGCTGCAATTCTTGATATGCCTTTTACAATTTAAACCCCATTTAAATAAAAGATCTTCTTTAGAAAAGATAATCACCTCGTTACTTACTACTCGGTACAGCATAAGGGCCATTATGATTAGTTTGATAAATTAACCAAAACATTTTGATAAACTGAGGTTTACCGATTTAAAATGAAATGAAGATAATAAGGGGACATTTTTGAAACACTACGTATCTCTGAAACTAGCCACAGGATTGAGTTATGACTATAAAAACTTTTATTAAGGAGGGTCTATAACATACTAAATTTTCACGAAATTTGACTGCACACCAAAAACTTCTTAAAAGATGTGTGCGTGGTGTTTTAAAATAACGTTTGGTTTTAATCAATTTAATTAATAAAAATGAATTATCGGTATTATATACATAACGTAGAATGTTTTCTAGTTGAATATTTATTATATATAATATTTTGATTTTTTGTGGGTAAATCTTAATTTATATTGTATATGTTGTTGGTTTTTTCTATTATCATTGTAATTTGTTGTTTGGTTGAGAGATATATCATCCAGCATCCAGGAAGTTTCAGAATATCTGAATTTTCTGTGCGGAACGGATTCTCTGATTAATGTGACAACATTATGGTATTAGTTTGAAATCTCTAAGGCACATATTTCTTTCAGGACAGCTTATATGTTTCAGCACACATAAACCTTCTTTTGCCGGCTGTTTTTGAACTCATCCATTTTTGCTGTCATTATAATGGTACATATCTAGGTTTGAAATGTAGTTGCCTTTCACTGTCCTAACTTAATTGACTGTTTGAAGTATCATATTTTGCTTGTTTGATATTAGATCAAATGTTTGTTTAATCATACCTTTTTGGCCTAATCAGTATCCAATGACAAGAATTCGTGTAAAGCCCAAATAGCGATATATTTTTTCATTGAAATTAGGGAAGGCAAAGCTAATACCAATAAAAATATATAACAAAAGGTGAAGTAGCAATTTTGCAATTCAATAAAGTTAAGAAAACAAACTTATTAAAGAAAAACTATTGCGTCAACCGACACCCGGTGAAAATCCATAACAATATTACGTAAAATGTAAATTTTTTTCACAAATATTTTTTCCATACTTGTTTATTACGATTTAATAAAGCTTCCTAAGACATTGCATTACATAATAAATAATAATTAGGCATCTACATTTACCCTTAACGTTTCTTTATTAGAGATGTAACGTTCGAAGAAGCTACTGAATAACAAAACATGTCACATACTGTTGGTAAAAAAAAATTTTTAAATTTTACAGTTTACGTAATATTACCAAAGAAAACTGTGATCTTGCAAATAGTTAAAAACAACATATACAAAAGAAAATACTCGTATCTTGAAATAAACAAGAGTAGATATACTATATTTTATTATCTGTTTTTTGTACAAGGTAACTTTGTAGGTTGTAAAATATAAGGTGATAAGCTATAAATTCAACATAAATTTATTGAGAATGAAAACAAATGTTTTTAATAGATTATATTTTATTGGTCAAAAATCACAGACAATATTACAAGATTTACACATTTTATTATCCTGTTTAATGTTTCTTTAGCAATATACGCGTCATCTTTTTTGTTTTTAACAATGCTTATCGAGACAATATAAATCCTCTTAATTTCTTAATATATTTTTATTGCATCTGTCCCAAAGGTTTAGTTGACCTATATAGAACTACAAATTCAGAAGATCCCTTAAAAAATTAGATCTTTTGTTATTTAAACAATTTTATTGTATCTATCTATCTAGTTATCATTATAAAAAATGTTTTAACAAAAGTTTTTCTATAATTATCTTCTGCCGAAAAAAAATACACACAAGCAATAAAGGTAAAAAACTCGGAAATATTTGGAAATACATTGGGAATATCTGGTAATATCTGTAAATAATCCTTATTTTCTTAAGTATTCCCAGAAAGTGAGAATCGGTGACTGTTTTTTGAGGGGAGTGGCGACACTAGCCGTGAAATTGTGCCAAACTATCTTTTATATGTAGTAGTATTTTCTCTCTTTGATATTAATAAAGATTTTTAATAAATCTATTAAATACCGATTCAACGATATGTAATAGTACAATGAGTTTGAGATGTCACTTAGCTGATTTGTCGTACAATATCTAACACACTTCATTTTTAAAATTGTGCCAAAGAAATTATAATATTTGTATTAACTCATTTTTAGTACCAAAATTTTTGAACAAAATAATACTCTGTTGTAATTCATTGTCAAGTTCTAAGTTTTGAATTATATCAAAACTAAGATTTGTTATTCATTTTATTTATTTTTAAGATTGTTTACTAGTGCTTCTTGAAAATATTATTCTACAAATTGTAAAATAAATAATGCATTATTTAACATTTATTGAAGATAAGATTTCTTCGCGTTTGTCTTCTGGTTTTTACTTATTAGTAAATATATAATCCAATATTTTCGTCTTTTTTACATATAATTGAGGAACTACCCTAAAGTGGCTTACACAAGCTGCGCAAAACTCATTCATTCTAAATTTTCAATGTGTACTTTAAACGTTTTTTATCTGTAACACATTTTGTCATTTTAAAAAGGTACCTCCGGGTTTATCTCACTTTTAAGTGAATCCACTATTTATGTAGATTTGGATAATAAGTCTCATGTGAAAGCTAAAAATTCAAACTAAAGCAAATTTCGAAAACTCAACGTGCCGCATTTTAATACCTCTTTCTCTTACTATGTTTGTAGAAAATTGTTATGAGGGCGCCGTTACACAGTGGGTTCCTTCATGTGACAAAAATATAAAAAACAACATGCATATTTGTTGTCACTGTGACCTAATCTATGTAGAAAAAACTACGAAGTATGCGTTGAAAACAATGGATGTTGCCTGAGTAACAATATTAATATTATGTTGTCTGTCAAATGTGACAGTTATATTAACAGTCGGTAATTACGTTTTTTGCCATTTTTTATATTGTAGTTGTGTTTGCTATATAATATTATTCTTAGTGTGTTTAGTTAAATCCGTGATAATGGAATATAAAGTTCAAGGTATGTATATATAAAAATCTATTAAAGAATTAAAATTTATTCATTACTTTTTATACTGAGGGTTGCACCAGAAAGTAGTCTTTTCAAACTTTTTTCTCTTTTATAATACACGAATTTGTTAAGTTTTAAAGTATTTGTTAACTTTAGTTAGTGATGATTTCTAATTTAAAATATTAAATTGGGTTTTACATTTTGGAAAAAAAATAATGTAGGTTCTACAATCATCTACTCGTTAAATTAATAATGTATTAACTTCGTAAAAAATGTGTAAATAAGTTGCTTTTGACTACAACGTATTATGGCTACGTTATTCTTTTCCAGGTAATTCCTATGAGTTTAAACTTCAAAGAAGGCTCATTTATGATATTTGGATTACTAAAAAAGGTGGAATGGGTGAAAAAGCGACTGAAGTGTTCCATGCTTTCATGCAGAATATTCCAGATATTTCAAATAAAGACTATTTGAATTTAAACTCATTAAAATTACGAGTTGAATACATTTGCAAAAGAATATATATTATGTTAAAGGAGTGCAAAGGTAACAAGTCATACTTTTTAAAAAAATATTCCGAATGGTTAAGCGTTTCAGATGAAATAACTGCCGACTTTGACGATTCATTAACAAAATCAACTACATGTAACCAAAAGCGTGGTCGGCCGCGAAAGGACTTTAGCAAATGTGGTGTTAGAACAAAGAAAAGACGATTAGCTGAACTGTCCCATGTAAACAAATCTTTTAGAGATTCTATTTTTCATGACTCTACTTCTTCAGAAATTACACCAATCGATCCAAATGAAGTTGTTTCACTTATTGTCGAAACGAAATTAACTAAACATCAATATCTTCTTCTGCGGGAATTTATAAATAATAAGTTACCCGTAAAAGTATTACCATCTTACAAGCAAGTGTTAACTGCCAAGAAAAATTGTTACCCAAAAGATATTAGCGTGACAGAAGCTTCAGCCGAAGTTGAACTACAAAGTCTTCTGGACCACACCGCATCTAGATTAATACATTCTCAAACAGTGGAATTAGAAAACGTATTGACCTCTTCAAAAAACTTACTTTTATTTGGTAAATGGGGATTTGATGGCAATTTGAATCACAAAGAATATAAACAAGCAGGATCCGACCCTAATAGCAATGAAAATAGTCTATTTGTTACTTCATATGTTCCACTGCGACTTGTTGATGCATCAGATGAAACCAACATATTATGGAAGAACCCAAGACCTTGTTCCACTCGATATTGCAGGCCAATACGTTTCCAAGTCAAAAAAGAAAATACAGAGGTTTCCTGCGAGGAAGCAAAATATTTTAAACATAAAATATCATCGTTAACCTCCACTAAAACAAGATTCAATAATTTCGATATTTCTGTTACGCATCATCTACAGTTAACAATGGTCGATGGGAAGGTTTGTTCTGCTCTATCTGAGACAAGTTTTGCCAGGTGTCATATTTGTGAAGCAAAGCCTTCGGAAATGAACGATATAGATACATGTTTAAGAAAACCAGTTCATGTTGAAAGATTTGAGTTCGGATTGTCTACGCTTCACATGTGGATCTGCTTTTTCGAATATTTTATTCATCTTTCATATAGGCTAGGCATCAAGAAGTGGCAAGTGAGATCAAAGGAAGATAAAGATATACTTTCTGAAAGAAAAAAATACATTCAGTGTCAATTTAGACTTAAGCTAGGATTAATTGTAGATCAACCACAAACTGGTGGTGGAACATCTAACGATGCGCATGGGAACACTGCCCGAAGGTTTTTTGAAAATAGTGAAATATCCGCTGAAATAACAGGTTTAGATAAGTGTCTCATCGATAGATGTGCCACCATTTTAAAATGTATGTCTTCCGGATACGTTATAAATACAGAAAAATTTAAAGAATTTGCTTTGAAAACTGCGCGAATGTTAGTTGAAACTTATTCTTGGTTTTACCTTCCAGCCTCTGTCCACAAAGCTTTAATTCATGGTTCAGAAGTGATAGAAAATGCCATTTTACCTATTGGTGAGCTTTCTGAGGAAGCTGATGAGGCCAAAAATAAAGACATTAGGTCTTTTAGACTGAACCATACTCGAAAATTTTCCAGAACAGTTATTAATTTAGACTTAATTAATCGGCTTCTTCTCACTTCTGATCCATACATTACGGGACTGCGAAAATTACCAATAAAAAGTAAAGCAACATTATCTAAAGATATTCTGGCTTTACTTTCGTGTACGTAAAAACTTCCAGATAACTTTTCTGTAAATGTTATTTAATATCTAAATTTTTGTTTCTGTATATAGTGTATTTAAATTCTATTTATATGAACCTTGGTTGTTATATTTTTTGTTTTCTATGACATCTTTGTTGTTTTGCAAATTTCAAACATTTTCCCTCTCGGAAAATGTAATAAACACATGGAAACTAGTTAGGGATATTGAAAAAAGTAATTTTTGCAAACAATAGTATTTATCCTAACAATTTATTCTACAAGTGTGCGGAAATAACCTCAGTTTCTTATTTGCCGCGCAGATTTCAGTTCGGAAAACTTGATTTTCCGCACTAGTGCTGAAAATGAAGTTTTCCGAACTTAAATCTGTGCGGAAAATTATATTTTCCGCACGCTTATGCGCTTGTAGAAAAAATATATTATAATTTATATTTGGATTAATTAAAGTATTGCCTTTATATCCTAAAATTATATTATTTCAAATATGATTTCATGATAATAATACAAAATAAAATTGGCTACTGGGTCAAGTCATGACATATTTTTTAGTGAAATTTTGAAAACCCTCTGTAGCATAAACTACCTGCAATTTTTAAACTGTATATCAGTATTTTTGAGGTCTGATTCTTTAAAAACATTTTGTTTTTCGAATGGTAAACATATCGTTATATAGTATGGTGATGTTTTACCCGTATTTCTCTTACCCACCCATAAACATGTAAATATTCAATTCGAAATAGGGTTATTGTTTTTTTTCTTCAAATTGGTAAAAACATCATTTAGCACATCATGTGTGTGCTAATGATGTGCTAAATGATGTTTTTACCATTTTGAAAAAAAAACTAACCCTATAGGGTTACTGTTTTTTTTTCGAATGGAATTTTTATTATTCACATGTTTATGGGTGGTTAAGAGAAATACGGGTAAAACATCACGATACTAATATTGCTGTATTTTCTTTAAAAACGTTGATCATCCAAAAAACAAAATGTTTTTAAAGAATCAGGCTTCAAAGTTACCAATAATAGTTTAAAAATTGCGAGCAATTAATGCTACATGGTGTTTCAAAAATTCACTAAAAAACATTACTTGACCCTGTATCTTACTCAGCAGTCAATTTTATTTTGTATTATTATCATGAAATCATTTTTGAAATAATATAATTTTAGGATATAAAGGCAAATTTTTAATTATTCCAACTATAAATAATATATTTTGTTTGCAAAAACGACCTTTTTTTTTCATTATCCCTAACTTTTTTCCATGTGTGTATTTCTAATACATATAATTTTTGATAATTTTATTTTGAATAAGGCCCTAATAATGTTAAGTATGTCTATTTTTATTAAAATCGAAATTAGTTCAAATATGGAATATTTCATTTAAAAAAAAATGTTGATCATATTTTTGGAGCACCATGTATACATAAAAAAATCGTACCTACGCCAAACCCTACTTACTAAATCCAATAACTATTCTATTTATAAATTCTAAATCACAGAAAACAGAGATATAGTTTTGATTTTCTGTGCTAAAATTAAAAGCAAAAATGTGAAATTGGGAATATTTATAATGAATCACCCTGTATACATACGGACACATTTTTTTAAAGAAACATATTTTTTTATACGGGTTGGGCTAAAACATATTTTAAAAGCAATTGTTTTTCTAATTTCCAGTTTTTTATATTTTTGACACCATCGACCATATAAGAGGAACCACTGTGCGTTAGCCCCATTCAAGGTACAATATTTAAAGATCCAGACGTAAAGATTTCTTCATCTTATTACATTTAATTATACCTTTTCACCTGAAGATGAAAGATGGGTTTTTTGCATTCTATAATGGATCCATTAAATATGATTAAATCTTCTCATCTCTATAATAACAATCTCACTAACAGAAAATTAAAAATAACCAATTTCTAAATTGTGTTTTTTGTGTACTAGGTAAAAAATATAGACATTATCATGGCGTACCAGATGTTTAGCTTATGCTTCTTCATTTGGATCTCATAAAACTTCACCATACCAAACAACAGACCTTCATTTTAATAAAATATGATACTCCGGATTTTAAGACTACGACATTTTTAATGAAACTGCTTATTACATAAAATAAAATAAATCAGTTATTGTCGCTAGTTTGAACAGACGACCATTGGATGATCAAAAAGGAAAACCCAACTTTAGATCTCTCTTCGACAGGACCTTTTCACACACTTCTTTATTTCTTTGCAGGTGGCACTTAAGTTGCACTTCAAAAATATATAAGATTTATATTATGAAATACATTCCACTAAAGTAACCTAGTTTAATTTGACCGCTCTAATCAAAACTGTTGAATGTTATATTATAGTAATATTACTCTTTATACGTATACATATTTGTGTTGTCGCATTCAGACTGTGACATGTGAAAAGTGAAACCAAAGTATATTAGCACGTCCTTCAAGGTCGTTGAATGGTTTTGCACTTATTTTTTAATTACCATTACAATTAGAATTTCCGCAGAGCGCGTTGTCATAGTTTAGTAGTTTACCGTTAATACGACGACAAATTCTGATCGTTTTGCAAGACAATAATATAAATGTTATGAATACACCTACATACATTGTTCATAAAAATAATACACATACTTGAGTAAATTCAGTAATGTTTCAGCTACTGTATATTTACGGTTTATAATTACATTTTTATGGTAACCAGTGTAATTAATGTTTTATGCGGTATAGTAACAACATAGACCGTCCTTCCGCCACAGCTTCAAAGACTCCAAATTGACCTAATGGGATTTTTTTTGCAAATATTAGTTAATTGGGTCATAAACCATTAAACGTAAAAACTTAAATAAAGTGATAAACAGTGCAACATGAATAACCTAACATCGCTACTGTCCTGCTTGTATCCAGGTATATTTAAAATCAGAAGCCTTACTATTAAGAATCAGATTAGTCGTAGAATCGCTTTTTATTGATATTTGTATTATAGACACCCTCTTTGTATAATTACATTCTGCAAAATATAGGAAAGAGAAGACAGCGTTGCAAATATTTTACGAAGTTTTTTTTATTTTATAATTCATAATTATTTTGATAAAATTTAATTTTCTAGGTTGAGCCAAGTCACCGATTAGGTGATGTAATTGTAGTTCTTCCCCCATGAGAGAAAAAATAGAACACTTAAAAAACTACTTTCACAATATTTCTATAGGTATTTGACACAGAAAATATATATATATATATATATATATATATATATATACAGCGTTCTTAATATCTTTACTAACATATCAGATATTCATAAGAACTCTAAATGTTCAAGTGGTACCCCATTATATTTAACTTGCAAAAAAGTCAATGTTGTCCTCGCAATTAAATACAATAATACGAGTTGACTTTTACATATACTAATATAGTTTAACAGTCATAAAGGATATTATAATTCGCTGTAAATGTATTTAACTTTATTTAATTGGTCTACTAAGCAATTAAGAAAAAGTTCTATTACTTAACGAATCTAAATACGAGTGCAAATGCCTATACCAAAAGAACTGTCTAAAACGCAATACATTCAACTATGCAGCTTGAATAAATTAATTGGTTTATACTCTTGGTACTACCTCGGTACTTAACATAGATTCGAGAAGATAATGTATTACCATAGAGAAACTATCCTTTACTTACATAAATCAGATGTAATCTATTAAAAACCTTAATAGGCGCGACTTATGAGGAAGTTCAGCAAAGAAATATTGGATGTTCCCGGTCAAACTGAGCTTAGGCAACCGACTTAGGAAGTGCGTAATTAGAAGATGGTATTTATCGTATCGTTAAGTCTTTAGTGTAAATGACGACGTAACAGCTATTAGTTAGTTAACAGGTGAAAACTCTACATATATGCGGTAAACAGTTTTTGCCATCGGCCTTGCTAATTTCAGTATGATGGGGAAATGACAAGGATACCGTTAGCATTCGGAATATACTGGTCCCAAAACTTTGATAACTGTTAAACATCTTGAGCAATTTATTTTACTTTACTGCAAAAATACCGATTAGATGTAGGGACACAGCTGAAATAAACATAGATATAACGCGTAGCACAAAACTGATGAAGAGTGATTTATTTACAAATATTTTACCCAGCCGCGCATGCAAAGAAGGATATGTGGTTAACAGTCATCATATATGTATGTTTTCATTGTTTCTTAACCACGTGTAGGCCAAACGCGAGGACCGATTATCAGGACTGAGAGATCAGAACATTCGTCGGTATGCCTTGAGTGTTCATAGCTATAATTGCTATTCGTCTAACAGAAAATAAACATTTCGAAGATACCAAATTAAAGAGCGTATTAGAGGGATTCTAAATATAAAAACATGTTATTATAGTGTACAGAGTGTCCCAAATACAAGTAGTTCACAGTCATATAATAATATCACAATTTGGAAAAATCTATTGACAGAAACCGAAGTATACCTACTATTCTATAATATTCTCCATAACTATAGACAGAATTTTTTTTTAAATTACTATTTTTAGCTAACAGTCTTCTGAATCATGTCGAGATTTATTTCACCTATCTGACTAAAGTTATAATGTTATATATATAGAAACAGTTTTTGTTTCCAGTGCCGTTTTATCCTCTTACCGGTATAAGCGACCACTTAGGACCCGGACCGCAAGTCGGGTGGAGATGCGGGCGGAACTGACAGGTTTGCTTGATTGTTGACATTGTTTAGAAACAGCTTGCCGGTATGGGGATTCTTGTCGTGCTCAAAACCTTTTTAAAAACATCGAATATTTCTAATATTATCTTATTAACCTTTAAAGGACATCATGACTTCGAATGTTTTCCAGCAGCATACTAATGCTATTACGCGCATAACCTTTTCTGTCAGGCCAGTGTTCTCCTACTCCTGCCACCAGACAGCCCTTACCCTTACTATTCTATTGTAGAACGAGATAGATAAGCAGGATAGAAAACAGAAATAATCATAGGAATCTTTGCGTTCACAGCGTCTACAGGAAACTGATCAATCAGTTTGCTATTTAATCTTTCACACTATCTATTCTGTAAATAGTGTATAAGCCGGTCACGAGTGTCTGGCGCCAAGCAGCCTCTTTAATTTGCGACAGGGTTACGTTTCCAATACAGAGAAGAGTACAAACCTTATTGTTGCTCTGATATCCTTAAAATAACTAGCCTTTCTAAATTGCATTGACTCCCATGCAAGTTTCGACAGAGGGCCCTCTATACGCACATACAAAAAATAATTAATGACTAATAAAAGGTCATTCGTAGTTTTACGTAATCCTTTTATACCCCAATCTGATTACTAAAAATGTTCCTGATTCCGCTGTCCAGTAATTCGACTACTGCGGCTCTGTATACTTTGAGACAAATCACCAAGGCCAAAAGCCTAAAGTGATACAAACACTGTTGAGATCAAGTTACTAGAGCATACATTTTGTAGATACATAATTTTCGTGGCTTGTAATTTTGGAAGGCATGCATTTTTAGTAGTTAGAGGTTGGAGTTTTTATAAATAAATTGTGTTCTTATAATATTTAATTATTTAAGTCTTTTTTAAGAAAAAAAAATATGCTTATTTATCGATTACTGTATTATTTAAATAAGCCATAAAACCATTTCGGCATTATTTTTAAGTTTTGAAATTAAACACAACGAAAAGTGGAAAAAATCTTTCCTCGAGTGGGATTCGAACCCACAACCTCTGTCAGACAGGGACATCTAATCAACTAAGGAATCGAGGAATCCGATAACAAATTAGTAGCGAGATCAGATGACTCTCCCCATCCGCCGTGCAGATATGCTCGACTTTTCAACGCCCCACTAACCGGCATCGGTCCTGCTTCGGTTCTGCTTCCTGTTTCGGTTTGCCTTGCAGGTTTTGAATTAGATTCGCCTAGTATTTATTCCAAATTTGTAAACTTTCTAATAACGTATCACATACCATGCACTACAATTCCCATTAATTGTTTTTCACCAAATTGGCCTATATTATGGTGCGCTATTGCTTCAACCCCGTGCATTATATAACAAAGCGAAGTTTTAAAAACCTGGTCAACGTCATTTGCATGAAAAATGTGTATCATTGTAAGAGAGTCGCAACTCCTAACTATAACAGCATAGGAGTGGTCCAGTAGCCATGATGTAACTAAGCGGATGGCATTGGGGAAACAAACCGGTCCATCTTGACCAGCCAAGATATAACAAATTTAAAAAATATACATGATAATTACAAGTACTATATAAATGGACTGAAACAAAGTTTAGGGAACGTTTATTTCAATATTTTGCTCGAATAACTGTTTTCCAAGTTCCAACACCATCGTTATTGAACGATTACCTATTTCCTGCTGTGGCAGTCGATCTGACAGAGACACATGGCTTCCCACATTGCTCACACACCCTCACAAACCACGTTGGACATTATTAAGCTTTGATAATCGTTCATGTCCATTATTGAACCGAAACAACACCTGAACATAAGACACGGATTAATCAAAGATAAAATATCTTCGTCTCGTCCTCTTTAACATACTGCAAGGCGACCTAAAAAATCGAGGAACAATATAATTTAATAAAAAATCAGCCAACCTTAACTTAATTGATTATTCAAGAATAACTTACACAGACAACATATGAGAAGAAATTTATAACGGGTTTTTCCTTTCATTTACTTTCTTTAAAATGTGCGTTAGTAATAAACCGATGGATTGTTAATCCGTTAAACATATCTAAAATTATATTTCCTGACGGTCAAATTCCGAAACTGGTTAATGGATTCAGACGTACTACAGATAATTGATTTTGCCCCTCATTAATATATCGGAGTCGGAGCAGGAAAAGATATAACGGATTAATGAGATTTTTACTTTTTGTTCGGCCGCTCAGATCTTCCTTTAGTAGATTTATTTCAAAGAGCCGTTAGAGACGGCTTAAATAAATCCTATTAATTTGATAGTAAGAGTTCAATTAAGGAAATTGGCATTAATTAATTCAAGTACATTTTTAATTAATGACTGTATTTATTACTTAAATAACTTATTTAATAAATACTATACAATTTAGATTTTTTCGCAGTTTAATGTTAGTAAATCCAAACTTATGAGAATAAGAGGCAACATCTATAACTTTCAACTTATTACCAATAATGTTTCGATGATGCTAGGTTTTGCATCTCACTCTTGAACTTTCATTGTGGTTTTTTAAAGAAAATTTTAGAAAACCGAATTATCTGCTAGAAAACGTTTAAGTGGTCAATTATTATATCGTTAAAAGTCTGAGGAAATTTTACAACTTGAAACCAAAATATGATTGACAATTCAAGGAAGTAGAGCTTGCTTCTTGGCCCCGATAACCTAGTCGTAACACTAAATAGTATAAATGTATAAATAATAAAAAAAAATCCGACAGAACGGTCATTGGTAAATGAAATATATGGAGACAAACATATAAATAGTTTTATATTGAATATAATATACCTAAGCTATAAAAACAGCACCAGCTTACCATCAGTTCTCTTAAGTGCAAGTTAATGTCATATTGATTATTATGGCACACATTAGGAAGATAAAAGGTAGTATAATATTTATAGAAATATTTATAATCAAAGTCTACCAATGTACCAAAAATTATAAAAATCGGCGATGGTTAACTTAACCGAAATTTTACTTAAATTTTGTTCATATACTTAATATATTGATATATATATATATATATATATATATATATATATATATATATATATATATATATATATATATATATAATCAATATTTTTGTTAAAGTTGGTTTCTGGGGTCCCATTCTAGAAACATGCGAAAAAGTTCTTATGGAAAAAATATAGAGAGTACTTCAACCTTGAAGTAATAAACCATTCCTTACTAGTAGAAGTAATAGGTTCTTTTACTTGACCAAATACATATTGATAATATTGCCATTATTTATTAGTCGCAGAAAAAATAATTTTCATACAGTCTGATCCTTTTTTTGCATAAGTGCTCCGCTGTATTTCCAGAATTTGTTGCCAGGTTAAATTAAAATATTTGTGCTATGTATTGAATTAATATCTTAATACAAAAAGGTAGGAAAAAGGGTCGATTTTTTGAAAAAATATTAGCAATTTTCTTATGGAAAGGTTGATCTTAGATTATTATTCAGCTTCATCAAGAACCCCTCTATACAAAATTTATATGTTTAGTAATTCATGGGCTTTCGGAGATGCTTATGACTTTTGAAAGACTTTTTTAAAGGCAAAATTCTCGCAATCGTTTCTTTTATCAAAAGACACTACTTTTTATTTTTTCTTTAATTAAAATCCTCACTAAATGTCTTCGCTAGAGTAGTAGAGCAATTTTCCTACCTAAATTCAATAAATAAAAGTATCTCCCACAGCCAATGAAATATTTTGTTAAAATGTGGTATACAGGGGAGTTTGATTTTGCTGAATCTATATAAAAACTGAAAATATTTTCCCACCTAGTTTCACACATCAATAAGCGAGTTAAGTGTGTCAAAATAAACAGATTTTAAATCCATACATTGCAGTGTATTAAGTGAAACAAATCTGTATATTTCAGTAACCAGTATACTAATTGAGTTGTGGGTTTTGGTTGTCATTGGGGTAGGGAAGCCTATACTAATGAAAGCGCCGATTTTATTTCAGCAAAAATAAATACACTTTAACCCATCAAATAAGCTTTTTTACAAAATTTTGACAAGCTTGTTAAATATGTTAATTAAATATTTAAAGGTTAACCAAAAATCTTGTAGGAAAAATCTATCTAGTTTCATTTTTTATTCTTATTATTCAAAATTGTCTTTACATTTTAATTAGTAGCCCTGAAGAAGAAATAAATTATTTCTAAAGCTTGGTTTATAAATGTAATATAGACTTTTTGTCCGAATGCCCTTTATTTCTTTATACTATATACTATTAGTAGTATATGGCCATTAAGCATAAGCACTACATGTTTGTATAATGCTTAGTCTGACACTTTATTAATTTATTTTCAGGGGAATAGCCTTGCTCATTTTTTGACCCTGTTATTAGTTTCTCCATATCAGCTCACTTAATTGCGAAAACCTATTTTTAATTTTAGTTGGTGGATGTGGAAAGATTTGTGATTCGTTTTTTGTGCTTAGTGTAGATTTTTTTAACAAAATCGGTAGTTTTTTAAAATATTTTTAACGTAATGATTCAGTGCCATCTCAGTAATGTTAGTAATTAAATTAGTTTAGGTTAGGTTGAGTAAATAGTGCAATTACTTCGAAAGTAGTACAATTACTAGAGACGCTACAGTAATTGAATTACGGTAACTGCGTCGGGAATAAATTACTTTTTAAAAGTAATTGGTAACTGAACTACTTGTTTTTAGAATGTTAGCAGCAATTTATGAAAGCAATTACTAATTAATTGTAATTGAATTACTTTTTGAAAACAATTGTCACTTAATAAATTTAAAAAATTGTTTTTAATAAGTATTTTCTAATAATGTATGAATGTTTTCTCGGTTTTCTCTATTTTTTAAAAAACCATGTAGGCAGTTCCGAATTATTATATCGAAAGGTATCATAGAGTTCGTTAATTCGAAATATTTGGTAAAGGCAAGCGCCCATGGCCGGAGCCGTACGTCCCAAAAGAAAATATTATTTACATTATTATAAATACGATCAAAGTTAAGCTTAAAGTCAAGTTAAGTTTAACCAATCAGTTAAGCCAAAGTGGATCAAAATTGACTTGCAAGATAGTGGTCAAGATTTTAAAGCGCTAAACCAAAATATATCTGAATAAATCGAACAACATTAAGATCACGGTTAAAGTGATGGTCGCGGTTGTATTTGCTTTGAAACCATGTGTGTTTATAAAATAGAGGTAAAGGTAGGAGTTTAAGAGGAAGCGCTTCAAAATTGAGTTTTAAACAAATTATCATTTACGCAATTTAATAAGTTAATAATTATTGTGTTTTCATTTAACCTATATCTGCTCAATACTTCACAGTAATAAGTCGAATGAGAAATATGATCATCGTCACGGTCAAGGTCATTAACTTTTGGAACGTTTGTCAAAGTCATGAATCGTGTAAAAATATTAAAGCAGTAAGTCATATGGAATAATTCAAAACTGAAGCGAAACATTATCACAATCACGGTCCAGGTCACCCTATTTTAAATAGTTATAAGACCTATATATCTAAGGATTGAATATGGTTCAGAATAGCTTGAAAAATTGAAAATCTGTCAAAATAATGCCTTAAATTGAAATGGTCCAAAATTGGATTACAAGATTTGACCCAGACAAGCTAGTAAAATTCAATAAATGTATATAAAAAACACTGATTTAATGCAAGTTTTAGAAACTATAAAAAATAACAACGAAACTGACTTTTCTTTAATCGAAACATATTTAGGACGCTCAGTTGAAGAGAAGAAATGCAGCGTTAATTTATAACTCACTAAGTCACTGGTTGGAACTTTTCCCAGTTTTACACAAAAATTATGTCGGACATTATTTAACATTCTTCAAAGTTTGTTAATAATCAAATTAATATTATTTACGGCTCTTTTAATGGGTTGTGTATTAAACCTCAATGTTGAATTGCCAACGTTTCGGAAAGTATATTTCCTTTTACAGGCTAGTTAAGGTGGGTTTCAAAATATAATTATTACACATAAAATACATTACATAGAAAGACGGGATAATTTTGATGACTGCATAAACACATATAGAATTAAAATATTTTTATCTTATACTTATTGCTAAACAATGGCAACTTAACACTGGACTTCATTACTAACCAATCCATATAACTCGCTACCAATACTTTTAATACCGTGGTTAATCCTTCAATATATTTTTCGATGAGTTCAACACAGCAAACGGATGCCACTTAGCTGACAGTGAATAGTAAGACCCGTATAAATAATGCATCAGTCTTCCTTTCAAAAGTTGCTCGCTTATATTTATGCCATCTACTAAATGTTCAATAATAAAATGCTTGCTTATATATAAGGACAGAAGGTTTATATCGTCTCTGATTTTAAGAGAGCACTTGAGTTGACAACCTGCGAACTTGTAATCTAATCGCCACCTTACTTAGGTTTAAGTAGACAGCTGGTTTTCAAGTAGTAAATGATAAATGAAGGATAAAGAGAGATCTGGAAAAATGATGATAGGTCCAGCTGGTATCTGGTCGCTGGGAAAGAACTGTCAGTCATAAACCTAACACCCACGTATTAAAAGTAAAGAAAAATACACTGTCAAGGCTACCACATAATTGAGGAAACAGGATACCATTGAGAATATACGTAGGCCAATGAGGTTAGTGAAAAGGTTCTTCTCAATTAACATTTTACTGCTACTGATAGTATAGTTTTAGTTCCTGCAGATTGAGTAAATGCAAACCAATAACAGCAATTTCTCTGGGCTTAAATCTCCAGTCTATTTTGATCGAGTATAGCACACATGTATCTGGTATCTGATTGCGTCACTTTATCTGTCAAAAATCCGCTTATATTAATCACATGATCGTATTAAGTTTATTGCATTATTTCGAGTGCACGTTACTCGATTTAAATTACAATATAAGTAAAACGGTCAATTACAGACAATACCTAAACGCATATTTCATTTGCGGGAAAGCAATTAATACGTTGCAAATATCCGTTATATAATATAATTATGTCATGTCATTACGAGTAACTTGCTTTATTACAGTTAAAGGTAGTTAATATCATATTATTACTTATGTCTCTTTAGAACTGAATGTTATACGCCTTATATAAAGTTGCTTATTTTGTAACATAATCCCAATTGGTATATTACTAAAAGCATATTAGGTATTGGTCATTTTTTTTAAATCATCGTAAACAATTTATCTAGTTTTATTCGACTAAGTTTTTAGATTCACATTCAATAACGATTTTCAGACCTGGATTGCCTCTTTCTTTCAATATTACTTAGGTTATGTCAAATTAAAAATTGTAATTATCACGATGGTTAAAATATTACGTTAAAAAAAAAGTAAAGCTTTATTTAGAAATTCCTGCGTCACGAATTATTTTTATAACTTTTTATCATTAAATAATGGTACTTAGGGTTGCACTATGTCAAAATGGAGGGTATTTGACTGTTAGTCCTCAATTGTACTTTAGGGACCAAAACACGAAATGAGAAACTAAGCAAGCCTCTTATAGCTGAATTGTGCTCACCGTATGGTCGCGGCGTCGCCCAATGTTGCGATAGCCTTTCCGTAAATCATATTCAAGTCTCTGTTAAAAGGCACGGGTTTTTTAACAGACTCTCTAATTACATTTATAAAATACCAAGGCCGGTTCAAGAACTTTGGTTTCTTACATTTACGACTTTGGTATACTGCAGGGCATGTTACTTAGTTTTTTTAGGATATTAGACGTATTTGAAATATGTAATAAAAAATTGATATTCTATTAAAACGAATACCATCGATATCATAATCAGAGCACTCTTTAAACTAAATACTAAAGTAAAAGTACTTTTGTCAAAAGTAATTACGTGAATTTTAATCAAATATACGCGAGAATTGAACTTTATAAATATACGAACACTTATTTTATTAACAACATATGGTTTATATTGCTTTCTCCTCGTTTAATACATGAAGACCAAATATCTCAACGTAAACGTATGACAAAGCTGTTCATAAGCCGATACCGGAGTAACTCTAAAACTGATCGACTTTCCAGTGTCAAAGAAAAAAAATATTCCATGTAAAAATAAGTTCTTTTTTCGTTAAGATTATCGAAAAGACCGCATTTTTTTATATTCCTATTTTATTTTCTGTTTTAAAAAAGTGTATCTTCTTATTTACTGGAAAAAATATCTGTAGACTTTCTGATATCCCTTTATAAGATATAGATAAGATTTATTTTAACGTTTTTTCAAAAAAGTAAAAAACGGTTTTTACTTCTTTATATATATATATATATATATATATATATATATATATATATATATATATATATATATATATATATATATATATATATATATATATATATATATATATATATATATATCGATAATTTTGCTGATCTTTGCGTTTTCAGATTCCTAGTCTCCGAAAAACATATTCTCCCATTGCCGTGAGTCTGGTCGGTCAGTCAGTCTGTAAGCGCTATAGCTTAAAAACTACTTTACTTCAAATTTCAAATGGTAAAATTTCAATATTAATAAAAGATGGCCAAACAAAATGGTGGCTCGATAAAATATTAAGAAAAGCAGCCCGAAAAAACTACTTTTTAGATTGATTCCAAATTGTATGCAAGAATTAAGTGTGATATAGAAATAAACTGATAAAAGTGTCGTACGAATTCAAGATGGCAGAACAAAATGGCGGTCAAATAAAATGTTTGTAATCGCGAAAAAATCCGTCTTTTACAGACCTTTAGGTTTTAGCGTTAGAAGCCCAAAAACATGTTTTCTAAATTCCGTTGGTCTGTCTACCTGTCAGTTTTCGGCATAGCTAAAAAACCCGATTGACTTCAAATTTCAGTTAAACATTAAAGGTCTTATGGGGATAATCTGGTAACATTTTGATAAAATTCTTATATGGCTAAACAAAATGACGGCCTGGTGCAAATGAAAACTGATTATCCAAATTTTACCCAAAAATCAAGTGTTACATAGAAATGAACTGATAACATCATAAGTCAGTATATGTATATGTATTGCTAAATGTGCTGAACTAAACTGGGTCACACTTTAGTATTTCTAATGAAAAAAGAAAGGCGAACAACGTGGGATATTCTGGGTATAGAAAATTTACCGATTTTTTTCCTAACGATGACGCATCTTTTAAGTTCAACCTCCATACTTTGTATTTTCCTAGCCAGCCGACTCGTTCGCTAGACTAAGAAGTTTTCTGTCGGCGACCCACATTGACCTCTCACTCTGCAGATTTCATGTGATTTATGTACAGCAGTATAATCGATAAACCTCCTCCTAAAACCGAAATGTTCAGCCAAACAGTCATGAACAGGCACGATATATCTGTCGAAAGCGAATAAAAGACAAAATGGGATTTTAAAATTTTGGCGAAATCTCTGACGGTGGCCAACATAGGGGTGATTTTATGAATCGCTCAATGTCTGTAATATGAAAACGGGCAATCTGAGGAAAAAAAGATGGACGTACAAATTATAAGGAATGCTAAAGCTATGTCGAATGACTATTAAAGTAGTAAGAAAATTATATAAATACTAATAAATATCAACAAATCAAAATGCAAATTATTTATGGAAAAAATTAATCAAGGGACATATTCATAGAGCGCTTTCCTGGCAAGACACAAGTTGTGTGTTCAAATCCCACTCGAGGACACACTTTTTCCACGTTTCGTCATTTTTAATTTCAAAAATCTTCTAACTTATTATCATAATTGACAAGCTTGTCAACCTTTTTAAAAACCAATCCTTACTGCATTTATAATTTATTTTAATCCAAATAAGTAGAGTCAGAAAACATATTCAGCATGTTATTAATTGGGTACTTTCAATATCACTTTCATTTGCCCATTTATTTCCACAGCTGCTCCTTTTAAGTATTTTACCCTTGGCTTGATTTCACACCCACTATGGTTTTTAAGAAAATATTAAACTAATGACCTGTCTTGTTTCCTACTCCTTTCGAGATCGTACGGAGTAACACAGTAATTCAATCCTTGATGTAGTTTTATTAGAAAGCGAAGATTTAATTAGAAGTTCTTTCGTTTTAAAATTACTTTCTTTTTAATATGAGAAGTACCTAACTTTGAATTTTGAAAGAAATTGGCTAAAGCATTTCGGATACAAGAATTTGGTGATATTTTTGTTTGACGGTCTAAAGTATTTCAAAATAGCAATAACGTGCGACAGGTGACTTGAACTTACATTTATTTTTGTTCAAAATGTAATGTATATATATATATATATATATATATATATATATATATATATATATATATATATATATATATATATATATATATATATATACATCTACTCGATGTTGTTAGTAAAAGGTTAAAAATAGAAAGAATAGAATATTAAGCTATAACCAAGATACAAAGAAAACTGCTAGCCTAACGCTATATATCTAGCAGAGAATGGACCTTTTTATACAATTATTAACAAATATTTTAAACTGCAGTGTAATAACCGTACTTTCACAAGGCCAAATAATTAAATTATCTCGAATACATACGCTCTGAAAAATAACAGTGTCCTTGTCATAAAAATGTAACAAAAAGTACCTTACTTAAACAAAGAATCTATTGTAGACTAAAATATATTTGGCGTGACTAGCAATGCAAATCATGTTGTTTTTATAAATATATCACTCCCTAATTTATCATATCTTAACCTAGCGTTATTATAGTACATATTTTTATATTTTTGTTCTGCCATTCTACATACGCAGACAGTTGTTGACAGGCTATGTTATGCTAATTTGATTTAAAATGATTTTTCTGTACTTTCAAAGTTTAGATCCCCATATAGTTTGACTCGTGACGGTTATGACTTGTAGCAAGTTTGAGTTTAGCATTGCCCAGGGCATGGTGATTTGCAATAAATGGGCATGGTATTCGGATATATACGTATCTGTATCATAATATCTAAATTCTAGGTATCGTTCCATTGTTTTGTGGTTTACATAATAATTGACATTTAAAAGAGAAAAAATGATTTTAATTCACCCACATATTCTAGAAGTCAAAATATTTATTGATGCATAAAGGTTAGTTCTAGGGTTCTACATTAATCTAATTTATACCATTTCGTTATCATTCATGTTAGTACTTATAAGAAAAGTCATTGCAAAAAATTGTACTATAAAAAGTATTTTTATATTCTTTGATAAGGGACGGTAGTTTGCTGCTAGTTCCCACTGAGTCCCTTATAAATACTCCCTGAAAGCATCGTACCACCTTATTCTATAGCATTTTAATTTTAACTAACTTAGTGTTTATTAGGAAATTAATCTTTCAAGCAAGGTTGTTACCATAAGTTAGGCAACTAAAAAACCAGCTATGCAAAAGCGGAACAAGAGCCTGGATAAACCGAATCCAGCTGCACGAGTCCAGCTTACCGAGTCCCAACATATGTTTATAAATTCTTGGTGTGAAGCCTGGGGACGCAATGGCAGGGTGGTCTAGTTGCGTTGCATTTTGATTATCCCTGGTTAGGTCTTTTTTGAGGTGTATCTATATTGCAACTAGAATTTGTTTAACAAAACCTACACTGTAAGGTAGATCCGTCCCGTTAGGTTAGCACCACGTTCGTCAATTAAACCATGATTAAAATTATAATAAATAATAAATCTGATATAAAAAGTGTATAAGTAAAACCATACATAAGACAATTATCTGCCTTTGCGCTTGGTAAGCGGCGGGACTCGTGTGGATGTTCAAGAAAAAAAAATGCGAACCGAATGCTAATTTGAGCCAGCATCCATCGTTCCTTGTATCCATTACGGTGAATACGTGTTCTGTGAAAATTCATTATACCGCGCAGATGGTGCTGACGTTGCCACATCTGTGTTCTTTGCCTTATATAACCGAATTGCCACTTTTTATTATTTATTATGGCATTAATGATGTTTATGTCTTTAATGGTAATTTTTATCGACGAACCCGGTGCTAACCTAACAGGACAGAACCACCTAACAGTATTTGTTTTAAAAAAATCCTTGTTTTAATATAAATACACTTTTTGACATCACATCAAAAAAAAATTCCTAAGCAGGGCTAACCATAACGCAAATTGTAAGTTTTCTTAAAAAAAAGTTATCGTCCGAATTGAAATTCGAACACTGCAATTGAAGAAATTTACCACTGCACCCCCAGGTTGCATACCGGCTATTTAACTAAACTTGCGTAACCCCCGCGGAAACAACGACGAACCAATAGGAGGATCTATGGATGCCGTCTCAAATTTGCAATAGGAAGACCGAGACTCTGGTAAGAGCGAATCGTTCAGTCACATAACAATACCAATTCGCCTTCCTGTTGTCTTATTCTGATCAATACCATTGCTTGTTGAGTTTCTATACCGCTTTCGCCACCCTACCCCCACCGCCTACCAACTGGTAAATTTAAAAAACGAAGATGAAGGGCTATCTTAAGCAAAAAGATATTTTGTTCAAAAAAATTTAAAATTTTTGATTTTTGTTCCATGCAGTTTTACCTCCAAATCTGGGGTTCTTATCTACTTGGGGGAAATTTTGGGAGGTAGTTTTTCTGAAGCATAAATGGTGGTGATTTATTTTAGGCTGGTGTGGGAAAAATATAATTATTATTGTGACAATAAGTAGGTAGTACCTCATGTCCGTAGGTAGAACTATATTTTTGACAGGGCTCATTTTCTTTGTGCCACAGCTGATATTTCATATTTTTCCGATGATATACATGCTTTAATTTTTAAGAAAACTGTTTACTAGGGCTTAAATCTTCTTTTTTCAGAGCTCAGTACTGGCTAGCCCCCTCCCCCCCTAACTACGGTTTTGTGGTATCTTCATTTTCAAATCTAAAAATGTAAAAATTTGATTTTATATAACAGTATATCAATAATTATCAATTAATGAAAATTGTGATTTCTATTTTAAAATTTAATCAAGACTCTCCTTGTTTTTTACTGAATGTGATTCTTTGATTAAAAATATTTTTCTATATCGTATTTAGTGTACTAATAATATAGAAAAATTCTCAATATAATACTTTAAAAAATGTTAATTTTGGGCGAGAGGATTTTTATTTTAAAGTGGCCAATTTGGGGGTTTTATCTACCATTTAGTTAGACAATATGGCAACACTGCATAAGTACACGTTATATTATTGGTTGCATGTCTGTAGTTCGCACATGAAGTTCATTTTTTCTTTCAAACATTTTGGCCATTGAAGAAAATAGCACAGTTAACATGGTTTTTTCTGCCAATTTTTTTTTTGGATCACATTCGTGGAAGAAACTTTGTGGTCCTACATGGACTGATTTAACACGTGTCAATGCCTAGCTGTTTTGATAAGAGTCTGGATGCACCGAATATAAATTTAAGCTGCATTGCGTTCCTCCTATTCGTTGTGGTGATCACGTCCTCTATGACGAATCTTCATACCGCCGAGGCAGTGCCGATGTTGCTACGCATAGGGCCAATATAACGTGACAGATACTCCTAACAGTACAGGTTTCGTTTTATAAAAATTCTTGCTTTAATATAGTTACACTTTTTTACAACATATTAAAAAAAGGGCTAACCAGTGCTAATCAAAACGCAATCCGATTTTTAAAAACAATGCGACTTTTAAAACACAATTACACACAAAATTATAAAATTTGTTTATAAAACTAAAAAAAAGTAATTTGCTCAAACCTGGATTCGAACACATATCCATTGCAGTGAAACCGGAGAACCCTGCTACTAAGCCACGAGGCTCACACTGAGAATTTAACGAAGCTTGTTTATACTCCGCAGAAGTAAACGACCAATAGGAGAATGCCGGCTCATATGTGCATTGGGTATACCGAGTCTCTAATGATGTTTTGTTGATGTATCTGTCAGCTGTCCTAAGTTGACATAACCCTTTCTTTGTTCTGTTTATTTTGAAAAAAATATGCCTCGTCTACATAAAATTTCGTTAACAACAAAGAAATAACTAAATAGGAGTACAAAATGGTTCAAGAAGATATCAGTAAAAATAAATTTAGGTATATGAAGCATATAATTTAAAGAGTTGTAATATTTGAAATAAGATATTATTGAAAATCTGCATGAGCATCTGCATCTGTGGTGTTCTTCTATTGTATTATTAGCCTTAAATCATTATATGCGATGCAGTTTGCTAGTTCTGCATTAAACTATTTTACATATTAGTATTCTTATTTAGTAATATGCATTTCATTTAATGGGGAACAATAGGTGAGATGTATCCGGTTTGTTTCCTAGATAAATTACACCGCGTTCTGCTATATGCTTTATTAAGAGTGGTATGAAGTGGGCGAATTACATTTTTAAACCTTTAAATTAATAATAGCATTTTGCGTTATTTATATAAACAATAGTAGAAAGAATTACATGAATATTATTCAATTTAATTCTAATTTGCTTGATGTATTGGGATACAAAATCAACAAAAATATGAACGTATTAAGTATTCACTGAGAAACAAACATCCCAAAAACATATAGGATTGTTCAGCTTTTCGGTCAAAGTTAAGTTTCTCAATTCCATTAGGGGACTAAAGGTTTCCCAGTACTTTTGTCATCCCTTTCAGGTGTGCTAACTCCAGGAAAAATTCCCCCTGCTGTAGAATTCAGAATTGTTTTAATGCTAACTCTCAAGGGATGGAAATGTTTGACTTGTTACCTCATTTTAAAAAATACTTAAAATCTCAATTTTAATTGATATTTTATTCTTAGCTTAGTCATACTCACAGCTTAATATCCCACTAAGGATATTGAATGGACTCTTAGTCTGTTGTATACCACTTCTGAAATAATAAAAATTAATAATAAAATAAATTATGGTCTACCTATGCTAGTTTTCTTCCTAGTTTGACTGAAATCGGCTTGCACGTTCTCAAGATTTGTTTTAATGCATACCCTTAATACATAATATACATTTTCTTTGCCAATAATACCAATGCTATGGATTTCAAAAATAACTGCATTTACTCTGTATTCTTAATTTGAGTAATACGGGCTAGTAGATTAATAAGATTTTTTAAATACGTTTCCTTGAAAATTATTTACGGCCATGACCTATTTTTGCTGAAGATTTGAAACGAATGGCTTTCAGTGATCTCAAAATATCATAAAAGCATACATATAGATGCAACACAGACTATTTTTATTGTGGTCTTAGTGTTGTAAGATCTCTGAATATCTGCAAACCCAACTCCTATTTTTTCAAAATTTTTGCACATTGCACTAACTTACTGACTGACCACCATATATCTCCGAAACCGTTAAAGATAAAAACGTTTAAATTTGACGTGGACTTTCTTCTTGAAATGTACGTGCGAGACAAGAAAGGATCTTCTGAAACTCTTCCTTATGGAGGTGAAAAGGGGTAAAATGTGTTTTTACTTTTTTGTACAATATCTCTTCAACTAAATGAATTTTTAAAACAACTCGTTCGGCAATGGCTTCTACAAATAATTATCTAAATCAATTTTTGCATTTCTTTTAATTATACCGTTAAGGAAATGAAAGGGGTGAAATATGTTTTTCCATTTTTTACAATACATCTTCAACTAAATGAGTTTTCAAAACAATGTTTTCGCCAATGGCCTACAAAAATGATTTTCTAAAAACTTATTTCTGGATTTTGGCATATGCCATATCAATTATCTAAAACCTATTTATTGATGTTTTGAAATTATACCCTTAAGTGGGTGAATTTTATTTTTCATTTTTTACAACATCTCTTTAAGTAAATGAATATTTAATACAATTCCTTTGTCAATAGCTTTCAAAAATAATAAACCGGTTTGTTGATTTTTTTAAATCCCACCCTTAGAAGGGTAAAAAGGTAAATACTTTTCTGCAATATCTCCTCAACTAAATGAGATTTAACGATACTTTTATTAAGGATTTTTAAAAAGAATAGCTTAAATACCAATTTCTGGACATTCCGCCCTTAATCGGGTGGAAAGGAGTGAATTGAGTTTTTACTTTTCTTTAAAGATAATTTAAAACAATTCTTTCGTCAGAGAGTTTCAAATAATTATTTCATATCGAGAAAGTAATTTCTGGATTTTTGGACTAGGTATTATCCTTAAGAGGTTGAAATGTGATTTTTCTTTTTCTAATTATCCCTTTCCTGAATGAGATTTTAAAATGATTTATTTGTCAATGTTTTTCAAAAATAATTGTCCAGAAGTATTTTTAGGATTTTTTTGAAATTTCACTTTTAAATGTGATTTTAATTTCTCTAAAATATCTCTTTAACTAGACAAGATATTACGGCAACTGTTTCGTCCAAGGCTTTCAGTAAATGATTATCTTTAAATCAATTGCTAGATTTTTTTAAAAATTCTACCATTATGGAGGCGGATTGGAGATAAAAAGGTACAATTTATTTTGCATAATAAAATTCTACCTCGATTTCATGTTAAGCACTTTTTAAATAGTTACTAAAAACCCTATTTTAGAAGCACTTTTTTAATTTTTTTAAAATTTAACCATCAAAATCTAACCGAAAGAAATAATGTATGTATTTAGGTATCAAAAGAGCAGACTAAAAATGTTGTTTATCAATAAGCATTAATCTAAATAATTTCAACTTTTGCATACTTCTATTTTTATTATTAGTTATTAGTTATTGTTAGACACATTTTTCATTTCACCATTTCTACTTGTATGCAACGAATTGCACGGCCTCAGCTATTAATATAATGTATGAGCTATTATAAGAAAAAAGTTAAAATTTTGTGTAAAAAGTGTTTTCCATTTAAATAGTATAGACTCCAACTATATTTTGAATATAACAACGAAATCCCTATTGAGAGAAAGAATTACTAACTGTCAAAAATCTTTGCTTCAAATTATTTTTTCCGTTGAATTGTTTTACAGTAAAAACAAATGTCAATAAATTGATTTTCTCAACACTGTGATATTTGCATTTGATCATCAGTATTGATTATTGTTGTGCTTTCGAAAACCCAGATTCATGTCCCTATTCACAGCGAATATTACTAAGACAACTTGTTTTTTATTATTACTATGCGTTATTATTTAATTACATCAACTAGATAGCAGGTTTTTCATTTCGTTTTCGAGAAAAACAAAACTATTTATCCAATTATTTGGTAAAATAAAAAAATTATTTCAACTTTTCGAAATATATTACAGTTGCTAAACAAAGATTTTTATCTCCTCTAGACTTTCCATAGAAAAGAGTTTTTGTTGTTTCACAGAACATGTTCACAGTTAAAATGTCATAAGTATCTAAACTAACCTTCCCTTTAATATGCCACGCTTTAATGAGTCACGCCACAGGATGATAAATTAATGATTTCGACAGTTATGGAGTTTCACACATTCATGGTCAGGCGTTTTAAAGCTACGGCATTTTAAAGATCAAAAACGCGTCTTTAAGCAGAATTCAAGAACAGTTAGCAGTTCAGACTTCGACAATTCTATCATAACCTATATCAAGGTAGTTAAGTAAAACTTGAAGAACTACAGATTTTTTTGACAAATATAGATATATTGATTGACTAAAAAGATGATTGTGGCTTATATCAGAGTGATTCCATAGAACATGGAAATGGATCTAAATATTGAACTATATTTCCTATAGTATAGTTTCATCGAAAAATTTCCGCGTAGCACAATTTAACATCTAGTGATGCCAGTATGTAGCAGTCTCGTACCTTCGAACTGAATTATTTATACAAATATTTCTAAATAAATAGACCTAACTGGCGCTCTAGGTATCTTTGCACCTAATTTTGTTGCGCGCAATTTAATACTTTGATTAAATGCCGACACGAATGATTAAAAGTGATACATGTATTGTGTATCTGATGGAACGTCTATGCGAAATATGAACGTTTTTTGCCGAAACTAATTAATCGATTTATATGCGAAGGGATTTTAACTATTATAGGTTTAATGCATATTTGAAATATATTGGCTATTTATGTATATTTCTAACTATTTTATTGCAAGAAAACATCCGCTAGTTAACTCAAGGAGTGTGTGTTTATGTGTGTCAGAAGAGTATTTGACACAGTGTGCTAAAAGAAATATGGAATGAAATAGGAAAACACCTATCGATCAAACTAGGATTTTTGTGGACGCTATGTAATAAAATTAATAGTTGAAATGTTGCCTCTTGAACCTTTTTTACCCTACCTAGTTGCAAGGTTCTCAAAAAACTAACCATTTCATAAATGTAAGATTTGTGAATAATTCTATCAAGAAATTGTTTTTAGAATTCGCCATAGTCGAAATAATCTGCGATTTACTCTCTGATGCATCCACATGCATAATTGAAGAGCAGGCCCTTGAAATGTTTTAAACCAAATTTAATCCATGTCACCTAATTCGCGAAGAATAGAAAAGAAAGAAATAGAAATACCCTTGGAAAATTAAATTTATTTGCAAAACAGTAATTTCTCAAGGTGCAACTTAGAATCCGGTCTTACAAGGAAAAATTTCCAACCTTTCCACTACCAACTGAGCTTTTAGTAACTCGCTGGGTATACGATTCGACAGCCTTGAGGAGTTCAAGGAAGTCTTTGAAAATTCTTTAACAAAAAAGGTGTTTTAACATATTATTAACCTATGTCTGAATCCATTACAAAACCTGAAACTAAGAGTTTGCCTTTAATTAAATCCCTGAGGGTAATAGAAAACATGGTAACATTTTTCATTTCCCAGATATTTTCCGTGAAAATCTTAAAAGTGCAAGAAAATAACCTTAGCTTTCAAGAACTATGTCAGATAAATTAACACATCAATGGTACCAATACGGTTTGGCCTAACCTTGTTATTGGTGAGATGGCGCCAAAATTTAAGGATTGCTTATGACATCTGTAGATGTGGAATGCCCTTTTCTACATGCAAGATGATTTTGGCTCACGCACGTCAAAATTCCACCCTGGAAAACTTGGAGCAGTATAAGGTAGCTTTCATTTTTAGAAGCTATGGAAGTCGTGGAAAATTGCGTTTCTATTTAATACAATATAATCATAAATGTATGTGTTTTTATTTAATCTAATGATAACAAAAGATATAGCAAAAAGTTCTGTAAATCGTTGCATATTTTTGCCACTACCTTGCATATTTTGCACATTTGCATACATAATTTAGTAATTTCATGTTGCATATATTTCGGTCTTATATTACCACTAATTATATGTAAAATTTTGGCAATAAGGATAACGTAAACTAGACATAAAGTAATAGCGGCAAAGTTGGCGCAATAGTAATCTACGTTATAAGTTATAAGAGATCAGACTTACAATTACAGTACGAGTTGTTTTAAGGACGACGCGAATCAGACGCCGAGTCTGGAATGTAAACGAAAACGAGTATTGTAACGGACGTGTATCGTACGATATTTTATTTCATACTGTCTTTATAATCTTTTTTAAAACAAATAAATTAATATTTTTTATTAAAATTTTAAAAATGTCTTATAGCAATCCAACAATCGTATCACCTTCACGATGTTTTAGCCCTTTTTTTCATAGCTAATTATGATTCTTCTATTGCCTGCCTACACCAATATTAATCTATAGATAAAGGTCCAAATAAAATAAAATTGCTAACTTTAGTTAAACATAATAGTAACAATTTTGTCAGTAGAAGCCTATTCTAGCTAAATAATATTCTTCATTTTCAAAATATTCTCCAATAAAATACTTCTGGGGAGTCATTTTTAAAGTTGGCTACGACTCCGTTGTAGAAAATGTCAAAAGTTAAAACTGAAAAATAATTGTGCCCTAATACCAATAACTTGGTATTTCTAGGCACCACATTACAGTATCAGAAACTGTAATGTTCGATTTACCACCCGTAAATAATTACAGGGTAAGTAGATTTACTAGACAGTATAAAATAATAGTAATCTACATTGTAAGTCCTGTAGGCGATGTATTACTGTACGAATTGTTTTATGGACGAGAAGACACAGGAGAAATATAAACGAGTACTGTAATAAACGATTAGTCCAAAGTTGGACTTAGATACACTAACTTGCTAATTCTAAAACTGATTTGATTTTTATCTGCAACACTATTGACATTTGATTTTAAAATATAGTAGAATAGGGAACCAGAAACAATCAAGACCATGCCAGTGTAGAAGAGTACTATAAAAGAACATAAATCTAAATGATCAAATTCTTCTCGTCAATTAACCAGTATTTGAATGGTTAATTACTCATCCTCATGGTAGTTCACTTGGTGCCTTAAATAGGAATCCGAAGCCCCTGGGGAGATTTGTACTGTTTTTTTGATCCAGCAATATGAAATTTAAAATGTTGCTTGTTTACTTAGATTAAAAAACAACGACCAAAAACAAAAAAAAATGATTTTAGAAAATTTTAAACCATTTTTATAAGAAAAATAGCCCATTCCAAGCCTAAAATTCTCGGGTTCTATATACTAATTCTGCATGGATATGAGCTGTTGAGGCAAAAAATTAACTACGAAATATGTACCTCTTGAATTTGCAGGGTAGAAGGGATAAAAAGTAGATCGTTAAACCATTTGCCTAGAACTAGAATTACTTCTGTTTAAGTTATACATGAGATTATATCTTGCAATATTTTCCAAAATGCCAAACATGATACGATTAATATTTTTATTACCCTTACTAACAATTCTATAAAAATCAATGATATTAGTATTTAATACTATTTTTTATATGGATTAGTCTATAATTCAATTACTGTCGAGTGAAAGGAAAAGCTTTTATCATAAATAAACATATGGGTTAATGTATAATATTCACATAAACGCTTAATAGATGGTAATTTTAAGTAAGGTATAATTGTTTTCACGTTGGAATATCATTGTTATTATTTAAAGCCCACATTTCAAATAAGTATATTCTTTTTAGAAACTCGCTAATACAGGATATATTTTAATATGGAAGTACGTTAAAACTATATCTTAAAATAGAGAAATATAACCGCAAAAATTACCAGAATCGACAGATATCGTCACAATTCGAAAACATCTAATAAAAATATTTATCTTCTAATAGTATCTTCTATTTTCCATAAGAAACATATATTATTATGTATTACAAGTTCCAGATGTTTTTTATATTTGTTCACGTACAGCAGGTTCCCAAATTTAGCTTCTGAGAAATATAAAATATTACTTGAATTATTCATAACAATATACAAGGCGATTTATAACAAAAAATTTTAATATAAAATGCTAAACTTGGAGTATATATATATAAGGGTGTTTTATCCGGTTTGTCATTTTTATGTTAAGTTGTAACTAGTCTTGTAAAGATCAAATCGGTTAATTTTGGAGAAAGTAAATCGCACAATCGGTAGATCGATTGTGTGATTTAAAAAACGTCCGCACGAGTTGGGCGGCCCAAAGCCGGAAGCATATTCGTAAATACTCGAGAAGTTATCCATTCGAGAAATTTCAGCATTTTCAGCTGTGACTCAGGAATCTATAATTTCCCGATGCACCTCTGGACTACAGGTCTAGTATTTATGACTCTTTGGTCAGTATTGTTTCGAAATTCAACCGGTTGTGTGTTCATTATAAACAGAAAAGTTAAATGATATTTGAAATACGTACTGAATGGTGTAAATTTTTTTTGGACTAATATAAGTCAAAAGAATATGTTGAATAAGTGAAAATGTAAGATTTTTGGACGGGTAGATATACCTTTTGACATCAAGTAAAAAAAAATACTACCTTTCTGGACTAACCAAAAACGACCTCCGATAAATACAACACGATTACACACAAAATAACAGATTTTGATAAAGAAAATGCACAGCTGCGTGGGGGCAGACAAAGCGAGTGGAGGACCGATGGAATTGATAAAACATATCTTTTGCCATCTAGGGACGCTAAAACGCGAAGATATGTAAAATCTGCTAGGGTGATTTCTTCAGACTACAAAAATTTTATTTGGCCACCATTTTGTTTCGCCATCTTGAATTATTACCACAGTTCTACTAGTTCTTCTCTATATTACAATTAGTTATGGCACACAATTTGAAATCAGTTCATTAAGTAGTTTTTCAGGCTAAATCTCCAAATATTTTATTAAACCGCCATATGGTTCCGCCATCTTGTATTCGTACCAAAATTTTATCAGTTGATTCCTACATAATACTTGATTTTTGTGCAAATTGGATAACTAGTTTTTTAAGTAATAATTTTTTTAACGTTTCATTAGGCCGGCATATTGGATTTTTACTAAAATATTACTAGGTTATACCCATATGAGCCTTAATTTTTGACTGAAATTTAAAGTCAATCTGATGAGTAGTATTTAAGCTATACCGCGAACTGACAGAAAAACCGACAGACGGGTCTACGGAATTTATAAAACATATTTTTTGGCATCTAGGGACGCTAAAACGCAAAGATACGTAAAACCTGACAGGGCGATTTTTTCAGATTACAAAAAATTGTATTTAGCTCACATTTTGTTCCGCCATCTTGAATTATTACCACAGTTTTACTAGTTCATTTCATTACTACAATTAATTATGGCACACAATTTGAAATCAGTTCATTAAGTAGTCTTTTCAGAGAAGCCATTTTGGTCCGCCATCTTGAATTTTTTGGCATCTAGGGACGCCAAAACGCGAAGATATCTAAAACCTGAGAAAGCGATTCTTTCAGATACAAAAATTTTATTTGGCAGCCGTTTTGAATTAGCACACTTTTACTAGTTCATCTCTATACTACAATTAGTTATGGCACATAATTTGAAATCCGTCCATTAAGTAGTTTTTTTAGGCTGAATTTTTAAATATTTTATTAAGCTGCCATTTTGTTCCGCCATCTTCGATTCGTACAAAAATTTTGCGAGTTGATTCCTACATAATACTTGATTTTTGTGCAAAATTTTTAACATTTCCCTAGGCCGCCATTTTGTTTCGCCGTATTGGATTAGTAGTTTTTTAGCTACGCCGCGAAGAGACAGAACGACAAACAGACACACAGACAGACCGACGGAATCGAGAGAAAAAATGTTTTTCATCATCTAGGGACCCTGACACGTTAAGATCTGAAAAAATCTCGTAGGGTGATTTTTTTCACGATTGCAATACTTCCCTTGTGTGAGGGAAGTAAAAATTAAATTCATGTATTGCATTTCGCTCTCACTCATCCGAGTCTTAATAATTGGCCCAGTAATAACTGAGTTATGAAAGCGAAAAAGGAACACACTGTATGGGGTATTAATTTGTATTACAATGTATGTAATACAAATTTAGTTAAATATCTTTTTTTAATTAGCATATATTGTGCAAAAAGACATGAAAAAATTCCCAGTTACTCCTTTAATAAGTTTTTCCAGCATTATTTGGCTTTACTTTTACCAATCGATAAGCAACTTAATTGCTTATCAATAAGAGTCCTTAGTAAAATAAAACCAAAAACCGCTTCGGTAATGTAGTTTATATTTCTTAAAACATGTATCATAATTTAAAATATAAAGGTTCTTTTTAGACAAGAATCTTGAAAAAAAAGTTGCGATATTAAAAACGTTATTATTTTTTGTGAGGTACAAAGGTAAATATATATTTACCAGCAAAAAATAAAAAGTATTTTGAATAAGCACCATAAGTGATAAAATCCGAAGGGCAAGTTTTTTGAAAAAATCCTATATCTCTCAAACTACAATAGACATTAAAAACCCCTAAAACTCTTTTTTACATGAGGTTCGCGTACTTGTATTTCACAAATGAAAACATGTTTTTACAAAATGTAACAATTATGATATTTGATAAAAGACACAGTACTTTATCATTTGCGATTTTCAAGTTTGCTATTCGAGCAGCAATTTCTTTAATGCATATTTTATTAGTCAACGTGAGGTCATAATAAAAACTTTCCAAGTTACAGAAATATCAACAGGCGATAACACGGGAAACCCGGTATTTAAATATTAAAGTTCAAGTTTTTGGCTAGGTTAAAAATATGTATCTGACATTTATAAAAGTATAACTCTTCAGCTAATAATTAAGCACTAAATCGTGAATTTGTGTGCTCATTACATATTTCTCTAGTCTGGTTTCCATTACCCCAGTAGCAAAAGCTTCTTTTTTCTTGTGTACGAGTATATCATCAATTATAACATTAACAATGGCCTATTATTGGGAATATGTCAATACCATTGCAAAATTAAAAGCTTCCACGGAGTTTATGAAACAAAATTTGTGATGATATCGGTACATATTATGTATTATGTTCAAAACAATAGTACACTGCATTTATAATATTACACAAGCATAAAAATCTTTCGAAAAATCGCGAATACAATGCAACGTCAACATAAAAATAATTATATCTTGCATTATCTCACCAGATAATAAACACTGCTCTTAACGCACAACAATAATGCCGAGAAAAAAATACAATGTCTGCGAAAATCAGCTCATCACAGAGTTGAGAGACTAGAGTCTCTTTTAGTTTTTTTCATGCTGTTCATGTCAGAAATTCTTGCATTTAATTTGTATGTTCATACAATTTTTTTTATTATTATTTTGAAGGCAAATTGATCTTAAAAACGATTTTTTTATTTTGAAATTTTACATCATACTCTAAAATGAGTAAAGAAATTATTACTACACGTTTAAGGAGGAATTTAATTTTTAAATTTTGCAAGGTGGGTATGTTATACCAAAGACCGATTATACTTTAAATAAAATCATATAAATTGACCAAATCAATCATTTGTGTCGTAGTTGAGTCCTAAATCGGAATAAAATACAAGCTTTGTATTGTATGTTTTTAATAATCAATATTTTTGGAACCATTTTATGAATTCAAATTTACATTAAATAGCCACTGTTAAAGAACTTTATTTTTATTACCATCCAAATACCTCAAAAAATAGTGGCTAGAAGCCGTCACTCTTATATTATGATTAAGATTTGACGAGGAATGTATTTTAATTTTATTGCATCATATTCTTTCATTTTAAATTGTATTTTCTTGATCACCGACCTCGTTTTGGGCTACAGTCAGATACAATTTACATACACACGTCTTAAAAAGTCCTGCCTAAAAAAAGAGACACGGCATAATTGGTATTTTTTTACTGCTCACAATTTTTTTCGAAACTGGGCCAGATACGAGATAAATTACCAAATTTTAATTACTAATTTATTTAAATCATTTGCCTGCCTAAATTAAATGTTTTAGTGGAAACTAGATGAAAAATGGATAGTGCTTCTCCAATGAAGTGGATTTCAAAGTAAATAAATGTGTTTCAAAATTGAAAATATATTGTTGTTGCTTTTTGTTATATGTTTTTAAAAACGTTTCTAATATTTTAGATAAAAAATATAAATAAACTGAAAAACTTAGCTTGTATAGCTGGAATTTAAACACAGGACTTTCCACAATCTAGGTAGGCGCTGAAATCTACTAAATGACTGACTCTAACAACCAATTTCTTGAGTTGAACTTTTTGAATTTATTGTTAATTGATATTTACAAACTTGCGCGAGGGATATTCGAAGAAAAAGGCTGCACCTTCATGATTATAAATCTAATACAAAATTAAATAAATTTGGGAAAGAAAATTTAATTAAGGCTATTTTAAGTGTCTATTAAATTAAGTAAAAATAAATTAAATAGCGTAAAGCAATACGTCACTACATTTCTTGAACCTTGACTGTGTAATCAAAGCGCCCCTATTCACTTTAAAGCTACATAATGTTTTGATTTACTATCATTTCCGTCCACATTATATAAGAAACTTTGATATTTTATTCAATAAATTCTACTTTTTGTCCTCAAAAAATATTATTTTCAATAACCTCATTAGTAAATATCTATAACAGTTACGAAACATTGCAATTATTAATAATTCGTTGACATTTATTCAAGAAAATACCAGATCATGCATTGGTTATCTGATCAGAGTAGACCCTATTAAAAATGTATTGACCGATTATGGTATGACAAATCTGCATTCCTTCTTAATCAGGTTTAAAATTAAAGACACCCTATTGATTATAATTAATTGGGAATTAATTAAATTAACCTTAAAAAATTAATTTTTGTATAAATTTATTACAAACCTGTAAGTTATATATTTATTTTGTTTCAGGTTAGTGGTCATGGAATGTATATATTAAATCAGTTTAACATAGCGTGTTGGTAAGTCTAGTACTAGTTATTTTATTTGACTAATAAAACAGAAAAAGCATTAGAAGTGAGAGCCATTAGTATAATTAAACTGTCGGGAAATTCGGTAAAAAATTTTAATTTTGTAAATTTGTATATACTTAGTTTACAGGTCGAAAAAAAGTCAACTGCTTAAAATGGGGTTGGGTTCACTGTAAAAAAAATAAAACTGCTGAAGAAGCATGATGATACATTTATTTGTAATTACTAATTAATAATATTCACGGTCCCATAATAAAGTAAATAAGCAAGTAATTTTCCAATATTACATAAAAAGCATATGATTTCCAGGAAATAATTTTTACAAGTGTTTTTAAAATTTCCTAAAATAATTTGAAATAAAAGATACAACATTTTTTCAAGTAAGAGTAACGGGTTTCGACGTGGAATATACTTGATTAAATTCCGAATTCTTTATTGAGGTATCTGCTCCCATTCTAACTAAAGAACTAAAGCATTTGTCAGTTGTTCTAAGATACTTGCCAGTTATTTCTGTCACATTCATCTTTATTATTCATTCCAGGCGTGTTCTATGTAATGTATACCATTTTCTTCAAAAAAGGTTAGAACTCATCTGGCGACATGAGAACGGGCGTTATCCTGTTCAAAAATAAAATCTTCGCCCTAATTTTGTGAATTAGGCAATATATGAGGTTTTAAAATATCCGCAATGCATCGATGTGCCGTCAAATTTCCAACCTGAAGAACGAGCTCGATTCTTCCATTGGAAGTGATGCCTCCCCAAACCATTGTAGATCCTTCTCCAGAACGGCGAGTCTCTTGGACCATACTGTGGTGAAATCTTTCACCCCATCTGCTATAAACTCCAATACGTCCGTCAGAACTACACATGTTAAAACTGGACTTGTCTGAGAAAAATACTCATTGCTATTCCTATTCGGTCTAGTTTGAACGTTCACAGCAAAATGCTAGACAATTTGTACGGTGTTGACTGGTGGGTTCTGGTGGCTTTGCTGATCATCTTGCTGATCATCTAGATCTGAGTCCCATTTCTCTTAAGCGATTTCTAATAGTTTGTGTTGAAATAAGTCTTCCTGCATACTGACACAGTAGATTTGCATACTGTGAATCCGTAAAACGTAGATTTTGAATGATATTTCTTGATAAAATGCTGTCCTACCGAGCGAAAGTAATGCATGCACGAGGTTCATATAGCCTGCTCGTAACATCATTGTTTCCAAAATCCAATTCCAAATTCTTGAAATCACCGACTGGCTAACGCCAAGTTAGACTACGATTTGTCGTTGGTGAACTCCATCCCTAGTACGTGTTACAACAATGGCTACTCGACAAGTATTTAAATATATTTGAGCCATCTTAATTTACACCTAATCTCTTTAAAACAAAAATCATGACTGTACTTTACGCGTTTATTTCAGAACTAAATAAAATACTTTGGCAAAACTCGATATTTATGTCTACGTGTAAAAAGACCAATTGGGATAAAAATGTTTATAATACCTATCAGTAAAATATCACTTTTAACAGGAACTGGTTTTGGTATTTTACCAATTTACAGCCAAACGACAAATCGTAGTCGAGCTTGACGTTAGCCAGTCGGTGATTTCAAGAATTTGGAATAGGTTTTTGGAGACTAATGATGTTACCATATGCATTACTATCGCTCGGTAGGACCTCATTTTATTAAGAAATGCCATTCAAAATCCATACGGATTCACAGCAAAATCTACAACGTCAGTATAGAGGCAGGCATGTTGATTCTTGGTCTTTCACGGATGAAAAAATACGATGTGTTTTCACCATCGTTTTGGAAAAAAAACAGTTTTGCTGACGTTGCGCCAAAATTTTCAAGCTTTTCTTCCAATCCAAATAGAAGACTCTATTATGAACGCGAATTAACACTGATCAGTAAAACTCTTATTAAACAGATCACATTTATTTCCTATTGCTCCTATTAGAATATGTTATGTCTGATTTGACAGACTATTTTTGGTTTAGTTGTTCTGGATCCACTGTAATTATTATGCCATTAGTCGCAGGCTGCTCATATAGCACATGTTTTCTTTGCGTAAACCACAGTTTACTACCTGCAGGATGGTCCGTTATCAATGCGACATAAGCCGCAGAAACTACACCTCAAAATAATAAAATTTATCCAAGCATGCCTTAGTTAAATGTCGCTAGTTTACGATATAAAAACTTGTATATTAAGTTTTTGTTTTTTATTTATTTCATTTGTTTGATAAATACTCAATTAACACAACAGTTAAAATAAGAAACATTGTCTGTAACAGGAGTTATAAATACCATCATATAATATCAAATTTTAGAATTGGCCTTCATCTATTGGTCAGTGTTTACAAGAAATTCTCTTATGGCAGCGTAGGTATTAAGTTGGCTTGCAAGAAATTTCGCTAATCTCTACTCGATCGGCATGCTTCCTTTGTATTATTAGTTTAATTGTATAGTTCAGCGCATTCTATTCAAATAACAATTTTGCAACACTTTAGCTCTACGGCACTGATAATATCTGTAAAGTAAATATACTTGCTCAATATTATTTCAGTTGGTTTAACTTAATGTCCCTATTTTAAGATCACTTACAGAAATAGCTTAATACAATATTTGTCTAGTTCTAAGGAGGATCCGCTTTATTAATACTGATCTTAGGCCTTTATCTTGTGTTTTATTTTATAGAGATAATGATGATTATGAACAGGTAAATAAACTATTATATAGTTTAAACGTTCTCATTCCAAATTTTCGAGATCTAATAATTGTCCACTTATAAAGAAACAAGAAACAAGTTTATTAATGTTATTACACTTCATTGTTTACATACGTCGATAGTTTGTATACAATAAAGAAAATATAGTTAATATTAGAACGGTTGAGTACGAATGACAATTGAGTATTATATAGTTACTAAAATGTTATTATACATAAATGATACGATGTGTTAATAGTTCGTATATAACTGTTAATTATAAATTATTATAAAGTATAGAACACACAAAATAAAGCTAATTATTAGGACAGTTTAATACTAATGACTAATGACCATTGAGTATTTTTATAGGATTAGATCACTGAAATAGTTGTAAAATTCTTCAAGTGAATAAAAACGTTTTTCAATTAGGTAATTTTTCATGATCATTTAAAAACGTTTAGTATGAAGCAACTTCACAGTGGTTTGGCAGACCATTGTACAATTTAGGAGATAATCCACATTTAATTTTATTTATTATATGAAAGTTAATGCAAATATTCTACCTATTTCTAGTGAAATGGTTGTGAACTCATTGATGTGTATTGTAATCATGACAATGTTATCTCATGTGCGTAAGGCAACTTGTTTTTTCGAATTTTTGAGTTTAACCCGTAATAATCCCGGCTTAGTTTATTTTTAAGTTAATTTAGTTTAATTCATTGTTAAACCAGGGAGTAATAAGAGTCTTTTTACGATGCTTAAAAACTTTTTCTGGAAAAGCCAGACTACACAACTTTTTTGTTTGTACTTACGTCCACTCTCTTAAAAAAATCCCAGCATATGTTCGTTACTAAAAATTTCAAAACAATTAAACCATAGTTATTAATTGGCCTACAAATAGGACTTACCACTTGATTTTCATCCTTTACAAAAACCTCAAAGTCAGCTCCCACAGTGAGATGATCTGAAAAACATACATCACAAACAAGTTGCTCGCAGTTTTCTACATTAGTAAACACATTGTCATGATAAGCTGTCCCTCTCGTACATTCAGTTATTACGCCTGTAAGGCCGTAAGAATGCAAAAGTTCTATTGTATTATGAAAAATAGGGCTTACCTTTAAAAAAATAATGTTGAAATCGAGTAGTATAACTATTATGTGTTTAAATTTCCTTACTATTTTTAAAACTTTACACAGGTATCTAGAAAAATTTTCAGGTCACCGATAGGAAGCCTGTATATAGTTACTATTATAATATTTAAATTAACTACTTGTACTGCACATAACTCGCAATCCATTTTTTTTAGAGATTATTAACGTCCTCTCTGTTATCTATAGTTATCTTAATCTGTTTGATTTCCAATCTGGACAATCAATGCTTACTAAAAACTAAAATATCGATATCAAAATTATTAGCTTCAATTAGTTCAATCTTATTACGCAAACACTGGGTATTTATGTGTAATAATTTAAGTATCTTAGTAAAAGATTCATTTCTGTGTTTAGAGTTTAGGCAAGTACTGATAACATTACCATTACTATATACTTAAAGTTATTCTCTGTGTTGTCAGATATTTTAAACAGACCATGTTCGTTTAATTGGAGAAATTCATCAATTTTGTGTATGACTATTAAAGAAATAATTTGAATGTATTATCAGAAAATACGAAACACTTAGAAATGCTGTATAAATTTCAACAACCGAAAGTGACATACATATTCATGTTGGACCGTAGTATAACTAATAAGGAGTTAAAGTAAATCGGTGGTCTTCAAAATCGTATCACTTATTATACTAGTTCCCAATAGAAACACGTATGCAAATTTTGATTGAGATGATTGATGATAATTTTACAACTAGTTATTATAGGTGATTCAATTTTAAATATTGGCAATCTTCATACCATCACAGTACCACAATTCGTGATAGATGTCTAAGAACTTTTGACGTGATTAAACGTATATGATTTCCTGTTTCAATTTGAAGTTGAAAGGATATTTTATTCTGCAAATTGTTGAGCATTTTTGGTACTTTGGTACAGAAAAACTTTATTGGGCGGATAGCATTAATTTTTTATGATTCCTAGTTTATATTAGGCTCGATATCAATAAAATATAACTAATGACACAGTCTAAAAGGATATTGTCTGGCTTTTTTGTTCTTGTTAGTTCGGTAAATACATGAAATTTACTCAATTTACCTCAACTCATATAAAACCTCTTTTCCTTAGTTTTTTTCGGAATCCATCTTCTTTTAATACTTACACCAGAAATATCAAATCTCCTTAAAGAACTACCAAAACTCAAAATCTGTCGTCACGTTTCTTTAGATCTAGCAATATTTTGCCTGAGTAAGTTGTAATCTGAGAGTCGTCGTAGAAGAATAATTGGATCGAGCCAACTTTAAAGTTTAGAAATTAAAATTGTATTTATTTTTGTATGACGCAAACGGACTTTTTTATAAATTTAGCATACAATTTGTTATAGGAGTCCAAGTTTTTAATGGCTTATCCATGTTTCAAAAAAGCCCCTTTCTGCTTAAACGACAGCTAAAAAATACTTACAAAAATAGTTGCTCAACTACGGTGGTTTTTTTCTAGTACTACACCTATATCCCTCAAAGGATTATTTATAAGTTTATTTTATAAATATTTGTTATTATTTTTTGTTAAAGAAATCCAATTTTTGATGACTTACCCATAATACAGAAAAGCCTTTTTCCTCTCTGGATGACTACTATAGTTATCATTTTACTTCTATGTAGATAAGAAGCATTTTCAGTGTTTGAGTATTGTTTTTATTATATATGTATGTACACGTGACACTATTACTAGTTTTAAATAGTTATATATTTTTTTATGTCTTGACCTGTGTAAACAAATTTTTTGTAGCAGCACCAATAAATTTACTTTAATTTATATATCATACATATATATATATATATATATATATATATATATATATATAATTTTTAGGATAGTGTTTATGGCGTTCATATTAAAAGGCACAGTTTTAAAACTAAATGCTTATTTGGTCAGTTATGTTTTTCAATCAACATGACATAGATGTCATTTACTGATATCCTAATAAAACTGGTGGTAATGTTATTTCTAAATTATTATATCACAGAGCAGAATACCGATAAGAGGAGACAGCTGGTACAAGTTCGGTCTCCAGAAACAAGGCCATTTTCAAATAAGGGCTTAACGATTGATTCGCTTCAGTTAATCGTTGGCAGTCGATTTGTTTGGTTCGAAATTAATTTTTAAATTAGTTGTTGCGAATTTTGTTTTATTTATATCAATGGACAAACATTGTATAATTATCGCTTAAGTCAGCATAAGCAACATAATATATTTCTTGTGCTTTTCCTGAGTGCTCTTCGAGAACAGGGGAAGGCATTTCAGTGTTTTCGTTCCCCACAGATAAGCAGAAGGGTTTTTTTTAAGAAAAGAGGACTATTTTTACAGAAAATAATACCCTGCCTAATGACAAGAGTATTTACCATTAAAAAAACTTTTATTTCGAAATTAGTATTTAGAGAAATTTAATATCAACAATTTAATAAAAGATAGTAGTAATAATGAACATAACTGCTACATGCTGATACGACTAATTTACGACAATGCTCCAAAAGGATAAAAAAAAGTGTAAAAATTCTGGGTTTAAAATGATCATCTTCACCTTCTTTTCTTCTTTAACTATTTATAACCATTCCTAAAATGTAATAAACACGTAGTCTTATTTTAATAGACATGTTACCATTACGTTAAAGTTGAGTCTTTATATAGTTGAGAAAATACCACCGACCGGTGTTTTGACTCCTATGAGCTAAAGTGTCGTTTTGTTCTATAATCAAAATAAAACATAAACCAGCTTTACTTAAGTATTAACTGGCTTCCTCAATTATCATTATTAGCTACATTGTTTTCCTAGCTTTCTTATAAAAGGTGGTACCTCAATATAGTACCAAACTTATGTAACAGCAGTCTTTAATAATAAAAATCGACCTAACATTAAAATAAATGGGTAAATATCTTTTTTTTTAGCTCTTAGGAAACAATACGGAACATTTAAGAATTGTAAGTACGTTTAACTAGGCTCCATAAAAACGTTCCGTTCTATTAAATTTACTTTCTTTCAATTATTTTTGTATTTTAAGCACAAAGAATATCGAATAGTTTAATGTAACCAAGCCACGCACATACCTATAAACATAATAGAAACGTTACTATAGCTAGTCGACGATGGGTGGATATAATTTACGTAAACAAATTTCAACGCATTTGTAACAGTTTATTACTAATATATATATATATATATATATATATATATATATATATATATATATATATATATATATATATATATATATTAAATAATAAAAAAATGCATTTTTATGAGATAACATGGTGTTTATATAAGAAATTATCGTTCTTCATGTCAAATTGGAATTACTTTCCGACGTTTTATGAGCAAACCTCGAGTGCCGGCATAGGATCTCCACTATCTCCTGTGGTAGAGAACATATTTATGGAGGCTTTCGAGGAAATCTAACTATATTATTAGATCATCTAAATCAACAACATTCTAATATAAAATTCACTATGGAAATTGAGTCAGATGGTAGCATTCCCTTTTTTGATGTGTTAATACAAAAGAAAGAGAACGGCACCCTAGGTCATACTGTTTACAGGAAATCGACACGTACGAATAGATGTTTAAATTTTAGTTCTCACCATCATCCATTTCAAAAACAATCCATCATCGATTCATTGCTCTTTAGAGCTTTGTTAATATGTGATAGAAATTGAATTCCTGTCAAAACAGGTTCAAACGGCTATGGCACTGGAGATATTAGGCTTTTGACTAGGTATTATAATAATCCCAAACTTAAACCAGTATTGGATACTGAACCATTATGAAGTGCAGTTTTACCTTTTATTCAGGGTACCACAGATAAAATTGCAAGAATTCTGCGGAGATCCAACATTCGCAAAATCTTTAGTAGACACAATGGGCAACGCTTAAGGACACCAAAAGATGTAATTCCTTTGCAATAAGGAGTTTATAAAATTCCTTGTTCTTGCGGTAAAGTGTATATAAAAGAAACTGAACGATGTGTGTCTACTAGACTTAAAGAGCATGAAAGATGTATAAGTAAGAAACAAATTGTTCAGTCCGCGGTCGCACCAACATACAAATGGATATATGATTAATGTAAAAGATACCAAGGTTCTTGCATCAGTCTCGGATTATTATAGACGAAGATTTAGAGCAGCCATGTCAAACATGCGACTCAGTGAGCATTTTTCTGCGGCCCAAATCAGTTTTGAAAACAGCCAGATAAAGCGCGCGCCGCTGCAACAACGATTAGTATAATAAAATGTACAATTGTACATAGTGCCATCTATGTTTAGGAGGATGAACTACACATATTCGGTCTAAAACCTAAAGCCAAACGTTATCTGGCTTGTTCCACGAAATTCTATTGCGCAAAAACACAGATGACGCTATCTGAACATTCTGGAAAGAACTCGAGAAATCACAATCCGTATATAAGCAGTGTTTGATTGAGTTCAGTCATTCAGTGTTTAATCAGTTATGAGTCAGTTGCGATAGAGTTTCGAGTTGAGTTGCGCACTTAATGTTACAACACTTAACGGTACTTTTTATAATTTATTTCGGATACAGTTTTTAACATGTTTCTTTCAAAACCAAGTGGAAGTAAGAGGAAACTTGTAGATGAACATAGTATCTTTCAAGAAAAGTAGGAATTAGAGTTTTTTTTGCTGTGAAGTGAAAGAAAAAATTATTTGTTTGATTTGTAATAGTACAGTCGGTGTCCCAAAATTATATAATATAAAACGTCACTATGATATTCATAAAACTATGTTTGACAAGTATACAGGCATGGTCAGAAACGAAAAGTTAAATAAATTAAAATCACGGTTGAAAGATCAGCAGCTTATGTTTACACGTCCAAAGCAAGAAAATGAATCTGTCCTTCAAGCGTGCTACGTACTATCGGAGTTGGGGGCCGCGGAAATTGTAAGTCGCGGAAGCGTGAAGCCATTTCAAAATATATCCTTGTCCCGGAATACTGTCGCTGAAAGAGTTACTGAGTTGGCTGCCAATATAAGTGATCAGATAAAAACCAAATCAGACTCTTTCATTGCATTTTCTATTGCCTGTGACGAAAGTACGGATGTGTGTGGTGTGGCGTAACTCGCTGTTTTTCTTCGTGCGGTTCATACAGATATCAATGTGTATGAAGAATTACTGGAATTAGTAACATTGCATGATACAACAACTGGAAAGGATATTTTGAATGCTGCTTATGGACTTCTGCAAGAGTACAATTTATATTTGTCAAAACTGTGTTTCGTTGCAACAGACGAAGCTCCTTCAATGACTGGAGTAAAAAATGACCTCGTTAAAATATTACAGAGAAAGATCAAGGAAACGGGCAGTGACAAACGAGATTTTTATCATATTCAATGAATAATCCACCAAGAAGTCTTATGCTCAAAAGTGATCAAGTTGGAAAGTGTTTTAATGTCAGTGAAAAAAATTATAAACTTCATAAGATCACAAGGCCTTAATCAGTGACAGTTTTCTGCATTTTTACGTGATTTAGAAAGTAAGTACACTGGTTTACCATATTATGCAGAGGTGCGATGGCTTTCGTGTTCTATGGTACACGGCCGGTTTTGGAAACTCAAAGAAGAAATACGCGTTTTCATGGAAACAAAAGGCGGAGATGTCAGCTTATTATGCGATGTACCTTTTTTACAAGATCTTTCATTTATTGTAGATATCACAAAATACTTCTCGGATCTTAATACGAAATTGCAAGGACCGTGTCAAGTTATTACAGATATACATGATCATGTGAAAACTTTCAAGTGTAAGATGATGCTGTGAGAAAAACAGTTAGCAGAGGATAATCTGTCACATTATCTGACTTGTAAGGCATATCAGGAAAGCACAAGTGTCCCAATATCATACAAAATATATTCAGAGAAAATGAGAAGCCTTCTGGCAGAATTTGAGAAGCGTTTTCAGGATTTTAAGACCCAAGAAAACAATTTTTGTCTATTTACTGGCCTTTTCACTATCGATATTGATAAAGTTCCCCCTCATTTGCAAATTGAAGTAACTGAGAATCAGTGTCAGATACATTTAAAACAAAAATTTGATAGTGTTGGTACATTCGAATTTTATAAATACTTGCCTGTTCAATACCAAGAAATGAGAAAATTTGCCTGTAAAATCCTATCAATGTTTGGAAGTCCCTATAAGTGTGAACAACTATTTTCTTTGATGAAAGGAAACAAATCTCCCGCAAGATCGCGATTGACGGATGCACACTTGGACGCAGTTTTAAAAGTTATTTCCGCCGATAAATTCGCGCCACAAATAGACAACTTGATTAAAGACAAAAGATGTCAAATATTTGGCAAAAGTATTTAATGTTTGTAGTTTTTTGTAATGTCCTTTTTATTGGAAATTTAATAAACAGACTTGTCCTATAATAGTACTTTTTCTCAAGGCTTTCGGTAGTTTGTCTTCTTTAAGATAAGGTTTTGCGGCCCACCTAGTAGATGGTCTTCATGCTTTTGGCCCACCAGTGACTTTAAGTTTGACATGGCTGAATTAGAGAATCTATTGAAATTATCAAGCACCCTAAAAATTTCATTAGAAGCTCGGGCTATGTGCTACATCATGCGTGGAAACTAATCATCACAGTGACTCATGCGTCGATTGGCACAGGTCAGGTATAAATACCTAAACTCTTCTCTCGAAGCGCATTCACTGTTTTGATCTTATGCAGGTAAGATTCCTGAAGATACATCGTGCAATCGCAGATTACAAGTCGGAAAGTAATTCCAATTTCACATGGTCTAAACCCAAAAATCATGATTTCTTAATTGACTCCAGCCATTAAAATTTTTCGTAATATCTATAGTGTGTAAATTATCCCTCAAAGCCTTTTTCGTAAATATATATTATCTGACACATCATTTAAAGATACAACGTTTTATTTTTTAAAAATCTGTAAGATTTCTTAGACGTGCCACAATCCAGTAGTACATTACGTAAATAAATTCTCAGTCAAATTGGGGGCTGTAATGATTATATTACGGGTTATAAAAGTGTTAAATATGATAAATGTCTTAGGGTTTTATTTGAACTATCAGCATTTGCTAAAACTTATAGTTAAATTATAATATACTAGGTTTTATAAGAGGTAACACATTTTTATGTTAGAAGTTTCTAACTCAATGCTTCTTATTGCAGAAGTTCTGTCAGTTTTATCGGTTCTTTTTAAAAGCATTTTTTATATTTAATTTGACATTTGTTAATTTTTTTGCAAATTCTGGTTGTTCAGACAAAGGCTTAAAATTAAAGACTTAAGTATAGATTTCATAAAGAATATTGTATATATTGTGGCCTATCACTAATAAATAAGTATATTTTTGCGATAAAGACAATAACAAGATAAAATAAAAAATTAAAGTCTGCTGCACCCGTTTTTGTTATTATTTTTTCGCATTTTCGTGGTTAAATTTTAAGCAAAAATTTCAGAAAAAAAAATGCTTTTATCTTACACTTGCAAGGTCCAAACTATTTTAGCAGTCTGCGAAACAGAGATTCTTCACTTTTAAATCTAATTACCGAAAAGGGTGCTCTTTATTAACACTATCTGTTTGTTCCAAAGTTATATTAAAAATATAAAAAAATCATTCTCTCAAGTTTTACATATCTCCGCGTTTTAGCGTCTCTAGATGTCAAAAAATATGTTTTATCAAGTCCGTCTGTCGGTTTGTCTGTCTGCCTGTAAGTTCGCGGCATAGCTTAAAACTACGCATCAGATTGACTGACTCATATGGGGATGACCTGGTGATATTTGGGTTAAAATACAATATGCCGGAACAAGAAGGCGGCCTAATGTACAAAAATTAAATATTATGTAGGAATAAACTGGTAAAATTTGGGTACGAATCCAAGATGGCGGAACAAAATTGCGGTTTAATAAAATATTTAAACATTCTAATTCTAAAACTATTTGATTTAAAATTATGTGCCATAACTAATATACTGTAGTATAGGGATCAAATACTAAAACTGTGGTATTAATTCAAGATGGCCACCCAATAAAGTTTTTGTTATCTGAAAAATCAATCTAGCAGTTTTTATATATCTTCGCGTTTTAACGTTCCTAGATGCCAATCAGATTGACTTCAAATTTTAGTCAAAAAATTAAAGCTCAAATAGGGATGACATGGTAATATTTTGGTAAAAATTCAATATGCCGGATTGGTAAATTGGATGCAATATCTGCTGGTAGAGTTGTGTTACAAAATGACGGCCAAATACCATGTTAAAAAAAATAACGTAAAAAAATCTTCTTATTCAATTGACTGTAAATTTTGAAGAAAACTTAAATATGATATAAGGATAAACTATGGAACGCCGTTTTACTTTTTAGTCTGCTATATGCCCGGTATTAATTTAAATTGAATGGGACTTCATTATGGCAATTTATTTTATAATATTATAATAAAAATGTAATTTTAACTGAATCCTTGGAACATCTAGAGCTAAAGCCTTCATATAGATTTTTAACAATTAATTAATTTGATTTAGCTATTAAAATGTATGTCAGAATATTTGGATGGGTCTTTACAAAATTAATTCAATTTTCATTATATTATTATAATTAAAATTCATTTTTTTATTATAATATAATTTTATTACTTACAAATTTGTTGATATCAATATTTATCCAATATTTAACGAGTACCTTTGTAGTATTTTGTGGGAAACAATATAGCCGATTATCAATTTTTATGAATGGTATTTTCATTTACAGCAATTTCTATGATTATCTATTTTCATTGAAACCAATTTCCATTGATATCAATTTCGATTGAATTCAAGCACCTCGAATGCATTTATATTATCGGAAGTTTCGCCATCTATAGCCTCCCAAAAGAAATATAATGTGTTTGCGTGAGTGTGTTCGATAACTCAAATTAATTTGCGAATGTGTCGTCATACGAAAGAGAAGTCTTCGCGCTCAAAAAGGTTTGTAAAATTCTGGAGCTTCTCTGGTCTGGTATTCTGTGTTCTGAAGTATGAGCCGACTTCTTTGGTTTGCTTATTACGCTAACATTGGATTGCATTCTAATAATCTTGCTTGCTGATTTTTTAATATCATTTGTGCAATAAACGACGATGATACGGACCGAATTTAAACTCGTCTTTCTCGCGCAAGTACGTTACATCTATGTACAGCGTTTGGGAGTCAAATAGGCCGTAATGCATTGTCATTTGAAAACGTTTGTAGAATTTACGCTTCAATAAAATGTTTTTAAAATTATTAAACTAATTATTTTGAATCTAAAGATTTTATTTTCAATACAGTTTATTACGTCCTACCTGTGCAGTTGCAGGCAGTAGAAATCGAGATTGAAATTATAATCGATAAACAAAAGTGACAGATATAAGATATTTCAAATTTCCAAAATAATACATTTTCAAAAATGTGGATTGGTGCTTACCGTCAAGCTGTTAAGATAAATTTAAAAAATGGTAATGTAGGATATATTTACTATAATAATAGAACAATATGGTTTTAGCTACCTGTATAGGGCACTTTTGAACCTGGTTTGTATTTTTCAATTGCAAGTAAAAACTAAAAATGTCAATAGACGGCACTAGTGCAGCAACTCAAGTAACAAATGTTATAAAATATGAATGGAAGTTTCCCTTGCAATTATTTTACTTGCAGCATTCTTAACTTTTATTATATTAAATTAATTAATTATTTTAATCAAAATAAATTTCACGAATCATCACGTTGAGCACTTTAGATAATCTGATATTTGTAAACTTCAATTTTATTTTCTTGCTGAATGCTGAAGAGACCGGCGTGGGCATACCGTTGTAAGTGTATCGTGGTGTTAATCATAATTTTATAAACAATGAGTATTAAAAGGCGACTCGCATGTTGCGTTTAGAGGCTGCTTTTCTAGAAGCAACAAGGCCGAATTAACTACTTACGATGGTTGGGGCTCATCTGGGCTAGGCAAAGTTTTGCGATGACAAAAAACGGTCAATGGGTTTTACGTATTTGGGGGCCTTTCGGCAGCAACTCAAAATTTACATGATGACAAAAAAAAGAAAAGATCCTCAGTTTTGTATTTCGCTCGCTGATGTCTCTCGGGGCCCCCACCACATATTTGAGCCTTACGCGTTGTGGCCTTTGCATTTCAATCATTAAATCCCCGCAAAAACAAGACGCGCAAGCTCTGTGCTGGGGCCACTGCCGACGCGACGGCGCGCGGCGGGGGCCTGAGTCAGTGGCGGGCCGTTAGTATATGAAGTGGGAGGGCGAAGGTAAAAAATAGTATTCGCATGACGTGCGACGCCGACGGTTCGGCAAACTACTTTCAACACTTCGAGATTTTAGTTTTAAATAGATTTATACAAGCTATATTGTCACAGATTACAAGACAATCTGTGAAGTAACACTTATTTTCTCGGTTAGTGATAGTGTCTGATTCTGTTGTTAATGAAAGGTTTATAATTTGAATCGGCCACTGAATTCGGATTTATTTTTTAATTTATCAAATAAAATATATATATATATATATATATATATATATATATATATGTATTTATACAACCATTATTGTTAAGCCCCCGTTTATACAATGATATAACAATTTCAATCAAACAACACAACCTTTATTTTATTGGTAGGTGTAAAATAAAGCAATGAATGTTCTTCCAGCAAAAGCTGAATCTGATTTTTTATCCAAAAAGTTATTTTTATGTTTTGAAATCTGAAATGCGTGTTTAAAAGTTCTATCTGTAACACCTCCACTTTGGGTTTTTATCTATTTTGTTGTATGATATATCTTACTGTAACAGTGTTGCCGTATCTTCTTTTAGTTCCGAATTTCTGCTATTAACTTTTGTTTTTTAAATGGGACGCCCTATATTTGTTTGTTATTTTGATTTACTATGATATTGTAACTTCAACCATGACGTGTCAAACCAGAACCTCGTATATCAGGGTGACTAGAAATTGCTTAGGCTTAAATGCATATTATGCCTTTATTTGCCGATTTTTTAAAATACTGCATATTGTTGTGGGGGGTATCATTATATATTACTCGCAAAAGGCTAACCCGAAGAGCGACATTAAAAAAAATGATTTTTTAGAAAAAATCGTTTAATATTAAAATGGGCGTAAAAGATGTTTAGTGAATAGACAGATAATTTTATTTTTCTCAGGGTTCTTGGAGGTAAGTTAATAGTTTTTCAATGTGAGAATTACATATGGTTGTACTTGGAATATCTCAACCATTGAGGTAGTATACCGGAATGGTCCCAACGAATGAAAACACGCAAACATATACAGGGTGTTACAAATTCGATACAATGTCGGTTAAAATAGAGCAAAGTTCCGCAATTTAACATCGAATAATAAGTAGTTGACAAAGTTAGACAATTATAACTACCTCCGAGGATATAGGTACGTAAAATACCGAAAAATCAAACTGCATTTAAAGAGATATCACAAAATAAATTTTATATCTTTATAGCTACTTTCCATTATCAACAAGATGGTGCACATAGATTTGAAATCCGACGTTTCTTTTTCGCGGTCAGATCAACTAATTTTTTTTTTAGATAGACCTGCGTTTTTTAAAAGCCCTTGATTTCATAATATGTGCGTGAGTACCAGAATGTAAAAACTAAAAATAGAAAAAAAAATCAGCTTTGTAAATTACACTTGTGTATTGAGCAAAGAGACCTTGTGAACAAAATTACCAAGATAATAGGGCATGAATGCTATGTTTTTGTTTTGGGGTATTCTTCAATATAACATGTTCTGCATTCCAACATACGACAGTTTCGGTTTGAGTACGTGCAGGAGACAAATACACCCTGCACCCCCTTCCCCCCCCCCCGAGTTAATAACCCAAGCAAAAATTACATTATATAAAGCATTTCGAGACTTTTACCTCACAAACATTGAGAACTTTGTTTTTTTTTAGTCTTCATGCTTATGTTGTTCCAACAAGAACCTAGAACTTTTTTTTAGCTATCAAATATTTGCCTCCCCCTCTAAGACGGCATTCTAAATACACCACTGATGTGTTCATTTTTGTAAATCCGTATCTTGATCGACACGCAGCTTTGAAAGTGAAGTGCACATACTTATAAATTATAATAATTACTCACATATTAAAAAGGGAGACAAACACGAAAATAGTGTCCTAATTATCAAATAAATATTGTAAATAAAGATATAGTGATATAACTATACAACCTTACTACAGTTTGCTTTAAATAGGGTGACCACATATACTCTTTTTAAGAGGAATGTTCTCTTTTTCGGGTCCATGTACTCTGGTACTCTTACTATTTCCATAAATACGACAAATATCCTCTATTATGAGAAATCTGGGACAAATGACCTCTATTTTGCGAAATCTGGTGCCATTTTCTAATTATTTTTGTTATTTTTAGTCCATATTATTATGTGTATTATAATTATTATTCAAAGTCATTGAATTCTGCGAAAGTGATAAGACTTTACTTAATTATTATACGCTGGTACCTATTTTTACATTTCGTCAAAATATACTCTTTTCATTTTAAAAAAATCTGGACAGCCTACTTTAAATCACATTTAAGAAGCCAAAAAAAACTGTAGTAGAGCATGTCGCCGGCACACAGCTTCCAGGAGAAATTGCAATTTGCCATTACAAATTACATTGTGTGGTAATCTGTGAATTATAGCAGGGAAATTCAAAACCTTGTTTTCTTTATTCTGGTATAAATATATAGAATAGCTTGTTTTGGAATAGGATGTTGGGAGCTAGATACGTTCGTTTTAACTTTTTTTCATTATGATCTGTAATTTTGTACGTGGTCGCATTTTAAATATAGGGGTGTATATCGTATTCCGCAATGATTTAATAACTAAGTATTCCCAATCGAACAATAATTAAACACGTTTTAACTGTCATTGATTACCTACGAATATGTTTTTCATTATTCGCATCCGACTCGTCATAACGTCATGCACAACACAGTCTTAATTTTAGATGCACTTTTAAATCTTCGAACGCATGCCTAGCCAGAAACTCGGGTATTAAAAAATTACAGATTTCTGCTCTTGTTGTTCTTAGTTTGCACTAGATCGCTCCACGTCCGATAATTAAAATTGAAATAAGGTGGCTGCATTAAATGAAAATTGATATTCAGAAGAATCGACATTAATAAAAATTCGAAATCAAAACAATGCATATTAAATAAAACCAGTTACCTTATACCCGCTAATCATTTAAATTCCACAACTCTTATACAATTAAATCTCGTATTAACTTTTATTTATTTATTCAAATGTATATTCAAGTATTTTAATTTCAATGGTAAAGGGCCCACGTTATATCCGTTTGATGTAGTATAAATTACATATAAACGAAAATCAAAATCAAAATAATGAGCATTATTCTATTTACATTTTTAGGGTGTTAATGGAAATGACATTAAAAAGAAATGATATCGTAAGAGATGCTTTAATTTTTTTTGATATGCGATAAAAATAAATTAATTTTTTTTATTACATGAGTTCTTAAATCAGATTTGCCTTCATACGGTTGAAATAAATTAATCTCCACAAAGTCGTTATTGCATTGTAATGTTTTCGATATTAATATTAATTTAATGCGATCCCGTTTGAAGCGATTACATTTTAATAAGAGTCAATTTATTAAATATTTAAACAGATTTTTGTATATGGCATTTATTTCATACCAATTTTTATTAACATCGATTTGTTGAAATGCAATAACTAAGGAAAGACGCATGTATATAGAAATTTTAAGTAGGCTGTATACGTGTTAAAAAAGGATAAACAACTACTTTTTTGTGGTATCAATTGAAATGGTCTGCAAAGAAATTGCTTATCATAAAAATGTCATTCGGTAAAATCGGTATCCACAAAAATTCGATATCGGAAGAATTAAAAAGAATAAAAATTGTATGCAGGCAGCATCATTTATATGTTTTGCAATTAAATTTGGTATCAAAGACGCGTATGACTGAAAAGTAAAACGGCGTTCCATAATAAACTGATGCGAATTCAACATGACGTAATAATGTAAAAACTACGTATTGAATTCATTTTAAATTATGCCTAAAATCAAGTGTGGCATAGGTAGAAACTGGTAAAATATTGGTAGGGATCCAATATATTGGAACAAAATGGCGTTCAATAAAAATGTTTGAAAAGACGGTATATATGTATTCCTAAATAACTACATATGTACTGAACTAAATTAGTTCACATTTCACTATTCCTAATAAAAGGAAATATTCATAATGATGGAGGTTTCGGGTAAAGGAAATTAAAAGACTTTCTTTATTACTTTTCCGCATTTTGATGCTCAAATTTTAAGCAAGAATTTCTGAAAAAAAAAATTTTTTAATTTTACACTAGCAACCAAACCATTTCAGCACTCTACAAGACAGAGATTCTTCACTTTAAAATGTAATTTTCGAATAGGGTGGTCTTTATTAACACTATTTGTTTGTTCCGAAATTATATTAAAAGTATAAAAAATACACGTGCAAATGGTAACGGTAAAAGTGTTAGTCATTGGTTTTTTGACCTGGTGTATTTCCAGGTCTATACCATTGTTGCTACTCTACCACAAAAAAAAGCCTAAATAATTATTTACATTTTCAAACTTTAATTAGAATCCCTTGTTTGCGGTTTAAGTTGTAAATTAGTGATTCTCTAATTTAATATTAGCGAGAGTTTAAGAGAAATCCACTATGTATCGAAGATGCTCATTACTTTAAGTCTTTCAGGATGATTATTCATAATGGCCAAGGCTGCCTGGTGAAAATAATCCGAGAAATAAGCAACATCAGACTGAGAAGGGTGCGTTCCTAAGTTTGGCCTATTCACCTTTTCATCCGGAGGGCATAATATAGTCATACCCATAGCCATAAAAACTGAAAAACCAGCATGATTAATAATACATATTTATATAAAGGAACTTTTGTAGGTGTTATCGTTATACCAAAGGTTTTGTTAGTATTTTCATAACTAATAACAGAATCGAAATACTGAAATATGTTAATTACTTGTTTAAGTAATTGGCCATAATACTCGAAAAATGCCTCTGGGCGACAACTTCAAGTAGACTGAACAAGATTGCCAGAATATGGTTTTATAGAGTGCTGTGAAAAGGATATAAATGCAAGTGTCGCCACTTTAAAATATATATATTATATTACTTTCTTTAAAATCGAGAGAACAGGCATTTTTTTATTCGGTTTTAACCAAAATATTTTCGGTTCAATGAAAAGTAAAAGTAGATACACTCATTTCAGTATCTATTCATTGGACCGTGCATGTTATGCGTAATTGAGTTTTTTAGGGTCATAAATTTGTATACAAAATGAACATAAAGTGGTAAGTAAGTAATTTACAAAGACTTTCTCAATTTGTATCCGGAAATTTGCATAGCAGGTAACATATTTTTAAGCCAAGGAAGTTATTAAAAAACATATAAAGGCTTTTCGGTGAAGGGGTATTATTTTAAATTAGTTAATACCTCTATAATTTTAAGCGCCTGAGGATATATATGCATTTCAATTTAAAATACGTTTTTAATGTTATATGTGAAACTCGAATAACCGTTTCGAATTGGGCTGCAAATGTATCTAGTTAGAACTGAAAATGTTTTCTTTTCCATAACTGGAAAGCAGCTTAACTTAAAGGAATTATTTGTCCGATTGATCTCGTGTTTATTCTAACATCAAGAGGATGAAATGAATACCGTTGGATTGTTGATGATCAAGCAATCAGAGCATTGGTAATAATTATGTACAGTACTTATTCTTATACTGCGTGGTCTGTCTCCACACACTCCAGATAAACTTTAAAGTAATATTTTTCTTGGTCACTTATCCATCACACACAGTGTTCTAGGTTTGAGAGTTAAGAAAATTCAACGTTACATTACGGAATTTCATATTATGCGTATTCCAAAACTTTTGAAATAGTTTGACAAATTATGTTTTGTATATTCTAATAAAAAATAAAGAACCCTTAAAAATTATAAAAAGTTGGAATTCAAATAGCTTCGCTTCTAGCTAGCTAAAGCTTGAATTACGGCCCTCAGAAAATTATTCTTGACTACTCTATTATGCATTAAACCTATATTGACTTATTAAGCCCCCACTTAAAGTATGCACTCTAACATTTGCAAATCATCATGTCCTGCCGTCTATAGAAAATAATTAATTCTCTTTGCGTAGTTATAGCATAGTATAATAGCCACATATGAGAGTTAAATATAAACAAATCAACAGTGTATTATGGAAATCTATTAACATCGATTTTAGGTCTGTAAATTATCGAGACAATAGCGATATCACCTGCGCGTAAAACGTAAACTCAATTTATATTAGAGGCCATTTTATTAAGATACAAAATTTTGGTTAACAACTTAGGGATATCATATCATCTCGTTTTATGCCCCAACATGCTTAGAGATATTAATCAAAAAAATCCTGAAAATTTAGAATATCATCTTTAAGCTTTTATACTAATGTGCATTGCAACGACTCAAAAGTTATTCAGATAATTTTATGGATTTTTTTAATTTACCCACAAATGTCAATATGATGAAAGGTGACCTTAAGAATGTAGCTCTAGAGAAAATAATCACGAATTGTATTTTATTGTCATTTTTAGCTCGTTTTTTAAAGTCGACAAATATGACAGTATGTATGGGATGTTGTTGACAGATATTGCAAAAAAAAAAGAGATCCGAATTTTTTTAAAAAATATTTTATGAATCGATGAATTCATATTCATAAAAATAAGATTATTTAACACCTACAATATACAGTGTTACGTTACGATGCCGCAACGCGCATATGAAATCCATATTTGTGTGTCGCAATTCCGCATAAGTTTACTGTAAATGTTGATAGAAATGCCTTACGCTTGGAATACAGTGGACCCTCCGCTAAAGTTTAACGTAAAAACGAACCTACAGAAACAGAACTTAAAAAGAAAGTACATATTTGTGGTATAGAAGTAGGTGATAATTTTGACGTTGGAACAAAATATAAACGTTTATAACCTATACTTCACCGAAATACAGACAGAAAAATAAAGTTTGACGTAAATGGACGGAAACGAATGACATAATTTCCGTTGTGTTCCACGCTTTAATGCTGTATCACATGGAGCATGAGGTCAGCTCTGGTCGTCAGCGCGGACCATCAGCGCTGGCTCATTTCGGCATTTCTGCTTTCAGATGCAGTCAGTGCGTACAAGTATAAAAATGTATCATAGCAATAAACAAAAAATTATTTAAATAAACGAAGATCCGTATTGCAGGAAAGGCAGTTGGCAGCACTACCAGACTAATAAAAAAATAATATTTGTTTCTTATTTTCTTAGTTTAGTGAAACATTTTATGAAACAGATAATTGACAACTGTACAGCACTTCAAAACTGTAAATTATGTTAAATCGAGAAAGCTTGTTTTATACAGAGTGGACAAATAAAACATTGTATTAAATTTATAAAATATTAGGTCGTTTTTTTGTTTATGACTAACAAACCACAGATGGGTCAAAACTAATTTGCATAGGAATAAATTTTATTATTTCTAAAGCAAAATAATATGCCAATGGCATTTCTATCAGTGAGTAGTAACTTGTAAGAACATTCTTTTGGCTCTAAAAAGAATTACTTTTTAGCAGAATTACATTTCGTCTTCTGAATATTTGGATATACTGTCGTCATTGGGATCCAGAGAAAAAATTAGCTGCTCTATAGTCTCATCTAATATGCCATTAAGTTTCCATATTTTTATTTCTTCCTTAATTAGATGATCTACATTACGTTGGATAGAAAGAAGGTGAATTTTTGATTTGCTTGAAGGAGTGAGTTTTAAAAGTGTACAACCTCATTCTTGTAAAAACTGAGGTTTGTGGCACTAGATCTTGAGTCTGAGCAAATAGCTTAAAATTTGCAAATGAAGCAAAAGTTACGGTTTTTTCAAAAAAATCCAAATGTCGCATTTTTTTATAATGACATAGGAATTGGGTTAAAAAATACTAGTTGAATCAAAAGTCAACATATTCAAAAAGTGGCTATGCCATAAATCTGGGTGTTTGCCTTAAAAGTAATAATATTTTATTAATATTTGGATATTTTATTCTACTGTTGAAGTAGTGATGTTGAGGAGGAATATCCATCCTTAAAATATTCCCCGAAAACATCTGCATTCGTATTTCTGTGTTAATAACTAGTTTTATTTAACTGAAATGGTAGTAAACCACCTTCTACAAAGTCATGTTTACCACCAATATGTCTGATTATTAACCTGCAACATTGTTTACATCTCTATGGAAAAATGCTATTGAAATATCCAGAAAACACATTTTTCTTTTGATACTCGCCATCAATGCTATATATTATATTACTAATAAGATGAGAATTTTCCAACGAGAGCAAATATTGGGAGGCGAAAACATCCTCCTATCCTCCCTGTATCTTTGTCCCTGGCCTGAACCAATAAAATTATTATAGTGAGTTTACCTTTTCAAAAAATACCTTTTATTTATTGATTAAATAGTTTTTAATATAGATATTATTTCTTTGAAACGGAAAAAATGCACTACACCTACGGAATATACGAATCAGTGATAAAATACATGCTTTACAACAATCTATCTTTCAGAAATGTACTAATATAATTAGAAACTTTTATGAAATAGACCACGAGCCCAAAACTAAAGACCAAAACGCAAAGTGACAATATGGGTTCTTTTACTCAACCGAGCATCAGCGCACATGTGAAATAGCTCATATATGCATGTTGCTCTTGAGGACGCTGACCATCCGTCAACGCACGGGCTCGCCTTAACTGACCAAACTGATCATACTGATCAAAACCGTGAGAAAGTGTTTTAAATATATAGATTAAAAGACTAAAATAACATTTTTGAAAAGTTTATTTGGGTATTAAAATAAGAACCATTATTACTTATTGAAAATTTTGCCTAAAAGTCTCCATACACTAAGTCATTTGTAACTTTTTCGGACTCTAATATCTTGTTGAATTGCTATTAGCTTTTATAACATGCAGTATGTGGTTGTTGGCGCATATTTCGGATTCTCCATTCACTTACCAACCTCGCAGTATGTTTCGTTGTCTTGTTGGAAAATGTATCATCCCTTAAGTCCTAGTTTCTGGACAAATTGATTGACCCTATTGATCCATGATACAATCAATTAAAAACAAATTTCCTACATCGGAAACTGACATACATCTCCAAAGTAAAATATTATCACCACCATGTTTAACCATAGGTCAGAAATTTTTAATTTTCATTGATGTATTCTTTTTTCTCCAAACTTTGGTACGATCACTTGATTCAAATAGATTTTTTTGTTCCATCATTAAAAACAATAGTTTCCTATTGGAAAGCTTTGCCAGCTACTTTTTTCTTTTACTTCTCGAGTTTTGTTGCAAGTGTTGATGCTCTTATCTTAAAATCCTGCATATTTTTTACGTCTTTTGGTTTCTTCACATGAAGTCATCTTCCTATGGCGACCAGAGCAAGGGTCTATTTTATAGAAAGCGGAACGTTTATATTGATTATCAATACACTGGATTGGTTGCGTGTGATTTACCATCATTTTTCCGATTTTCTGAAGTAATTATTTTTATTTTGTAGTATATTTGACTACAGCTTGTTCTGGAGGCTTTTTGCAGAGGCGGGAAAATTAATTCACGCATATTGACCTTTTCTTGATGTTCATATATGGGGCTCGTGTCTTTTCTCTGACAGCATTCCCCCGGAACTAACACAGCGTGATATATCATCAGGAAAAGTCCCATCTCCTAGCTATGATATTTTACTTAGTAGATTCCTGCTCTTTCTCTTCTTCTTTTACTTTTATTATTTGTGAATTCACCAGTTGCCTTTTTCTGTCTTATTCAGTCATAATATCTACGATGTTTTGGTACGTCATTTTTCTCCATTTCCTAGTTCAACCTGGACTCTGGTCTTGGTTATGCTAGGAGCTTGACAGTATCTTCAGTTCAACACTTGAGGCATCTATCTTTGTTATGGTCTGAAGGCTGGAAATTATCTAGTTGGGGAAACCCGGTTAGTGATTATATTTCTAAATATATAACTCATATGTATGAAACAGAAGTGCTACAAACCTTTCTTAAATTATGTCTTATTGGCTTCCTTTCTTTTGTAGTAAAATAACTTGTTCGCTTTTTATTTACCAGGTAACGTATAACGCTGACTTATTTTTAGTTTAATTTATTGAATAAAATTCAATTCAGTTTATTGGCTTTAATATGTTTAGGGTTTCTTTGATTTTCTATTTAGAAGTAGGTGATAGTATATAACGTGAATTAAAACTATCAGTTTTTTTAAGTGATTTTTGTATGATCGCAGTGCTTAACTCAACAAAATCATATTTAAAAAACGATATTTTTTAAATTTATGTTGTTTCTGCAGCTTCAAGACGGTAGGATATTTGACAGATTGGTTGAAATGTTAACAAAGGTTTCTTATCCAATTAACTTATTGTTAAATCTTCTAATAAGTCACGCAATTATGTTCAGTGGCAGTGAACAATGACAAGGACAATTATCTTGTATAGAATATTATTTGTTAAATTACAATTTTAATATCTACTAGGAAGTTGCTTAAAAAATTATTAAAGTAATAAAATACGTAAAATAAAGTAAGTTTCTTTTAAAGTTAATATATATGAATACTGCTACTAAACGGAAAAAATATATAACTACTCTTTAAATAATTCTGACAGCGTCAAGAGCGTTTGAAGTATAAACGGATTAATAATTCATTAACTCTCCTCCTGAGAATCATAAACTATTCCTGAAAGTTATGAATTTATTAGAAAAAATATCTAGGATTCTAAATTAGAAACTGGTAGTGGGTATTTGGATGTATCCAACTTTTTTTAACGTTAAGGAGATAATAGATCACATTTATAATACAATATAAAGGTCCATATTGACGTAAAAAGAGAGTCTGCAAAACCGTGCAAACAATATCTAAAAATAATGACTGAAAAAAACGCCTTAATTTTTAAAATACAGGATGTCGAAGAAAGGTTTTATTTATTTGTTTCCTCGTATTTTCAAACCGGATTACTAGATTGAAATAATACTCGTTATAATAAAAACAATGGACAGAAATACTTTTTCCTTATTTGAGTATTACCGATTAAAGACGTATAAACAAGCAAGGACGTGCAGTATTTCCACCGTTATTCGGTTTTTTGGTATTGGCATTTTGGACAATTTGATACATGGCATTTATTCTCTGATTAATCTTACCCAAAATAGTTGATATCCGACTATGTCCGAGATATTTTAGCATTGCACGTGTATTCCTACCTGTGACCAAATAATAGAGATCAAAATACAGAGAATAGGTATGAAAATTTGCTTTTTAGGAAGACAAACAAAATGACTATAATAAAAATAGCCGCTACCTGTTAGGAGTCCGAGTATTTGAAATTTACCTGACGACAGGTAGGACAACATGAACAGGAGTCATAAAATACACAAAGAGATGATCCAATTAGCATTAATCGATTCTAGGAACACACAGTGTATGTGATATGAAATAAAATGCAACTATATGACTTTTCAGAAACATTTCGATTTATTACACTTTCATTGCCAAACATCGCGAGTTCGAGATTCTTAGTGGGATAACTGATTAACAAAACTAAAAATAAATATATATAAAAGGTGGTAATCAGATAATTCATGCGTTTTTTAATGATAGCTTATGTTATAACGATAATAAAAGCCTATGTAGGACAGTAGCCATATTAATATATTTGAGAAAAGTTAATTCTGCATGTGACAATATAGATGTCCAGAAGGTTGTGAAACGTATCGCCATTTTAAAAACATACAGTTTATGGAGTATGAAATGAAAGCTAATTGCCAGGAGTCTAGAAATCGAATTGTGGGTATTTTCTTGGGTCTAGCTTAATAGTAAAACACAATTTTTCATACCAAGTCAACGTTTCGCTCTTTGTGTTGAGCTTTTCCAAGACTTTATTTAGGCTTGATTGGTTTTTTGGATATGCGATTTACATGTTGAGCACAATCATAGCTTAGATGATTTTTTCTGTATCTTTTGACCCATGTGAATGTAGTCCTACCTGCCAGACAAATAATATCAAATACTCAGATTCGCAACAGATAACAGCAATATTCATCATAGTTATTTTCTTTGTCTACCTAAAAAGCAACTTTCTATACCTAATTCGTCTGTGTATCTTAAGACCCCCTTTTGCTGTCGTTGTCGCTCCACATATAAGGTAAGGTTTAAAAGCCAAAATTTGATTTATTACTATACTTAAACTAATTTAATTGCAGAATACCATTGCTATTGCTCGAACAACTTTTTATAACTTCTTAATTTAAATTTTTAGTTAAAACTGTTTCCATGCTAAGATTTTTTTAAATCCGCAAGAGTCTTTTTATTTTTGAACGACGAAGGGGTGTTCAAAGTATTCTGACGAATTCGTTGTTTTTAGACCACCCACAGGCGCCAGAAAATGGATTTTTAGAAAATGTTTGATTGTTGGAACAAAGACAGACAGACCGCCGGAATTGAAAAAAAACATGTTTTTCGGCATCAAGGGACCCTGAAAGGTACAATAATTCCCTTTTACAAGGGAAGTAAAAAATGTTGAGGCTACATTTTTGCAGTGTACCTCCATAAATGGACACTCGTTATTTGCACGACCAATTTGCAACACCAATTTGGATTGACGCGGCCCAGCTTCGAACGAAGAAACCATACGCCAAGATGCGTGATAAATTATCTATTTACACGACAGATGTTTAATACGGTTCAGGTTCTCTGATGGCTGTTAAGTAGAAAAATTTCTCCAAATGACATTTCTTGAATGCCGGTTTTCATTTTCAATTACATGGAGTGGAAATGTATCGCAAATATATTTTACACTTCAGTGTTTGGCTATGAGTTTCTGACGTCTTGATTCTTTAAATATGTTTCTCTTTACAAAGGTTTTACGTTATATTTTAGTTTTTATAGGGTGATAGGTATTCAAAATGCATGTTAATACGTCCATCAAATATTAACATCCTTTTTGTACTCATATTGCCCAGTGTGAAGATATTTTAAATATTAGTACTTTTTATCTATGATAAAATTTTAAATAGGACTGCTTATCAATCAAGAAAAAAAATCAAATGTGCATGGAGAAATATTTAATATTTAGTTTCGAAAATTAAAACTATAGAAAAATTATTACATCTAAAAACTATTTCGTAATCTCCAAAAATCTGTGTTCTAAGGAGAAACTGTGAGTTTGGCTCTAGATTTAGAACTAATGATATAAAAATGTATAATTAGATTAAAAAAATTTCCTTCAAGAAATGGTAATAAAAATGTATATCATTAACTGCATAAAATATTTATATCTAATTGAAAATTTACCGATTATTGTGACAGTTAATGAAAGTTGCATCCATCACTTTCACTCAGAGATCACAGGAAACTGTTTACTACCTTACACGACCACTCCGTTTTTAGGTAATAAAATATCTGGACAAACTGTCGTTAATTTGTTTAAATAAGTTGTCAACATTTCGACACACGTCGTCTTCAGGGCTGAAAACAACAAGATATATATAGCTATACTGTCCCTATTGGGCAGGATGGAAACAATAACCGCTCATGTTCAGTCAGTTAATAACTTGATTTAAAATTAAGGCTTCAGACTCACATTATGTTGCTATTTTGTGCCAACTCGTCAGCTGTAGTAAGCAAAATACTAAAAATGCTAAAGATCTCATACCGATGTGCAAAAAAATTAATAATAAAATATTTATAAAAATTTCAATTTTCTATAAAATGGATGGATGGAATGGTATTTTTATTCGAAATTCAATTTTACCCAGTTTTTTGACCTCGGTTAAAAAAAATGTACATCATTGTCTTGTAGTAAAAATGTGCTGATTTATCCTCTACGATCACCCATAATATTTTTTTGTTCTCCTGCTTACTGTTACCAAGCTCGAGCAAATTTCAAAAAGTTTCTGTTAAGAAAGAGAAATACACGCATAGTAACAAATGCCGCTTGCGGCTATTGTAACAAAGGATACAAATATATATACAAATATAAGTTAGTTAACATTAGTTCAAACAACAGCAATAATAGTAAAAAGATAAATATACAAATATATAAAATTTAAAAAAAAAATCGGTAATTTTTTTTACCCGAAACTTTCCGCGTTATGAATATCTATATATTTAAAACCCTGAAAACCTATCTTTATTCCTTTTATTAGTGGGATTTAAATCCACTTTCTAGCTGAAATCTGAAATACGATCAAAAATATTAGTTGATCAATTATGCACATATATCAGTACAAATAAAGTATTTTGGTTTACAAAAAATGGTACGTTCTACCCCTGGCTTAGGTTAAAACATTTCAATTTATTTAGGGCAAGTTAAAAGATTCTAAATTAAATTTTAAACTGGATTAAGAAACTCAATATAATTTCAACAATTTCTTCATTGTATAGATATCCTTTTTATCATGAAGAGATTTATGGCAACGACAATATCTGTTAAATAGTACGGGATATTGAAAATATTTCAACTTTTCTTTGCACAATTTAACGAACCTGAATTATTGTTTCTTTAACTTATAAAAGTATTTTAATCATGAAAAAAATACCCTCCGAGATTTTTTCAGATCTTTTTAGATGCCTAAAAAGATGTATTCTTAATTCGATCGGTCTGTCTGTCTATTCGCAACATAGCTAAAAACTACTTACCCGATTAACTTCAAATTTTCATCAAAAATTAACGGTCATAAGGGGACGATCTGGAAACATTTTGGTATAAAATCCAATATAGCGAAACAAAATGACGGCCTAATAAAATGTTAAATTCAGCAAGTTCGTGAGAGAGTTGGCTGCACCAATTTACATGTTTTTTTTTTTTGAAATAGTCGTCTGGTTACCGAGACCTTTCAACACTATTCTTTGTATTGTTTTATTGTGTATTTTTTCTTTAAAACCAATATGTTTTTCTGCAATAACATTTCTGAACATTGTGGTGAATGCGCCCTATGTTCATATAATTCTACTGGAAACTCATCGCACCATCTAACACAAAAGGCAGAACAAGGTCTGCCGGGCCAGCTAGTTTCCTTTTAATAGAAATTTAGTTAGCTTTTTAGTTCCGCATATGGTCATTTATTAGTAATACATAGACACATTTTATTTTCTTTCACTTTTGCAGACAAAAGGAAAGATTTAGGAAGGAATTTCCGGTTAAGTTCTTTTACGAATTGGTTTTACCCATTTACCTTAAAGTTCTCTCATAAGGAATCCCTCCTTTTATCTAGAAATGTGAATGATAATACCATTTATGTATGTAACCACTAAATGACCACGTACGAAACTAAACAGGATCTTACGTTCTAATTTGTAATATAAGAAATGATTAAACGGGGAAAATTCCGAGTTTATTCAAACACTAGAATTAACCGCCATTTTGTTCCACCGTATTATATTCGTACCAAGATTTTACCAATTTCTATGTATGTCAGTAGTATGTATGTAGTTTTTTAGGATGTCGCGAACAGACAACGAGACAAACAAACAAACAGACAGACTGACAGAATTGGGAAAACCTGTTTTTGACCTCTAGGGTACTTAAAACGTGAAAATATGAAAAATTTTATAAGATAATTTTTTTCATCTTCTCATTGCTTCCCTCTTATGTGGGAAGCAAAAATTATATTTTTGTTTATTTTTTTGTTTGAATAAGAAACAGCTTGTCCTCTGCATCTGAAACTAACTAAATTATGAAAGTGTCATACCGAAACCAGAAGAGAAGAGAAGAGATTGATTATCTCCAACAAACTACTATATGATGAATACATTTGTAAATTAAATGTCGACATGAAAACTTATCAAACGAACGTGGGCTCTATATATATATATATATATATATATATATATATATATATATATATATATATATATATATATATATATATATATATATATATATATATATATATATATATATATATATATATATATATATATATAGAGTAGTATCTATAAAATGGGCGGATCACATAGCAAAGGATTGGATCTTTCTTTGTAGCCGCTGAATAATAGGAAAAAAGTAGCTGACAAACCGACGTTATGTTAATTTACTAAATTGTGAATCGTGTAAGAGATATCCCTCGGTTTTGGATCATGTCTAACCAATAAAGATGAAAGGATTTGACGTATGTGTTGGTGGAAGGCCGACGTGATGTGTATTTAATTCATTCTGATGCCTCTTCTTTAAAATTTGCTTAAGCTTCTCTGAGATTCTATAGATGTTTTCTAATATACTGTTTTAGTCCTCATTTTGTATAAGTGGGGTGCATACTTACATAGAGACAAGGCAAAAAGTTAGATATTGAAAATTGGGCGATAAAAACAAACAAAATTTTCCGAAACATAATACCTCGAATTGTTATACAGCTTTAAAATAGGATTTCATTGCCTTTCATTATTAATAATACGCGAAGTATATAATGTGCCCCTTTGTCGTCTACAGGGTGGTAAAAAAGCTTGCAAAAATAATAAATATTTTTATAAAATAGCATGTTGTTTTATCGTTTGAAATAAACGAATAGCCTGTTTATGTGCCATGAGATGGAATCCTTACATTCAACGCATTACAAGTCACATTTGTATCAAAAGTTGGAGTAATCTGGATAATGGTTATTAACACATGTTTTTAAGTACATTTTAATACGGATTTAAAATTAAATCTTTTTTTTTTCGTATTATTCTAATGCCATTAAAAAAGGTAGCTCTAGGTATAAACATACTCAAGAAACAACAAGTGATGAAGCATTAGGTAGGGCAAATTTGTTGTACTATACAATACTACTTAAGACATTGTCTTGAAACGTATACGCATTCAGAGACTGTTGGCATACATAGAGTTCCGTACGATCTCCCAGAAAAATTTCTGCTTAAATTATAATCTCACCATCGCCATAAGGGCGAACCTCTTGTACTAGACCAGGCTGAATTCGAAGTTCAGGCATCTGCTATCCTCGAATTATTCTGGAATCACTCTGCGCAGATAATCTTACAGTATACATAACCCTGTTACATTCCTCATTCCAACCCTTCGGCAATCCGGGAAAAGGGAAGCATATTTACTTTGTCTTAGTGCTGACGTTCTAATGAAATTATCTTGTGTTGCTGATTTATATCGTCTTGCATGTAGTTGCCTTAAAGGTTCTGGTTGGGGACGACTGATAACACTTGCAACTTATAACATCGATTTGCCCGATACCTGTTTCTAAGGTCCCAGTGGCTCTTTTGGCATCTACAATCTACATTCGACTAGTGCTTTTTTTCTATAATTACAACACTTATCTTTTAGACGCGGATATACTTTTTAACTTTTTTTATGCACCTAGTTTACTTCAACTTTGGATACAAATGTCATGTGTATTGTACATACGATCTTTTATTTATATCGGATAGAAGCATTTCCTTCTAATGATACGTAGACAGGGTATTAGTTTACCTTAATTGACAAAACGTAGTTCCATTTTATAATTTTAGCACACTTTCAATTTTTTTTTATTTTTGCGTTGATTGATGGCCCTATTTTCAATATCTTTAATTTTTTGGGTGTGTACATTATAACTGATATGATAATTAAGATTTTGTAATTCCACTACTGCTGTTGCCTAAGATGCGTCGATCTCTGTTTCCTGGGATAAATAGCCCAATAAATACAATAACATTGTAGTCTCTAACTTCACTTAGGAAATTGGCTTTATATTCTGATAATTCTCTGACCTTATCGTAAATAAACAATATACTTTAGCATTAGGAATTGGTTTCACTTGGTAACAATCACAGATAGTAGGGACCGAAACGTACATGTAGTATTAAAAAATCGGTAAATTTCCTTGTCGGAACTTTTCTCGTTATGAATATTTCCTTTTATTAGGAATAGCGGAGTGTGACCAAATTTGGTTCAGTACATAGTTGTTTAGGAACACACATATACTCTTTTTAAACATTTTTTTTTGGGTGCCATTTTGTTCCATCATTAGATTCCTACCAATATTTTACCAGTTTCTACGTATGCCACACTTGATTTTTGGGCATAATTTAAAATAAATTCGATAAGTAGTTTTTACACCGCGATTTTGTTACCTCATGTTGAATTTATACCATTTTATCAGTATATCAATATATTTCAGCAAAATGTAAAGTCAACTAAGTTTTGTTTACGTTGATTTTTTAAAAAATGTATTTGGCCGCCGTTTTGTTCCGTCATCTTGAATTAGTAAAACAGCTTTTCCAGTTTATCTCTATATCACACTTAATGCTTACACAAAATTTGAAATTAATCTAACAAGTAGTTTTTTTTTAGGCTAATAATACTTGATTTTTGTGCAAATTTGAGATAAATTGAATAGGCAATTTTTTAGTAATATTTTTTTTTACTTTTCACTAGGCCGCCATTTACTATTGTTGTAATGAAATTTTGCCAAATGTTACCAACCCCATATGACCTTTAATTTTTGACCACAATTTGAAATCAATAGGGTAAGTAGTTTTAGCTATGCCGCGAACAGACAGACCGACAGGATCGAGAAAACATGTTTTCTAGGAACCTAAAACGAAAATATCTGAAAAAATCTCGTACAGTTGAATTTAAATTTATCAAACTTCATCTACTACTTTTCATGTCACATTTTAAAATACCTTGCAATTACATTATTATGTTACTCCAAGAATGAATTTTGTTCTAAAAACTTGATATTGTATTCAAGGCATTTTACTATATCACCTAAATATTGAATTGAACGAAGCGTTGAATGTTCGTTCCACTTCTGCAATTCACTTCACACCATGAAAGTGATTTTTTTGTCTTATTAATTTTATTATTTTTCTTTGTATTGTTAGCGTACGATTAATATTGCCAAGGACGAAGTGAATGGCGGTACATTGTCTGATTTTTTTCTTATATTAGTTAGGCGCGACTTTAAAATCTGTATCGCTCTTTTAAATACAATCTGTGAGAGATTTTTGAGATACGTCTTGGTAGTTTCCGTTGTTTTTGTGTAAACTACTGAATTTTTTAACCGGTGATTTGAAAATGTGTTGTTACACTGTGCTGTGATTTTTATAAATTATAGTTTGCATGTACTTAAAGCTTTCCATCTTTACATTCTTTCTCAATTTCAATTTATTTTGCAAGGGGGGAAGTGGGGCTGGTTGAAACAAAAGAAAATATCTTTATTCCCTTTATCAGTAGGAATCTATATCCACTTTTTAGCTGAAATCTGAAGTACGCTCAAACTATTTGTAGATCTATTATGCACATATATCAATACAAATAAAAAAATGGTACGTTCGACCACTGGTTTAGGTTGATATATTTCAATTTATTTAAGGCAGATTCCAGATTAAATTTAAAACTGGATTAAGAAACTCAATATAATTTCAACAATTTCTTCATGGTATAGATCTCTTTTTTATCATGAAGATAAATATGGCAATCGACAATATTTGTTAAATAATGCGGGATATTGAAAATATTTCAACATGCGCCAACTTTCCTTTGCACAGTTTAACTACCCTGAATTATTGTTTTCTTTTTACTTCCCTGGTAAGAGGAAACTATTTTAATCTGAAAAAAATCACTCTCCGAGATTTTTTCAGATCTTTACGTTTCAGGGTCCCTAGATGCCAAAAAACATGTATTCTCAATTCCGTCGGTCTGTCTGTCTGGCGGTCTGTCTGTCTAGCGGTCTATCTGTTCGCGACAGCTAAAAAACTACTTACCCGATTGACGTCAAATTTTCGTCAAAAATTGAGTGTCATAAGAGGACGACCTGGTAACATTTTGGTAAAAATCCAATATAGCGAAACAAAATGACGGCCTAATAAAATGTAAAAAAAATTATTACTAAAGAACTACCAATTTCCCTTAAATTTTGTACAAAAACCAAGTACTGGTATAATTGTGGTACGAATTCAATATGGCGGAACAAAATGGAAGTCAAATACAATGTTTGTACCCGTTAAAAAAATTACCCCTTTATATATCTTCATGTTTTAGCGTTCCTAAATGCCAAATATTATGTTTTATCAATTCCGTCGATCTGTCCGTCCGTCTGTCAGTTCGCGGCAAAGCTAAAAAACTACTCACCCGATAGACTTCAAATTTTGACTAAAAATTAGCGCTCACAAGGGGATGACCTGGTAATATTTGGGTAAAAATCTAATATGGTGCAACAAGATCGCGGCCTAACGTAACGTTAAAAAATTATTACTAAAAAAACTAATTGTCCAATTTATAATAAATTTTGCTCAAAAATCAAGTATGACAATACTTTGGTATGAATTCAAGATAGCAAAACAAAAAAGAGGCCTAATAAAATAATTAAAAAATCAGCCAGAAAAAACTACTTACTCAAATAATTTCAAATTTTGTGCAAGCATTTAGTGTGGTATAAAGATAAACTGGTAAAACGGATTCAAGATGGGGCAACAAAATGGTGGCCAAGTGAAATGTTTAGAAAATTAACGTAAAAAAATTTTCTTATTCAATCGACTTTTAAGTTTTGCAGAAAAATTAAACGTGAAATTGACATAAACTGGTACGAATTCAACATAACCGAACAAAATGGCGATGTATCACTGTAAAATTTGTAAAATTTTGGTTGGAATCAAAAATGGTGGAACAAAATGGCGCCGAATAAAAAAATATGTGGTAATGTTGGTTACGTAAAAAAATATAGTTAAATGACTATGTTCCGAATTAAATTGGGTCACACTTCTCTGTTCCTAATAAAGAAAAAAAATCATAACAAAAGAGGTTTCGGGCAAGGGGAATTTACCGATTTTTTAAAATTTTATTTCACTCGTAAAAGTAAAGTATTGTAGAAGTAAATCACCCTCTAAGATTTTTTCAGGATCTCTAAATACCGGAAAACATGTTTTCTCAATTCCGTCGTTAACAATTAAGGATTACAAAATGACAGACTAGAGAAATGTTTAAAAAATTATTACTAAAAAACAACTGATCGAATTTTTCTCAAATTTTGTACAAAAAAATCAAGTATTATGTAGGAAATATCTGATAAAATTAATGGATAGATTTCAAATTTTGTGGCATAACTTTGCATTATAGAGATGAACTAGTAAAACTATGGTACTAATTCAAACTGGCAGGACAAAATGGCGGCCAAATGAAATGTGTGTACTCATGAAAAAAACACCATCTCAGGTTTTACATATGTTCTCGTTTTAGCGTCCCTAGATGCCTAAAAATATATATATATATATATATATATATATATATATATATATATATATATAATTCCGTCGATCAGTCTGTCTGACAGTTCGCCGCATAGCTTAAAAACTACTTACTACAGACTGACTTCACAATTTAGTCAAAAATTAAGGGTCATATGTTGTTTCAATGTTTCAATATGTTGATGACCTGGAAATATTTTGGTAAAAATTCAATATGGCGGCACAGTGAAATTATTACTAAAGACTAATTATCTAATTTAGCTCAAATTTTGCACAAAAATCGAATGCTACATAGGAATGAAAATTAAGCATCTTGGTGTGAATCCAAGCGAGCAAAACCAAATGGCGGCCTAATAAAATATTTAAAAAATCAGCCTGAAAATACTACTTATTGACTTACTTGACCCAGAACTTCTTCAACACTACTTGATTAGGAAATTGTACTGCACGCACAAACAATTAGCAATATTTATTAATGATTTTATACTAATGTGTATTTTATACCTAGGAAGCAACATAGCTTCTACCAAAAGAACACAAAATAGACAAGATCCTACCTAGTCTACCATTACTTTATAACATAATAATCTGCATTATTAAATGAATCTACAGGCACTGCGAGCAGAAGAACATTATCAGAGTGCAACAAATAGGATATGTTAAAGAGGCATAAGGTTTACACTTGGTAATTGAAGAAAACATGAACAAAAAAATGTTATGTATATGAATTATAAAAATGTATACATAGTATCAATATAATAATAACAATAATAATGATAATATTAAGCCATTTACATGGATGTACATGTTATTTGGATATGAACATAGAATAATTTGATACAAAAACATAATACACAATAAAATAGATTACTATACTTCTTTATTTTGCCAAAGTATTCTGTTTTTATATGTATGGTTGTGAAGAGCTTCGATATTCTTTTCCAAACAGTCATCCTTGGTTTCAGGATGGAAGGTTGTTTTTCAGACTGTTTACTGGTTATTATCTGGGTATGCTTTAATATTGTTTGTTTATTGGTATTTTCTCTATCTGTTTGGTTGTTATTTAATTCCCTGTATAATGACGCTTGTTTCTAAAATTAGGTTGTTTCGGATCATAAAGTATCATTGGTTTGCTACTTGCCGTGCAGTTACTTGAATTATGGGAACTCTCTGCAGAAATCGGCATGCATTTTTATTTGTACGCACTAAGAAGAAAAATTTTTCGAAGAGAATAAAAATAGTGCCTTACGTTTGTAAGTATGTGATATATTTACTAATAACTATTGATGTCATTGACTACCGATCGATGTTATCGTATACCTATCTACATTATTAGATACCTATCGGCACTTATAGGTATTTCTTTATTCACCTATTTTTATTTGATATGTTGATGACCTATCGATACTTATCGATATATCGATAAAACGTCCATCCCTAGTATATACTCTTGACCAGTGTTTGTAACTCTGTAGTAGATGCTAAAAATATTCTTGTTTATGGACGCTGACCATCTTGAAAACCCTTTTGGATGTCTCATTTAGGTATTCCCTGAACTTCCTTCCTGCACAGCACATTCATCAAGTGGAATCCTTGGTGAAGTATACCCCTTTGACGATGGAGATTCTTCTTGAGCTGTAACTGTTTATGTGACAGGCGCTCGCCTCATCAAAACCCTACCAAAGATACAACGGTTAGCATGATTAACCTTCTTTTCATGGCTAGTCTTCTCTTTTGTATAAGGTTTTTCTAGAACCTAGGAAAACCTCCAACATCGTTAGCCTTTAGTGATCGTGTGCAGGAGGAATACTAGTCAGGAATTATAAATGCAGCTCGGTAACTCGATTACCATGGCAAAGCAGAAGACTAGTGCAAACTTTATTTATATTTGTATTAATATTATTATTATTATTATTACTTTCTAGTTCTTATGATTTTCCTAGTATTTGTTTTGTGCTGACTGAGATTCAAATGCAGCGAACGATCAATATTATTATTATATACCATCAATTTATCAACAAATGTTGGGTTCCAAGCCCATCCCCGATGCATGCAACAAAAGGAGTGGGCTGGTTTCTATTAGTTCTATGTGTGGTCCTGTAAGAATTTTCTCACTATGTGGCAAGTACTAAGCAGGACTGCCTTCTGGATGTCGATGAAGGTGTTAGTAGGCAATCCAATAATTTTTCAGGTTCTCTTCTAACCTTTTTGGGACTAGTCCAGTTGATGATACGATGATAGATATCACATGAACCTTATTCAGCTGCTGTATTTCGATAGCCAAATCCGCATATTTGGTCTTTTTCTCTTGATATTTATCCGTTGTTATTGTTGGGTACAGCGACATCTACCAAATAAGCTGTCTTTGTGTCCTTATTTAGCAGTACCACATCAGGCCGATTATTCGTCACCCGTCTGTCGGTGATAATTGCCCGGTCGTAGTACAGTTTGAAAGCATTATTTTCAAGCACTGAACTTGGATGGTATTTATAATAGGACACAAAAGTGTTTAGGAGCCCGTATTTATTGGCAAGTTTCTGGTGTATAATGTTACATACTTGGTTATGTCGCTGGAGGTAGTCCGTGCTTACTAAGTAAGTGCAGCCAGATGTTATATGTTGTATAGTCTATGACCTCTCACTATATGTTCGACACTTATCGGATTCGACAGACAGGTCTTTGATGATAAATTTCAAGTAATTCCGTGTGTTAATAACTTGGTCCTGTATTGCCATCATAAATCCTTCTGTCTCTAGGAATAGTTCTCCATCCTTCAGCCATGGATGCTTCCTTATCTATGTGTGGCTTATTCAAATCATTGTGATGTCGGCCGTGCAGTGCTATTTGAGCCCACTATTCTTGTTTTATTATTATTATTTTTTTGTTATCTCACAGTATTCCTGTGGTTGTATTTTATACTGACGGACTTATACCAAGTCAGTACAAAAAAAAAACAAAGAAAAAAGCAAAAGGAAGAAAAAACAGCTATTGTGTAGTAAGAAATGATCTAATGATGTTACATGTTTTCAAAATGACCAAAACGTTATTGGGGTGAGGCCAATTATGTCTCTGACTTCCACAACCTTTTTATTTGTATTGCCAAGTCGGTGTATTTGGCGATCTTCTCACTGTATTTCGCTTGGATGTTCTCGTCGTTGGAGACAGCTATGCCAATTAAATAAGTGCTCTTTTCTTTTTTAGAATGAAAGATGATATCGGGTCTGTTTGCGGGGATTGGTTATCTGTGTGGATGTCAATGTCCCAGTAGGGGTTGTAGTCTTCGTTTTCAAGTATAGATGTTGGTGTATAATGATAGTAAGGGTCTGTGTTCTCCGTTAGCTTGTATGTTGTGGCTAATGCTTCATGAAGGACCTTCGCTGCTGAGTTGTATCTCATGGTGTATTCAGTTCCGGCCATTATTCTACATCCACTCCGTATGTGATCGATCATTTCTCTCTGCTGGTGACATCTTCTGCACCTGTTGTCTTTAATGGTTGTGTCCTTGGTGATATGCTTTTGGTAGTTTCTGGTTGCTATAACTTTGTCGTGGATGGCAAGCAGGAAGCCTTCTGTTTCGGGGAACAGCTGCCCCAGTAATTACATATGAAAGATTTTTATGTATGTGGTCTTGCTTTATGTGGTATGTATGTCTTCCGTGGAGTGTTTTTGAGACCAGGTGTTCATCTTTTCTAGTCGTGATTGGATGTGACTATGTGGCTTGTTTGAGACAGGTCGAGTGGTGTATAATTCTTGTCTGCGTTCACTATTACCTTGTGGAGATTAGCTTGTTTGTTGTAGAAGAATTTTCTGAGTTCGTAAATTGTTATTATTATTATTATTATTATTATTATTAGTATTATTATTATTATTATTATTATTATAATTATTATTGTTATTATTATTGTTATTATTATTATTATTATTATTATTATTGTTATGTGGACGACCAATATATGCAGAGGAATCTTTATTTGATCTCGAAACTCCTTTCGATTTGATGATTTTTGGCAGAAGATTTTTTCATTATGTAATAAAATCTGATTTATTTACACATTTATAAATAGTCTGCTAAAAACCGCCGAAAAATTTTCTAAAATACAGCAATTAGAATAATTTTAACCTTTGATAAATACATCCTAATTTTGGATGTGCTTAGAAAATTAAATTCTATGAATATAGATTTTTTTTGTTTTTATACATAAAAATGATTCTAAACTAATCTGCTTCATATTTTTTAAACCACATCAACAAAATTTAATCAAATTCATACTCATAATACTAAAAGGAACCAGAACTTGTTATGACAAGAAAAAACTAAAAAATTCACAAAATCATCATTTCAAGGGTTTATTGAAATATGATAATTTAAATTCTTTAAAAAATTATGATTTACCAAAATCTAAAGTTAAATTGAGAATAAAATTTTATCAAAAACGAGTTATAAACCATAATTTCAAATATTTCAAATACAATTATAGAATGAAATTATTGTAGTATTGAAGAATACTGTAAATAGCTATTAAGCTAAATAAATTTTGAAATAAAAAAATAATGTTGCAAGAGAGTGCTTTCCGATACTTCAAAAACGATTATATGGTATTTAGTTCAGATATCTTGCAATAAATTTCCCAAAAAAAAAATAACATGTAGACCAAATTTAATATGGTCTAGTATCCAATATATTTCTAATATTTAAATTGCTAATATGAATAACTTGCTAAACTCGACGGAAAAAATGCCTTGTAGAATAAACATTATCGAATATTATTTCAATTTCCGATGTAGTAACAGGCATTTACGCTCTAATACTTTGTAAATTGTTTTAATAAGCATTGCAGCAATTACAGTAACATGTAATTTCAGAGTTTATAAGGCGTGGTATAATTATGCAGAACCATAAGTTAATTTTAAGAATTGGAGAATTGATAAGAGTTTTCGGCAGTTAATTATTTCCTATATTTTTAAGATACCAATATTAAAACATACAAGTTATTTTGAAAATGATGGTCAAACAGATTTTTCAAAAAAAATAAGAATTTTTTTTTGATATTAAGAAATAACCACTGAATACTAATTAAAATACTTGCTATAAGAAGTTATTAGTAAGACAATATTTTCTAGAATAAAAAGCCTACTGACTAGAGAATGTCAGTTCACTATAGTAATTCCGAATTGAAAGCACACAAAATTACTTTTTCGGGACTCCTTTACAGGGCAGTATCTCTGAAGAGAAGGGTTTGTGAAACTTTATTTATAGAAACTTTTTTCTTTTCTTAAAAAATGTAAGAAATCTGCAACTAAAAGCTTGATCATCATTTCCGGAAAAACGCTAAAAGGTCAAAATATCTACATTAAGTACTTTTGTCTTTTTTGCGCATTTATGCATTCATAAACTCGCTACAGGCGGGTGCGCTAAACTCATGCTTATGAATTTATCTCTAGTACTTTAACTTGCAATGTTACAGTAATTTATATGCTTGTCGGTAATCAGTCGGTCAAGCGAAATGACAAGAGTATTTTATGTTAAACATTTTACAAGAAATGTGTGCAAATACATCAAAAGGTCAATTCGTAACCTTTAAAAGTAATTTGTTCAATATAGACCTAAATAAATGAATTATTAAAAACAATTTGTTTTGTGCAGCGGACAAATTTCTCTGAAAAGCATTGTCTGTTAGCAGACGTAGTCACGGGCTATAAATCACATTGTACCAAGGGTAATTAGAGCAAAACCATAAATACTAACTGATAATATCAACATTGTAAAAAGTGCAAAGGCGAGATAATGAAACGTAATACATAAATGCTATCTATAACTATCGTTTATACACTTGCGTGTTGTGGAAAATCATAATGAACAGACAAAAAGCATATTAGATAGTACTTCATTAAAAAGAACGGGAGTGATGTTCACGTGGATCTAGGGAGGTCTTCTCGAGGTATTCGGAGTCGAGCTCCTTAAGCTGAGCTATGGACGCACGTGTCCACAGTGCTTAAAATGCAACACTTTACTGGTCTTCTTCAATTTCTTGTTAATTTTTGCACTTTAAATTGTTAATTATGCAACAAAGGCACTAGTAATAACTCCATTGTAATTTGTCGGAAAGTCATGGATTATTTTATCAATTTTTAGTTGCCAATCTTTTTTTTTATCGGTGATGTTAGTTTTTGATTTTACCAAAGCATAAAATATTTATTATAATATACGATAAATAAATAGCACTTTATTGTGTAAAATGTTATTCTAGGCGAAATATATAAAAAAGGTTTAGAACCGATTATTTTCGCCTATATATTTTAAGCACTTTCAAAAAAAATATTTTAAACTTGCTATCAATGAAAATATTTTGACAGTCTTAAGAAATTATCAGTGATCACCAGAGACTTTATAAAAAATAGATAGCAATTCATCAATACATTCCTAGTATGTTAAATATGTTCTAAAGGATAATGAAATGTCTAGAAAGGCTAGATAAGGCATACTATAAATAGTGTGTAAATTTGGATTTATCTTATTGTTTCAAAACTAAAACCGAATATCTCTGGTTTACATAATTTGAATTTAATGAGGAATTTTTTGACGTTGAATAGATTGTTGTATTATTTCAATCTGAGTTTAAGGAGATTTATATTACAACTGCCAACATCAATTATATAGAGCGTTATAGAATATCGTACAAAATTTAGAAAATTTAAATTACTTTATCTGTCTGGAGTAATGTCTTGGACTATAGAAGCTTAAGCATTCATTTATTTATAATAGTGTGCAGCCCTAGGTAAAAGTAAAAAGGGTTTAAATTCAAGCCTATTTCTCAAAATACATACTACGAACTCTACCACTTTTCAAACATATGTAGTGTAGTGCAGAGTGATAAAAAAGACGATATTTGTAATCAAATTATTCTTTTAGTAGAAAGGTTACCCTGGGATTCTTCCAGACATATATTTCTAATTTTTACTATGTTGTTCTTTAGGGAGGGGGCAATAGAAGCCGAAGGCAAACTCCAGGAAGAAATTCAGGAACAGGGAATGTTAGTATTAAACTTTAATAATCAGTTAGCGAATTTGTTAGAAGAAAAGCATGAGCTTAAAAAATCGCTGAAGGTGAATTACGTTGCAGCAGGATCTCATTGGAAAGTAATGACCTTAAAACAGTTAGAAACGAAATGTTAAACTCAATTCGAATAATGGAGGCCGATAATATTTAGTATAGTAAGAAAATTGAACGGCTGAAGAGCGAGTTGTGCACACATGGGTATCGATACTGGTCAAAATGATAGTGTGTTGATTCCTATTCCGCCACTTGAAAATGGTGCTACTAATAAAGAAAAATATATCCCAATAAACAAAAACTGATATCTTCTGGATTGAGCTTGCGGAATCATCACGAGATGAATAACTGTTTTTCAATATTTGATTTAAATATTCAGTCAACTAGGAATAAAACTGATAAACTCTTTGCTTTTAGAGGCTTAAGCTTTTCTTGACATAGTTTGTATTGCGGAACATCAGTTGAAACCTGATAAATTGTGATTTTTGTCTGAATGTACCATACTGTCAAAATTTCGTAGGTCCCAACTAATTCACATTGCTCCTATGATAATGGCCAAAAAATCGTTTTTAGATATTAACTATTACAGTGCCTTTAGTAAAAATGGTGAGCTAATTGAGTGAAGAAAACTTTTTGAATTTTCAATAATTCGCTCTAAATTAAACTGAATGTTTATTGTTAGCATTTATAGAAGCCCTGCTTCAAATGATTTTTTGGCAGAACTTAAACAACTTTTAGCTCTTTTAACAGCTAACTGTGATATTGTGATTATCGGAATTAATTCATACTAATAATTTAAATATATTATTTAAATCTTTTAATTTAATTATACATGTGAATTCCCTTACTCGTATCTCTCAATATTCGTCCACTCCTGTTCTGTTATAGCATCGGACTTATTTGATCATGGGGCTATTCTAGGCATCCTAAGATCATCCTCTAGATGCATGTTATTGTCTTGGAATGCTCTAATAACGCATTTCCAACTAAAAAATCAAGAAAAATAAAACTTGGGTCTTAGAGTATCTTCTGCAAATATGAGGTGCTTGCATAATATTAAAAAATTTACTGACAATGAAAGATTTTTAGTATATTTTCAAAAATATAGATCTTTATATGGTAAATTAATTAAAGTGGCCAAGAACATATATTATGCGGGCCGTCTCATCAGTTCGAATAATTTTCAGAGAGATGGAGTCACACGTGAGTTCTCCTGATATGACTGCAGATGTCCTTAACAACTATTATTGTACAGTTTCGGATGTATTGACCAGTGAATTGAATTAGACCATAGATCTCATGTCTTATTTAAGACGTGTGTCAGTTCAGGAATCCTTCTTTTTTTCTCCCTACTGACTTTTTAGACGTCATGAGAACTATTGCCGAAATAAAAAATAAAACTTCTTCTGGTAAAAATGGGATGTCAATCAAGATATTCTATTCCCTTTTGGATACTGCTATTGAGGCCCTTTGCAATCCTATCAAGTATTCATGGGTTTCCGGTGATTTTCCAAATTGCCTAAAGAGTGCCAAAGTCATTCCACTATACAAGAATTGTGATCCGGATAATCCATGCAACTTTTGATCCATCTGACTGCTGTCTGTCCTTTTAAAAATTATTGATCATCGTCAAATTCTAAGTAGCAACCAATTTGGATTCCAATGAAATAAGGATACAAGTGATGCTGTTTTTCACTTTTTGGAGCAGTTATATTTAGGCATCAATCATCGGGAGGCAGTTGCGGTAAAATTATGTGATTTGCCGAAGCCTTTCGACTGCATGAATCACAAAATATTGTTGCAAAAACTTACTTTATACGGCTTTAGGGGTGCAGCATTGCAGTGGTTTAAATCGTTTTTAAGGGGTCGTTCTCAGACAGTGTTTTTTGAGGCGAACATGTCAGAGCTTGGCAAGGTAAACTGGAGTACCACAGGGCTCGGTATTAGGTCCAACACTTTTTTTTTATTATATATTAATGATTTGATTTTAGTTGATAGTCGGGGTAAATTATGCTGACGTTACTACGATTTTGTAGCATAACTTTTATTGGATTTACGCAAGATCCAGAAATGGCTTGATTCTATCTTTCTGTCTCCGAACGTTGACAAAACTGGTATGATAACATTTAGATGTTTCCTTGATAACTTGGAAATTGATGGGTCTATCTTAAGGCACACAATGTATACAAAGTTTCTAGGTATTGCTATAGATAACCAACTTAAGTTCGATCGACATATTTTAAATTTTAGTAATAGAGTAGCTTCTGGTTACTATGCGTCTCTTTTTATATTGGAAATAATTTGCATAATTTATAAAAACAGAAAAAAGTTGCCTATTCATTCTCATGACACCCGTGGATCTGGTAATTTATGTTTGCCGATCCCTTCTTCGGCTCTTATCCGAAATTCAATTATTTACGAAAGGAAGATGTATAACCATAAAAACTTACTCTACATTAGGGGCTTTTAAAAGGGTGACTAAACAGTTAGGGAAATATTATAGCAATAATGTTTAATTAATTTATTGTTATCTTTCATTGTTTAGGTTTTCTGTGCTGTAATTATTATTATATATTTTCGGATTTTTTACACTATGCCATGTTCTTGATGGTTTCCCTTTTATATAGTCCTGAAATTTTTTATATATTTTTTATAACTTGACTATATTATCTTTATATTGTTGACTCTTAATGTGTGATTTAGCATTGACTAAGTATTTGGGTAGATAGTATTTATTAACTGATTTTTCTTTTTAAATTGTTATTTGCTTTGCCAACAAAACATGTTTCTTAGACAATAAAGCAAATTTTGAATTTGAATTTGAATAGATAAAGATAATTTACCTCTAACACTTTTTTAGGTATACAGGGTTACTCAAAAAAATGAATCTAAAATTATTAAATTAGATTTCACAAAGATTTCTGGCCCGGATGTTCTTAAGCCGTAGAAAATAAATTCTAAAAATTTTTAAATTCCGCCATAATAAATATGTATTGGTTCATGATGACATACCCTAAAATTAATCTATTTGTCAATATATTCTATTCAGATCACCACGTATATTATTTTGAAAAAAGTAAAAAACTTAGATCTTGCTAGTTTTTTGGTCGAATACTGCAAATTTTCATTAAAACAAATCATTTCTTCTACTGGTACAGAGATATCGAAAAAATGTTGAACTTGTGAACTTGTTCGAAGACCCTTGAACAATATTAAGACGGGACCAAATAAGATAACTTTCGCAAAACTGTGGTCGCGATGATTTTTTTTCTATTTTTGCACCTTACTATATATCACTCTGCATAACACGCAGGAACAAATTAAATACAAAGCGTTTTAAACTATAGCTTATGCAATACGAAGATATATTTAAGGCAAGAAACAGCTTTACACTTGCTTTATCTGAAACAGGGATTTTCCGTTTATAAACAGGAACTTGTCACAAATTAAAGTTCTCATAATATAATGAGATGAACTATAAGGAAATATTGTAAATATAACTATATGTTAAAAACCATTATCCTAGCCTAAGTTATACCAGTTAGATCAACTCTAACATCAAGTATGATTTGGCCAAATATATAAATATGCCATCATGTAACTAATGGTTATTTTATGTTTAGAATATATTTACATTTTCTAAGCCAAATATATACTTTTCGGAAGTATTAGGCGCCAACATTCTATAAGCAGAGTTTAAAATGAGTTCTTACTATGCTAAATAGTATATTATATTTTAATTATTATGATTACATGTTAGATCTCCAAAGAGATAGATCGAGATGAGCCGTAAATTAATGTTAATGGTAATATTTGCCTCTATGCCGAATATTCAGACATAAACCAGTGACTTATTAAATACAGAAAAATATATTTGATAAGTTGGGTCAAGATTATTAAAAATCTTTTAAACGACCAAGTTATTAATTTTCCATATTGCTGTAAAAGGTGATATTTGCATTACCCCTATGACTGGCCGAACAAAAAGTTCTTTTGTTTATTGCTTATTTCCGAATAAGTGGCTGACTTGAAGAGTCCTACTCGCTTTTAAATTTCAGAAAGTTCACCTCTTTCTTTAAATATAAATACAGTAACATGCTTCCTGCACTTTTGGGGAAATATAGGCCATGTAGATCAGATATAAAAAATCACCATTTTGCAAGAGCGTCCCTGTGGCATGCAAAGTACCTTGGTTGTTATGTCCTATTATTTGTTAACGTTAAAGTAGAGTATATTTATAAGTGAAATACTAATTTAAAGAACTTTATTAAAGGACATGAAATGTATATTAATTAGCGCATTTAAAATAAAAAAGCGGATATTGTTGGATTTAACTGGGTTTCTGAAACACTACAATCATGTTGCGAAAACAGTGAATTAGATTGGATATCTCCTAGAGGAACTGTATAGGCTAATTTAGCAAGGGCACAGGGTATAGAAACCACCGAAATATGTTTTTCGTATTTAAAAAAATCCTTAATTCCAACATCTTCTCTTTATCTTAAAATTATATTATATTACTTATGACACCGGAAATAGTAGCTGGAAACTTAAAAATTTGGGGAACCTACAAATTAGACCAGTACGTGACCAGATGCTATTTTCTCAATAGGTCTGACAGGCCCGGTCCTAGGGCATCATAATCAGAATCCTGGAACACTGGACTTGCAAAAACGCAAATAACAACTTGCAAAATTATAAACTAGATTTTTTAAATAAACCTATTGTGTATTAAATCCATGGTCATTAGTAACAAGTTCATTATAAATATTTCATAAGCCAGTTCATTCACTATTCCAAAAGAGCTATTAAGATTGCGAACAGGTCTGATAATTAAAACGATATTAGGGAAGCCGAATCTAAGTCTAATGAGAACAACAAACAACAACTTGTTTCGGCACGGTGTTAGTTGGTCCACTTTGTCTTTAACAAAGTGCGTGTTGCAAAAATTTTGTGCAACGTTTTTTCTCTAGCTATTTAAATAAACCAGAAACAATGCAAGGTTCTTTGGACAATTCTCTGAGAATTAAAATGAAACTAGTAGTTCTCTTGACTGGTATTTCAACACATTTAAAATATATATTTCACATTTAATTGACACTATGTAAAAACATCATAGCAGGTACTAAGACTATAAATAATACTTCGTTTAAATAAAATAATAATATCATATTATTGAAGTATCCAATTTAAGAGAAAACTGTACCTAAATAATTAAAGAAAAATAAAGGTGAAAAAGAACTAAGGAAAATAAGATTAAAAGTATATACAGGGTGGAACATTTAACTGGCCTAAATTCAATAATTTGCGAACTGTTCACACGGTCAAAAAACCGTTTTACACATTAAATTAATTTATTCGATTCCTGATCCTTATTTTTGGTAATAACAATCTGTCTTCTGTGTAAGAGTTATAACGTCATATACATTTTTGTTAATGCAACACCCTCTATTATATTGTCATTTTTTTTAAGTCACTGGAACATTCTTAATATATTTTATATGACATTTTCTTTACCTGCATTCAACTGTTTTCGAAAAAATCGCATGTCATTGCGGGCAACTTAGAGCAAATAGAGAGGGCCAAACTATTAAACTTAAAATAAAATGCCTAGCATTTTGCAATCTTAACTTTTTAAAATCTATTCAAACCGGAAGTGGACACTTGTGTTAGATTTTGACATTTTGATTTTCCGACAAAACCGGAAAATGATGTCACCTAGTAGATTTTAAAAAGTGAAGATAAACTTCATTCCATTTTATTCTAAGTTCTACCGTTTAATCCTAAGACTAAATAAATAGGTAACAAAATAAAACGATAGAATATGTATATCTCCACCCGAGAATTTATCAAGTAAGCAGTTTGAAGAGTTGATTCCAACGTGGCTTTGTTTACGATAACCCATGGAATGTAAGGTTGGAAAATTCATACACAACCTTTTGGCACATCACACACTTCCGAAAAATAATGATATTAAAAAATACAATTACAAAATAACACTTGGAACGTACTCCAACAGAATTTTCAATCACTCACAGCTACGAATACCATATAAATATCATTACAACTTCTTTACGCGTACTGACTGTTTTGTTTACGTTATTCTTAATAGGACCAGGCAGTGTTGTCGGTTGCATTTTTCTTCTATAAATTCTCTGTCACGAGTTTCAAGTAGGTACTTTTTTTGAAATATAATTGTTTTCTGCAGCTCCCGATAAATCATAGGTCTGACAAAGTTAAAATCCAAGGCGTTTATAATGTGAAGTAACTTGGCTCGTGAAATAATCATAATAGCGGACTCTTTTTTTAACCTTAGGGTTGATCGATAGAGGGTTTAAGAGGCCTAAATATGGCAATTTTATGAAGCCATTTTCTCAAAAATGGTTGGGTTTAAGTATAGAACATGTCACATAATATGTGTTTGGAATTTTCCAGTGATTTAAAAAAGTAACAATCTAGAGGATGTTAATTTTTTTAAAAATGTGTATGACATCATAACTTTTACATAGATCACCTTACAATCAGATCATTGTTGCCAATTTGACGGATAAAACAGTTTTTGCAACATCTTACTTAATTTAGTAAAATGTCTCACCCATAAATTATAATGTTTAGCGGGAAAGTAACATTTCCTTTTAAATAGTTTTGTGTATTTTTAGTCAAATATTTGCAGAATGTACAATTATTTCGAATTTTACCTTTTGGGACTGACGCCTACGGTCGAGGAGCAAGTTCGATTTGACACACCATAACAGAAAACTTGTCCGACGCCTATGTATAATATGAAGGTATGTCATACATATGCGCCAGTCTGTAACCACTTTTAGATTATGTAATGAACTTTCGCGTAAGTTATTACTATCAAATCCAAAAATGTTCCGAAAAGCTAGTGACAGCTCCAAGTATTTTTCATTGTTAGCTCAGATATCCATTTTGACTTTACTTACAGTTTGAACATTTTAACAACTGTTACTAAGAAACCCAATTTTTAGTTTTAGAAGGATATTTAATAACTTAGTTTGTGATGAAGAAATGTATTGTTACATGTAATTCGTTTTTTTATTTTGTAAGTAAATGAGATTCACTAAAAATAAGTTTCGTGCTTACATAGAACACCGTTAAGATAATTCCAAAAACTACGTCAGCTAGAATTTTGAATTTTTTATGATTACATAGTCTCTACACCCGGGAACGATAGGGACACATATAGGTTGTGTACTTAACCAGCATTTCGGTAAATGGGGGTATATATTGTCAATTTTTCGATAAAAACTTATTTTACACAAGGTGGCAAAATTCCAAATTAGTAACTTTACAAAACAGAAATTTTCGGGGGTAAAACCACGAGTGCTTGAAAATTACTGATAATTTTTTATGAATGTGTTCCTTTCTAATAGTAAATGTAACACGCATGAGTGAAAAATTATCACTAGTAATCTCCCTAGTGCTTGAATTATTGCCGGAAATTATTTGCGAGCAAAGGAATTTTTTGAACATTTTCCTGAGTCGAAGACGAGCGAAAATTTTCTTAAAAAATTCGTCACTGAGGAAATAATTTCCGGTATTGATGGAAGATTCGGTAAGAAAATTTCACACCAAAATTTATTTTTAATTTCCATCTCGATTTTCGTGTAGTTTGATGGCAAACGACATGTTCAATTATTGTTTAGTCGGCTATGAATGATGAAAAGTCAAGATGACAGACCCCTTGTTGTTTTAGTTTACGGTGGTATAGTTATCCGTATATTATATACTATAATTTTGGTTCATCTAAAAAACATTTTTTTTAGGCTTAGAATTAAACTTTTCCTATATCTTTAGTAAAGTAAAATATTTTGCACTATCTTTAAAACATACTAAAATTTTATTTTTATTTAAGCTTAATTTACTAAACTTCAAGGAAATATGTTTTAATAACTAAACTTGCCAAATTAATTAACTACCAACTACTTACGGCCATGTAGTAGTTTTTGTTGCCTAGAAAAAAACTAATTTTCGTAAACTTTACTAACGAGATGTATACTATATCAGATTCAGGACATTTTAAAATTGAAATGTTGCCCTATTTAATGTCATTAAACTTGACGGAACTGCATGAAATTTATCCTGAAAGTACATTATGTAGGTATTATGTACAATATTTAAATTATCATAATAATCGTAAAACAGAGATTGCCACGGCTACGACAAATGAATTTAATTAATAAATTAAGAATGACAGTGACACTTACACCGCGCAACGTACATGTGAAGATTTTTTTAAAATGAATAATTTAAAATGTTGCACTTTATGTAAGTTTTGTAAGAAGGTTAACGATATTAAAATAAACCACAGAACATTGTCTTGCCTAATAAAAGTAGTAGAAAAGGCCGCTGTCTACTCTTTCCAAAAAAGTCTCATTGCGGATGTCAAAAAAATAGTTTATAATAATCTTCTTTCTTGGACCGATTATCCCGAAGTAAGCAGAACAAAATAGTAACCAAATATTATATCTACTTCCTGAAACAAAAACATTTATGGGAATCTGATGAGTTGTATACACCTTAAGCACCTCCTTTTTCCCCATTAAGAAAGCAAGAAGTAATGCAAGAATTTAGGAAATATTTTGATGCCTTAGCTGCTAGATTAAACTAATTCGTTGTTTATCTAAAGTAGATATGTAATATATGTTATAGACCATACAAAGTTGTTTTATTATTGAAAACCCAAACTTTGGAATACAATATCTAAACAATAATGCAATAATGTAAATTTTCTGTCTTATCACATGACATATTATGTCAAAAAGATTTCCAATGTAATCACCTGTGAGACAGAATGTCCGGAAATCTGACCCGTTGCTATGGTAACATTGATAAATAAAGGCATCTGATTGGCTTTAAAGTATAGGTGTGAAATTTTCGGGGATAATACCACGAGTACTTAAAAATTTTCGATAATTTTTCACGAATGCGTGTTTTCTTATAATTTTTAGAAATTTGTAGAAAAAACACGCATGAGTGGAAAATTATCTGGTTAATTTTTAAGCATTTTTTAGGTATTTAAGAGGAATATTCCACGAATCAAATACAGAGAAACTAAGCTTTATTAACTTTATTAACTTAATATACCTATTTCAAGTTCAGAAATTTGAATTTTGTAACAAATTGAACACAAACTTGGATTTAACGGTGTTTCTTGGTTCGCTTCCAATTATATTTTCATCAATTTCCTCTTCTTGAACTAGCCCAAAGCGATTATTCATATTGACAACTTTTCAAAAATGATTGAAAGATACTTAAAAAAAATCAGTTTCTAGGGACTCTAGCGTCTTTCAAAAGCAGGTTTCATATTGTCAAGATTTCATTTTTTGGTTAGGTATGTAACCACACCTAACCAGGTAAGTGGAAACACCATGTTTCCTAGACGACGCGACGTGGTATTTCCGCTATAATTTTTGGAAAACACAACCAGTCTTACGGGAAAATTTGTACATGAGTGGAATATTCGGGTTAATTTTTAAGCACGAACGGTATTTAGGGAGAACATTTCACGAATAAAAAATATAAACTTATTCAAGATTCAAAGTGACAATTTTTGATAAATAGTTTAAAAAACAACGGTCGTTACAGACTTCGGCGTCTTTTATTTGCAATACAAACAAAACAGGTTTTGTGTTGTCAAATGATATTGTTTAAAAAGTAGAAATACCACGTTGCCTAGAAAAGGTGATATTTTTGCTACAATTTTTCGATAATACCACTTCCCTTATGGAAAAATTTGTACATGAGTGAAATATTCGAAAAAAAACTTTTTTTTCACCCTCGATTTCAATAAAATAAAATTGTAATTGTAAATATTTCATACATAAGTATTTCTCTTGTTCAGCGGTATTCGTTTAAACTAGGAGAATTCAGTTCAATTTGATATTATATCGCAAGTTTGAGGAAGCTTAGAATTTTATCTAAACCTACTGACAAGTTCATACCAAGATATTTTAAAACTGACAAAAGTTTTGTAAAAAGAAAATCGACATTAAAATATGAAAAAAATAGTTATTTCTTCTTTTTAATTCAGTTTTTTTCAATAAAAAGAACATATGTGAGAAAACTTTTTTTTCATTTATCTTTCTTTCAATAAGATTATTTCAGAATTTTATTTTGAATAGTTAAGTACATCCATCGATATACTGTATATTCTAAATATACCAACGAGAGACCATCAGTCTTTACAGAAATATTAGTACGAAATAATTATGAAAATGTTGTTTCTGGCAAAGAAAGTGGTATTCATTCAGATTGGGAAAAAATCGTTCCAGGGAATTTATATGCATGCCAGATTTAGTCAAAACAATGTCTTTATTTATCAAGAGATTTGACTTGATTGATGACGATTTTGCAGACTTATTGGTCTTAGTTTTTTGTCACAGCATATGAACTGTTTTAATGGAATTCATGGAAAAAAATGTGCCACATTTTTACACCTACCCTTGGAACACGCATATACGGATAGGAGGAAGTTCAAATGTCTACTTTAATAAGATGGTAGCTAAACTATATATTATTGAGACCCCAGAGTATTTTTTGATACGGTGTGTAGTTCGCTTTGCCCTTTTTGATTTTCAAAGTATTTAGTATATTTAATATTTTATGAAATTTGGCTATTTTTTTAAATTTTATCGTTTACTATTGCGTAAATATATATTATAATGTCAATAAATATAAATGACAAAATTATGATCAAGGATATTATGATAACCTTAAAAGAAATTATCTTAGTTCTTCTAAAAATATTTTAATTTTTCTAAAATATATTTGACATACGTGTAATGTATAAAATGTATTTTTTTAAGAATTTCTCGTTTACACTTGAAAGAATAATATTAATTAGCCATTACAGAAGACAAAAGACGAAGAGCGTAACAACTCAATTATTTTTCTGTCAAACTGAAAGCTTATGAAATAAATAAAACTTTTATACGTTATGATGATGTTTGTTTTTTGCCTTAATTAGCACCTTTACGCTAATTTCGTGATCATCGTTGCAAAACTCAGTTAAACACTTCGTAGTGTATTCCAAATTAATAGGCCCAAATAACCGAAAAGGTAATTATAATGTGCATCCAAGATAACATAATTATCAATAACACAGAAAGTAAAAAATACTTCATCATAATGACAGGATTAAAACACTTTTTGTAAACCAATCTAGATCATCAATCAGCCCATACTTCAAAATAGGGGACGCCGACTCTTTTTCAGCAGATTATCTGACGGTGGTCCAAAAGTATATAGACTCTCGCCATCTTTTGGTCTTCGCCAATATGAACGTAAATTAGTTTACAAAGTCTTAGTACGAAAGGTATTGTTCTCTTTAGCTGGATTACTGCTTGTGATGCTTCATAGTCACTTACTATGACAGGACGACGCAAAGCTAATATTCTGTCTTAATCTCGGATTAAATTTGATCAAATAAAGGTTACTTTCTTTCAATACATCAGTGGCGACTGCTCGTTGAAACGTACCGCACCTTCTGAAAAATGTTAATGAATTATTAATATTAACAGTAGATTCTGTTAAAATTTCAACAAAAAACATCAGCGCCTATCTCTAATTATCCGTCCTCGCTAAGTCTGGAGGCTGGAATGGCACAACGGCCAGGACGAATGGTATCCGATGTGATTAGGAGAAGTTTTGCCTCACTGTCTCAGCGGCAATGATTCTTTAGTTCTTGATTTATATTTCTTGAGAAAACTGGCGCATGGCGAAAGGGTAGGAATTCGATTTTGGGTTTTGGAAGTTTTTTTACAAACTATCTGATCGTCAACTTGTATTTACTTTTATTTGTTGCTTTTGTGAATAATTCGGGATTGTTTTGCGATAGACTTAGGTGTAAAAAGTGACAATACGAATACCGAAAACCATCTTGTGAAAATATGTAGTGAATGAAAGATATGAAAGGGGAATGAAGTTACAAATCTGTTGCACTGTTTACCAGTATTTTTTATTTTTCAACGTTTTTTGTTTTTTTACTTTTACTCACAGGAATATGAAAAATGTTTATAGAATTTTTTATTTGTCTTTATTTAAATACAGTTTTTAAATGGATAGCAAATGGCAAGGAATAACTCTGCACTTGCTATTTTAAAAGAAATCTAAATCAGAAAATGCAACATATTGTCATTTATTTTTACCTCTATTTCTTTCACCTTAGTTTTTACTGCTTTCAGATATATTTGTGAAACAAAAGATTTTCCATTTTATATGAATAAATGTTTTTATACACGCGAAAGAATGTACCAGTTTTAACATTTTTTTTAATACAGGTTTTTTCAAAAATACAAAATTGTTTTTATGTAAAGAAAATCATAATTTTAGGAATGGTTCTTGTTGTCTAACAGTAATTTGATCATTAAACATGATTTTGACATTGTTATATAATTTTGAGAAGTTTGTATTATCAACAGAAATTTGTGAAAAATTATTATGCAAAACAATTTAGACACTCTCCTATCTGTAAATTTAGACCTATTAGTGCCCTAAGTTTAGCTACTTGTTTAATATACAGGAAATATCATAAAAATATTTTGGGATAAAATTTATGAAATAGGTAAAAGATTGTACTAAACACTGAATTTAGTGTTCAGATCTCGTGGAGTAAAGATCCCTGAAGATGCCTCGTGCAATCGAAGGCGAAATATCGGATAGTAATTCCAATTGACACGGTCTAATCCCAAGAAACATGATTTCTTAGGAGGATTGATATATTTGGTGTGGGCGATGAACCCGAACTATGTTTCCGTTCTCAAAAAAATTAAATTTGCTTCCTTCGGCGCAAAAACGCAACATAACTGTGAAATGTGATAAATTTAATGTAGCAAAAGGGGCTATATTTTCTCTTCCAAACAGTATTTTTCTGCATGGTTCATAGATACATTTCTACTTATACTTCCCACGCAAGTGGAAACACCACAAAAATACGGTAGTGCGCAACATGCAAGTGTATTGAAGGCCTTGAATTAAGTTTTTGCTAGTTAGGTTAATTTTTAAAACCTAATACTTTCTTTTTATATTCGTTGGTTTATTCAACTTTCATAGTTTCATCGTAATTCTTTGAGCTTCAATTCAAGATTGGTGTAAGTCTCTTCAGGGTTTATAGCATTATGGGTTTAGCTATTTAGCCCCATGTTCTATCCCGCCAACATTTACGTTGCAAATTATTGGTATTGCCAGTTAGTTTGATGTGATGTATTTCCAGAGATCTCCGATTTTCTTTTGCAGTGTTTTTTTCCAAGTTGGCATCCTTGGCTCCGGGCTTGGAAGATTTGTAGTAGGTTTAGCTTCTAAACACCTCCATCATCTCACAGCAAATAGTAAGATAAATTTTCTTCGAGTAATCTGTATTTTACCATTTATTTAGGGTACCTAGTAGGGCAGCAAGATTTCAAAAGGAGTTTAACCTTGGTAGTGGTGATCTGGACAATGACAGAAATTTTTAATTATTCCACATATTCGGCAACATGTTATAACTCTTCATTCGTTGACTAAGAATTGGGCATTTTTTCGTTGTCCGTTATAAGTTTATTGGTTAAACATATCGGTTTTTCAAAAATAATGTTAGTAAAAGCCACATTAAAATAATTAAATTTATTAAATATATCACAAATTGTATAATGTTAAATTAATTTTACTGTTACCAGTTAGTGGAGACGAGATAATTAAACTAGATTGGGTTTATCCAATTATACGCGTGTTACAATAAATCAGGATTTTCTTCGCATTTTTATACTATTTTTATGTTAACAAGCTAGAGTGAGCGTGACTTTAATATACGATAAAACCAGCCATATTAAATTAAAATAATTTTGGTTAAATAGGAGTCAGCTCCTGCATATCGATTATTTGTAGCCACGTTCTCTTGAATATTCTTAGAACGAAATTTGCTACTGAATACATTAGTTTGTATTACATTTTAATTTCACATTTTTTATTAGACTTGGCAAATTCGTTGCCTTAACACCCTTGCTTTATAACACTTTTAGCTGTTTGGGTTGTTTAAAAAAAACATAAAAAATATCTCTATACTTTAATACCATATTTTGCTTAGACGCGTAAACACCTCTATATGGCATAAACAAAACTTCCTGTCCTCTATTAATTTATTTTTCCTTAAAAGAAGTAGTATTTATTTATTATACAATAATAGACACGTAAGACGTACAAATGGTTCATGTCTCTCTAGCATCTGCTTATTTTTTTAGATTCTATTCCTGTAACTGTATTTGCTGTAATGCAGATTAGAATAATAGTCTTCTTAACTCCGATGGCAATTACAATAGAAAACAAAAGTATATGAACAGTGAAGCTTAGAGAGATTTAGCAGATATTTTGAAATAAACTACGAGTCAAAATAAAATTTACAAATTCAATTTGAGGACAACTCTTAAACATTGTAGCCAGGATTAATTAATGGATTTCCAAAAACGGCTCAGATTGGGGAAGATGATTCATTAGGTACTTTTAAAACCCGCGAATAAGCAATTGAATTATGTTTAGGGTATTGAGCACAATATAGAGATCTGCAATTCTCTTCTTAACGTTTTTACACAAAACTCTGTTTGGTTTGACTTTTTAAATGAAAAAATCAAACTCGTGTATAGATTGGTTTTGTGCTATCACCCGACATTCCTATTTGACTCATTAGAGCATAATTTTTGTATTGTATTTTTAAACAAGTAGAACTAAATGACGCTTCTGGCAACACCGAGCCAAAGATTGTTGTACCTGACAGACACTCTTCAAAATATAATCGTGAAGCCGCCGTCGAACATCTTTGGAAATATTTACTTTTGTCAAAAATAATTTAGGCTTATACCACAGTTCCAGTGCATATATGTGATTTCATGCTTTATTCAGTCAAGTAATGTAGTTCAAGAAATTCTTGCCCGACAATCTGAAAACCTGTTAACCCGTTACGTATTGACTTATTGCAAAATTAGTTTTTTTTTATAAAACACGTAGGTCTTTTCTAAACGACTGGGCGATTTGAAAAAAGAATATAAAAATACATATTTTTTAAGATAACTGAATATTTTAGGCATTTTATTAAACACCAGAGATTTTTCGGCCGTATAATCGTAAAACATACAAAAACATTTTATAATTGGTCTGGTCATCAAGTAGGCAAATTATAAAATATTTGGTGTAATATTGTTTAGAGCACGACTGGGTGATAATAAGTCAACTAATTGGTCAGTTATTTGTTATTTTATGCAAGGGCAAAAAAAGATGTCGTACCATAGCATAATAATAAAATGCAACCCTTATAAAGCAGCAAAACTGTTTCAAAACTTCAAGAAAAGTGAAATGACCAAGAAAAAGTTCAAAAGTTTGCCTCTTGTACACATAATTCTATTCAAATAATAAATATTGAACACATTCGTGTGATTAAAGTATTAAACCAAGCTTCTCCTCAGCTTGACCATATGCTAATAGAAATAGTCGAAAAGAGTCATATATAATAAATGGCTCAGACTGGAAATACAATTTGTACAAAAATCAATAAAAAATAAACCGACACTCACATAATAGCACTCTTTATTCTTAAATATAATTGTCCAAATCTATTCTACTACAGTAATAGATTCAGAGTAATGACAGACTGTTTCACCACCTAAGAGATCGTATAAAGAGAAGCAAACCAAATAACTTGGGCAAGGAAGCTGTTTGCAATTGAGCATCGTGTTATTATTATATCTCTTTTCAGCTAGAATATATGAGCCATGACTGGCATTTAATACCTCATGATCTTATTAGTAACTATAGAGATTGACTGATAGCTGACAAAGATCGGTATGTGCCTAGTCTCCTAAATGGCGAAACTCTAATTCTCGTATCAAATATATATCCAATATTTTGATTTAATTCATTCCGTTTTTATTTAGTTGTCGGTCTTAAAATGTAAAATATAGATTAAAAATGTAGGTTGCTCCGTAAAAAGATGTGGTCGTATGTAAACAACCAGAAAGGATGACCTAGATATTCCAGCAAAGATCAGTTACAATAATGTCTGCTACTCAGGCACAAAGAATATTGCCGATATTTTTGCTATTTTAGCTCTGTTTCTACATCGGAGAAACCAATGGTAGATCAGACTGTAGTGCCCAAAGAGGAAAACTGAGCTATTGAACTAGATGGGTTACCGGACTATATATTCAAGAATTGTGGTGAGTTCTTGGTGCAGCCATTGCTGTATATATTTAATCTTAGTCTCCGTACAATAACTTATCCTACGGACTGGTATATTTGCAAAGTTACAAAGTAGTGCCTGTTTTGAAAGGTGGAGATAAACATAACTATAACTGACGCTATCTCGAAATTTTTTGAGATAGTTTCCTTCTCTCAATTTTAACATGTGTTTTTACCGAATAGATCAACACTTACCAATTTGCTACATTTTTACAATTTATCCATTGTTCTTTAAATAATAAAAAAGAAGTTGATGTTATTTATACCTATATGGAAAAGGGTGTCAACTTTTCTTTAAAATAAAAATGTATAAAGATCGGATTTTGATCCTTCTTTAATTATACCATATTTTCACTATATAATCAGATATTTTATTATGCTTATATTAAAAAGCCCAAATAAATATTTTCATCATACCTCATGCACAAATTATGAACCTCAACATGTTTAAGAAATCAATGGGAAATTTCACGTTAAATAGACCACTTGGGAAAAAGGCTTAGGCAACGAACGGTTAGTCAACACTCATAGAAGTTAAACATAAAAAAACAGAAATGTCATTGTATTAATTTTTAAATAGAGAAAAAAACGCGTACCTACTTATCTATTTGATTTCTTCACAAACCTCGTGGCTAGTCAATTACTCCATTGTTAAGTCAGACTTAATGTAATATTATATTATTATGACAAAATTATATACGTTTAGTCATGTTTTACACAGTTTACAGTGTTCACGATCGCTTTCATTTAGTTGCCCGTTATTAGTACGTTTTATTTTCCACTTTCTACTCGACAATTAATATAATACAGGGCGTTTCCTATCAACCTAATTTTTTTCACACCTCTTTGACCACATGCCTCGGCCACAAATTGTACTAATTTTTGTATTTCACTTTGATTTCAAACGGACTTTTCTAACAACCAACACAATTTATAAGATAGACGTAAAATATCTAGAATGATAAAAACAAAAAAGTACTTCACCAGCGGAGGTAAAACCTATTGATATTCATCATAAAATGAATACAGTTTCGTTAGGAGAAGGTTAATAAAAATACTTCTAGACCATTGGCAAATTCCCATGTAATCCACGAAGCTTAACTCAAGCAAGCTTCCTTGTGCCAAAATCAACTAATTTTTCTTTTCTTTCGATTTCAGAGGTCCTATGACTCTCTTTACTTTGAACTTTTCGTCACCCCTTTTAAAGACAGAATTGTATCTACTTTGGATTGGGCTGTGCTTTTTCATGTAGCATAGATAGCTTAACACACAATTAATTTCCTAGCAAGCTGGACAGATTACTTATTAAAACATTAGTAAATCTCCTTTATCCGGAACTTCCCTCGTTAGGAATCTTTTGTTTTATTTGAAATAGAAAAGTGTGACCTAATCTAGTTTGGTATATAGTCATAATAACACATACATACTGTACGTATAACATTTTTATTGGGCGTCATTTTGTTCCAGCATATTGATTCCTACCAATATTTTACCAATTTCTACCTATGTCATACTTAACTTTTGGGCATAATTTAAAGTAAATTGAATAAATAGTTTTTCATCGACACACATCGCCATCTTGATACAAATTCGTACCAGTTTATCCCTATATCATATTTAGTAGTATATTGAATAAGATTTTTTTACCTTGCTTTTTTAAATATTTAATTTGGCCGCTATTTTGTTTTGCTATCTTGAATTTGTACCACAACTTTACCATTTTATCTCCATATCACACTTAATGAGTGCAATTTTTTTAAATTAATCTAATAAGTAGTTTTTTTAGGCTGATTTTTTAAATATCTTCATAGGCCGCCATTTTGATGGCTCTCTTGGATTCATACCAAAATAATATCAGTTCATAACTAGGTAACACTTGATTTTTGTGCGAAGCTTGAAGTAAATTGAATAATTAGTTTTTTTAGCAATATTTTTGTGACCCTTAATTTATGACTCAAATTTCAAGTCAATCTGGTAAGCGTTCTTAAGCTGACGCGAACTGATAGACATAAAGATCGACAGACAGACCAACAGAAATAATAAAAAATATTTTTTTGGCATCTAGGGACGCTAAAATGTGAAGATATGTAAATCCTAATAGGCTGATTTTTTTCACAATTACAAACATTTTATTTGGCCGCCATCTTGAATTCGTACCACAATTTTAACAGTTCATCTCTATACCAGAATTAGTTATGACACAAAATTTGAAATTAATCCATTAAGTAGTTTTTTCAGGCTGAATTTTTAAATATTTTTGCCGTTTTGTTTCGCCATCTTGGATTCATACCAAAGTTTTAACAGTTGATTTCTACATAATACTTGATCTTTGTTCAAAATTTGAGGCTAAATGGGCATGTAGTTTTTAAGTAATAATTTTTTTAACATTTCACTAAGCCGCCCTCTTGTTTCGTTACATTGGATGCCGCGAACAGACAGACCGACAGAGACCACCGGAATTGAGAAAACATGGGACAAAACTAGGGACCCTGAAACATAAAGATCTCAAAAATCTCTGAGGGCGATTTTTTCACCATTACAATACTTCCCTTTTACGAGGGAAATAAAAACATATCAGACAACTTAAATATCAAAAATAACGAGGGAAATACTTCAACACGTCGACTTTTTAAGGTCTGAATAATCGGCGAAGAAAAAATGGTTCAAGATTTATATGCAGAAGCAGAACCGAGAGTTTAAATTTACTCAGATATCCTCTAATAACGAATCCAGTGATATTTTTCACTACATGTTTCAAAATTCCGTCCTGCTTAATTTGGTCTGTAGCTCGTTTTTCAAGAAATAAACGGAAAATACATTTTTTTTAAGTCGCTAACATTATATAAAATATTTAGGAATAATTATTTCACTTCAACCCACCCCGTTTTACAATAAAAAATCTTTTATTAGATATAAATTACTGAAAAACTTTAAAAACGAGACTTTTTATAAAAAATATACTAAATTAATAAAATAGTTTTTTTCTGTAAATCTCAATGTAGACAATTAAAATCATCCTATCAAACTCATATTATAGACTCTCTTACTTATTTCAAAAGATTGTCGAGATATATTATTTAATCACACTAATAGTAACATTTATTATTTATCCTCTATTTTATAAACCTGGCGACAAACTTTTTTCAGTTAGTCAACTCGGGTTTACAATATTACTTTAATATGATAATTTTACTTATCTACATTGTCATTTGCCAGAAAAAAATAATATTTTACTCTTTTTCGTATATTTTTTGTATAAAAATGTGATTTTAAAAACATTTTTTAATGCATATTTATTTTAGTCTTTTTGTTCGCTCGTCAGATTATTGAATATGACTTATATACGTAAAAAAAACTTTAAAGCGGTAGGACAAGCGACAGTGGACATAGTCTAATATTGCAAAATTTAGACCACAGTTAAAATCATCAAGATATTCTATTTTCAGCTGACTTAAGTATGTGTACAAAATTTTAGAGTTATAGGTTAGTGAAAGTAGCTCAAAATTGAATTGAAAGATGAATAAAGAACAGAGTCATTATATTTTTCAATTATCATTGGGCAAATATACCTATTTTACATTTTAAAATAATAGGTCAGTCAACTAAAAGTAATTAATGATTGACTCGAATAATAATCAATACCACAATCAAAGTCAAGGGCATTAAATTATGTCATCGGACCTATATGGGAACAAAATTTCAAAGTGCAAATGGTGCAAAATGTACATGCAAAATTCGGACCTTTATATGTTTACTACATCTGAAAGCAATAGGGAAATTAGAAGTGGATAAAAATTGACTTTAAAGATTTTGAAAGTCAAAGTCGAAGTTAGGGTCATTATATTTTTGTCGGTCTTATTTATGATTCAAGAATTCATAGCAATATACGAAGTGTATTAATTCTTATACATGTGAGTAAAACTTTAAATAAATAAGTCTAGTTAATATGATTTAAAATTAGAATACAAAATTTAACCCATTGCAGACAAAGTAGTTAGGGTTATCATATTTTTATAGGTCTTATTCATAATTCGAGCTACACAGATACAATCTACAAGGTTTTCTTATCCTTAAATATTAAGCAGCCTATAGATTCTCCAAGTTTTAGTGATTATTTAAACAATGTTAGTTTCTATTTATTTTAAATTTAGAGTTCCATTTATTTTCTGAACTTATGAATATATTATATAGCAATATAATCACAAAATATGTGTAGATAATGCAATACTAAAATAACTGAGGTAGAAAGATTATATCTAGTGCAGTAGATATTTAAACTTCGCAAAGGCAAATTACCTTTGAGTGATAGCGTTGAAGTCGTTGGCTTTTACATTGAATACAAAAAAAAATAATGCGCTGGTTGTTAATAGTTAGTGACGGACTGAGCGTATGTAATTTTTCTAGCCAAAAAAATAAAATGCATAAATAAATTTATATGAAAAAATCTCTAGCCTTTCTGCTACTACGCTAAAAAATATATAAAAGAAGAACCCCACGTTAAGCCGGTGAAAGTTAAAGACCAATCAGAAACCTTATGGAAAACCGATTTATATGTCATCATTCTTGACGTCCTTAACAAAAAGACACCACGGGCACGTCCAAAATCGTTATAGCCGTTTTAGAAATTTAACCATTTTAAAGAAGCATAGTAGTGAAAAATATAAATAACCTAGTGGCCTAGCCTTAATAATGAGACCAAATGAACAGAATTGGATTTTCGAAAAAAGCCTTTAAAAAATCGTTCAAAATGTTTCTCGTCGAAAAATTTACACGTTTGGAAATCTTAATTTGGTATACTTTAGTCGGTTAAACTTAAATGTACCAATTTAGAGAAAAAAAAGTGTATATTGTTAAGTTGTTTCAAATACAGGTCAATTTAGTGTGTAATTAGATATTTCGTTTCGCCATTATCGATAAAAAACCTTAACAGGAAAGATACTTGGTTACTTAAAGTGCGTTTTGTAAAGATATTTTTATTTATAATAGTTTAGCAAAAACGAGGTATAAGGTCCGCTTCAGTTTTTTTAAATAAAACCACGATTTTAAACATCAGAACCATCACATAATTTACCAAAATTCAACGATTTTTAGAGATATTGAAAAATTTAGTCTTAAAAAACTGTAAAATCTAAATAGTTGAAATGAAAAAACACTTTGTTTTGCTTTAAGACGAAAATTTAATTTTCGGCCATTGGGTCATATTATTAACCCAATCCGTGGACACCTTATATATTTCAGATTAAAATCTACTTAGATATATTTTAGCCACCTCAAAAGAGCTAAATAAAGCTAATAAAAAAGTTATCCGATAAAATCTTGCTGGTATCAAGTTCAAAACTAATATTTTATTTATGTTTCTTCATTAGTAATGCACTAATGAACATCCTTTCAGAGGACTATTTTTCTAAAACGGGAGGTACGGTTTTAACCTACCGATGGTATCTTTTGTTCAAAGGAAACTACAGCATTTAAAAATATAGCGAGTTTCATTGAATGGGGTTTTCCATGAGGTTTGCGCATGGCCCTTTATTGAAGAAAAAAGATTTTAAAATATAGAAATATTTTATTTATTTAAGAACGTTTCAATTAAGAATCAGGCTAAGGAATAAAATACTTGAGTTGGGTAATTTTAACATCCTCATATTTTGGGGATAAATTAGAACCGAAAAGACCTTTCGAAACATGTGCTACTCGACCCTTTTTTGCACATAATTTATTGTATTAACATGCTGTTAAAGTGTGCCAAATTTTTATTTTTCTCTGACAGGTTCAATAAATAAAGATTGGGTATAATAAAAAACCACACTGTATAAAAATAACAACAGCATTTTAGTTTTGCATTAAAAAACATAGAAACCCTGGTAGAATCAAATTAAACCGTATTAATAATAAATATTCTATGTAGTAGGACTTATTACTTAAAATAGAAACATGAAAAACGAAAAACTTGTTAGTTTTGCTAGTTTATTTATAATTCTATATTCATCATCCCAATATTAATGAACACTCAATAATTTAAGAAATCCTAAACGTTTTATTTCCTACTGTTAATAAAAAGTTAGAATTAAGTATAGTATCGTATTAGCCAGATCAATATACTAAGCCTTAAAAAATGTATGTCATTTAAAAATACCGGCGCTCTCTACTAGTAACAGCAAAACTATGAACGAATTTGAATATCTCGCCTCAAATAACTTCTAGGTTCCAGACGATGTACAGCTATGTAGTTTCATTAAGAACCTATTACAAAAAAAAAACATAAAATTAAAACCTTGAGACGCTCTATCTTCGTTGTTGTCTCTCAGCTTCAAGATAAGACATATTAAATATAATGGAAAGGGTTATTGTTAAATGTTATGTTAAAGATAAGACCAAATTACAAGACTTTAACAGAGCAAGGGACTGGACCAAGTCTGGACCCTTAAAATTATTTAGCCTCGAGATCTCTTCACAGATACTCGAAATAGAAATATATCAGAAATAATAGTAGGAGATTGTTGTTACTATCTAGATCTGTTTAATAAAATTCGTATACATTTTAGAACTAAATATCTCAAAAACTGCTTTTGTAAATATCTTCAAATACATTTCCTACAATCGTGTCGAAACATTGCCTGTTACATTGTCATTTTCATTTTGAAATATTTTTAAGCACTACTGCGAATGAGTGACATGTTTCATCACTAGCGCCGGAAAGTAAAAATAAGGAGTAACATGTATACCGAATAACATGAACATTTATACTTTAAATGTAAACCGATATTGCGTGTTCTTCTTTTGCGTAATTTTTCTTTTTCAAGGATGAGCCACAAGTGACACGTTCATTAAGAAATTGGGCTCTATTGAAAACTTGTACACACAATACAATTTTTTTTGTTTAACTTCTTCCTAAATTAGTAATTCGCAAATTTCTATATTTGAGTACCTAAATAAAATTATATAGTTTTCGACAACTAATAGCTAATTTTTTTCAGGAGCCGATCAACAGGCGTCAGCCTCCTGGAACAGTTGGGACAGCGTAGATCCAGACTTCTTCACATCTCAACAACAAGTGGTTCAGACCCATCCACTGAGAAGTGGCCCTATCAGATACTCTGCAGATGGAGGAGGTCGCGTAAAACATAAGCACGAAGATTATAGGTTAGTAAATCTTGATATTAAAGATATTATTACTTTATTTCAATAATTAATTAATTAATAGGATCACTGCAAAAAAAATGAAGATTTTTATATTATTTAATTAAACATCTGGAAAAATGTTGCAAATTAATATTACTAAACGTTTTTAAAATATATAAATAAATAAAATATTTTGAAATTGAAGTTCATCGACACTCAGTTGCCGAATTTTTCATATAGGCATTTTTATCAGATTTGCCTAGAAATGTGACAAAATAAGATATTTTTATATATTTATTTACATGATTTATGTGCTGTACGTACGTAAAACCAACTTTTAATATTAGGTGTTGAAAAAAAAAGTTTTTTTTGTTAAATTTAAAACAGTTGTTATTTATTTAAAATATATTTTTACCTCCAAGATGAAAATTAGGGTAACACCTACTAAATAACTATATGTAAAACTAATATATAGGATAGTACTTTACTAATCCTGATGAAAGGAAGGAATAATAACAAGGCAAGTTCCGGGTAAAGATAATATGCCGAATTTTTAATATTGTTGTATTATGTAACATTTTAATTATTGGATAAAATTTAAAATCAATTGAATAAGCAGTTTTCAACACTGATTTTTTCACAGTTTCATTAGACCGCCATTTTGTTCAGCCATGTTGGATGTGTACAAATATTTTACGAGTTTATCCTTACATTATATCCAATTTTTAGACAAAATTAGAAGTGTTTTACGCTGGTCTCTTCAACATTTTATTTGTGTGCCATTTGGTTTCACCATCTTGAATTCATACCAAGATTTTACCAGTTCGTCTCTGAATTACACTTAATTCTGGCACAAAATTTGAAAACAATCGAATAAGTATTTTTTCAGACTGATTTTTTGAACATTTTATTAGGCCGCCATTTATTTCGCCTCCTTAAATTCATACCCACATTTTACTAGTTTATTCCCATGTTACATTTGGTTTTTGTCTCAAACTTGAGGTAAATTGAATAAGCACTTCTTTTTATTTTTTAATAATTCTTTTTCACTTTACTTAACCGCTATTTTTTTTCGGCATATTGGATTTTTACCAAAATGTTATCTCCATATGACAATTAATTTGCAACTAAATTTGAAGTCAATCGGATAAGTAGATTTTTGTATGCCATGCCGCGAATAGACAGAGAAACAAACAGACAGACCGATTGATGTAATTTTTTAACCTCAGTTAAGTCAAGCTAAATTATCATTTACTTATCAAAGTGAGATACTGTTGCTTGCCGTCACTTTACAATTTTAAAATCTAATTCCCAGAAGGTACTGATGAACTATTCAAAGTACAAGAATCGATATGAGAAATATCTCTGCATCGTTTGTACAAAGCATTTTGAAGAGGCAACAACAATTAAAAGCATATCACAACACAGGAGTTATTTTAGACCTTGTTTGTTGAATGAGAGATCCATTCGCAGCATGCTTCATCTGAGGCCGCGTCCAGATGAATGCAAATAAACATTCGTATATGCACTAATGACGAACCTTCGCTTAACATTTGTTATTATATAAGTCAAAATGTTGGTCATGTCGTCTGGATGCGGTTTAAGTAATGTCCACTATTTTGCAAACTGTTCTCCAAATAGACTCTCCATTTTAATGAATGGTATTTTTAAACTAAGGCTTAATTAAGCCTAGTTATAGTATTGTTTTTTACAAGGATGCCCGCAGGCGTATTCACATCTCGGCAATTCGTACAGAAGCAATAAAAAATGATTTTTTTAGATAGATCTTTGCCAAAATATGGAAAGTTATTTCTTATTCAGCGATTGAAATCCTTATCTCTATGCAAGGAAGAGTTATTCATTTAACAAAAACTTTCCCGTAGGAAGTTCACTGGCTTCACCCGTTCTCAGTTAGACGTAGATTCTCCTGTAGTAAATTATCCATTATTTATATTTTGCCGATGCTTGCCAGGAAGACACCATCCAACTAGAAAGCCCAGGGTCTTCCTTAATGATATGCTCTATTATTCTCAGAGTAACCTAAATATGAAACCTTTTACTAGCAGAAGTCTTGCTCCAGATTATAACTTCACAAGGTTTACAATGTCATATTAACCAATATTAGCTTTTTAAGTTGAGGCAAACGACACATTCAGCCTCGTTGGTGTGTCTATAGCTAAAAAATACTTTATGTAATCTAACTGACTCGTTTTCATTTTTTATTTACCTTGCTAAAGACAAACCTCTATAATACACTTACGGTATTTCTTTCATTATCTTATGTATACTGAGCTCATACGAATCACAAAATACAATTCTAGGAACGAAAAGCTTATACAAGCAATGTAAAAAATTGATAGTTTACATAGATTTTTCGTTTCAGGACGTCGCCCACTGCTGAGCTTAGGAAAAATCCCAGTCTGTCGTCACCTGACGAGTGTGCAAGAGCGTGTCGCGAAGGAGAACCGCCAAGGATATGTTACTATCATTTTACCTTAGAATTCTACACAGTACTTGGAGCGTAAGTAAAAAAATAATTTAATGCATAACGTTAATTTAGGAACGTTGACCAATTAACAAAAAAAAACACACAAAACATATAAAAATATGAAACAACCTTTTTAAATAACTTTTATATTTGAACGTTTCTAGAAGTGATACGGACATTCATTAGAAACCACAATATGTTTTATAAATTTAGTTCTACGGCTATTAATATGCTACGGTCCGTCTCCAGAACTTGGCTATTATACTTGAATTTTAATTTTTTTCTAATACACATACATTTTTTGACGTACCTAGTTTTTCTCCAAATTTGATAAAAGCTTTGATTTTAAATGCACTTGATAATTTTCCAGAAAAGTACATCGAATTAACTATAAAACACGTTGACTTTTCAACGTCTAACTAACGAAGAAAAAGTGTCCCGAGTAAAAGTAGCTTGTTTTTTTCCTTAAGATTATCCCAACGTCGATATTCTGTGTATTTTACTTTTTTCTGATTTAAAAAAGTGACTTTCCAATATTCTCTTATAAAATTCAGTTATTTTGCATTTGGCTGGACATCCAGCTCGTTCACTGAGATTCCTGTCGGTGCCCATCGATCTGTCACATTGCAGATATAATGTGAATTATATGCAGCAACAGAATCGAGAATCTAAATTCGTTCCGATATCATCTTAATATAGATTTTTTATTTCTATTTATGTACATCTGTCGAATTATATTGTGTTCTAATACCCTTGACACGTAGTAATATTGGCTTGCTGCTAATAAAGACACAAGTAACATAAAGACATAAACAGGAGGTATGCTTTAATGAAATTTAATACATTTCTGGGTCTCCCCTATTGGCTTGACGCAGGCGGATTTATAAGATTTTGAAGCTACACTTTTCTGGTGTTTACCAGAATGTTTTGATCCTTATCTGTTAGTTCTGAAATACCCTAAAGAACCGAAAACCCTATCTCTCGTTATAACTTATCTGCAACTCTTTAAATTACGCATCAATAAATTTCCCCCCTCTTCACTTAAAGCAACCACGGTATTTAGCACTTAGGTATACTTATAGATAAAAAAATAACAGACATTAAAAAAATAGCCCATAGCGAGCATGAAAAAAAATCGAAAAGGCCCATTTTCAATAATTTTGAGAGAATTTCCACTATAATTTTGAGTTGCTTTAATATAATAGAGCGAAATTTGACGTATGAATTACTAACAAAAAAGAAATTGAAAATGCCTCAGAGTACATCCCCCGACTTAATGGGTATCTAGTTTCTTATTAGGTAATTATAAATCGTAATGAGAGTCTTTTTTATGGACACAAAACGTTGCTCCTGTCAGTAACTGAGGTGAATTGCAGAGTGAAGTGAGACGGAAATAAATAAGAATGATCTAAAAATAAAGTTTTTTTTAGTTTTCAGAGGTTTTTAGGGGCACAAAGTTCAATTGTATAAATAATTTCAATGTTTAGCATGTAGTATTGCTTATTTTGTATGTATATCAACAAATGACGCCTAAATAATATTAATTACAACAGTTCTAGAGGTGGTATTCGGATTAAACCTCTATACTACTTGATTTTTAATATACCAAGAGATGTTTTTGGCAGATTATTGTTAATAACAATTGAGTTATATGTATTAATATTTCTCTGGGATGGAGCTTGAAAACGTTTAAGCGGAATTTTGCAATACAATTTTGTATAAATGAGACTAAAAAGATCAAAAAGTTTTGTACTAAAGGAATAAATTCAATTAAAAAAACACCAAAAAGAAACATTTTATTCCATTTTAAATCGGCATTAATAAAAACAAACAGACATTAAATGTATATTTTGAAATACAGTTAGAATTGCGTATTAGGATGTTTTTTAAGTTAGATTTATTTTTTTTAAGATAACTGCACAAAACTTCAGTGATATGGTTTTATGTATCTTCGTCATAATGGCAATAATATATGAACAATCTCGCCTCAGTGTACAAATTCATATTTTTTTTCTTTTATTTTTTTAATTTCTTTTATTTCATTTTATTTTATCCTACTTTATACTTATTGGTTAAAAAAAGAAGGTGGTAGAGAATTTTCTTTCCTCGCGCGAGGAGGCACCACCCCGCATACACATTCCAAGGACCGGTGAAGTTTTTATTGACGTTTTCAGCCCTATGTATTTGAGTCGATTTTCCTTCTTCTTCCTTTTTCTCTCTTTATTTTATTTAATTTGTTTCTTCTTCCTTAAATTAATTCAAACTGTTATATGAAGAAACGATCACTGATGTTCCTCAAGTAAAATATTCCAGACTCAAAATACCTCCCCGTTCAGATCTCTATTAGCTAAAAAACCCACAGTTTAGAAGTCAATCAATAAAATCTTTGAAGCTGTAGAAGGCATTTGTCCAATTTTGGTAGGTATCTAAAGAAACTTCTTGAGCCCTCGTTAATTCCGTTGGAAGCTTATTGTATATTTTACTACACGAAAAATAGGGAGATCTTTCATACAGTGTGGTTGTGTGATTTGAAACAACTAAAACATATCTATGTCTTGTTTTGCCGCAGTGGTGCTCTTGATTCCGAGCACAAATGGGTTTGTTTTTATATACATAACAGACACATTTCATTGTGTATATGGATACCAAGGTAAGTATTTTGTTGTCTTTAAAGATTTATTTGCACGATTGCTGCGGCTTCAGGCCAAACATGAGTCTTAATATTCTCTTCTGTGACACAAAGATGATATTTACATTTACTGCCCGACCCCAAAGATATTGTATGAGAGATGTGGCTATACTAGGGCATGGTATGCTGTTAAAAGTGCACTTAAGGAAACAGTGGGGTTGAATCTCAGAAATGAAAAATAAGTTGTATTAAGTTTTATTGAAATGTGATCAATATGTGATACCCATTTAAATTTTAACTCTTAATAAGTACCCAGAAACTTAACTACAGGAAAAGTATCTTGAAAGTCAGCCCAATGATTATTTTTAAAAAAATGCACAGTCTGAGTCTTGCTGCTGTTTACTATCAGTTGACTGGAGAAGCATCAGCTATTCATATGCAGACAAGATCTTTCAACCTATGACCGCACGATCTCTATCTAGCTCTATCCAAACCTCCCAACAATAAGCCTTGGTTTTCAAAATCCTGCGATAAAGCCAGACTAGAGAAAAAAGAAAAATATTTTCTAAGTTCTAAGAGAACGTGGAATAGAAGTTTCTATGGATTGGATTACCTACAAGATCTGCGAACAAATTTCGGATCGTTGGTAGAAACAAATATAATTTCAAGGGAAGAAAGAGTAGAAATTACGCAATACTCATAACAATTTCCTTAAAAACCCTACTTCAGAAAATCTACAGGCTAAAAACAAGGTACGAAATTATTACAATCGCATGTTTCTCGACGCCAAAGATGCCTTTAACATACGCATAAAAGGCAAAATTTTTTTCTTACCGAAATGGGAGCCAATCCTTTTAGTCGCTTGCCAAAAATATTAATCAAAACTTCTGCAAGGGCTCCTTTCCAACACTAACTTCTGGTGATAAAATAAATTCGCCGCAAATTCTTCTTGAAACTCTTCTCTTCACTGAGCCCTTCCATCAGTACCAGCTTTGCCATACAATATGCATGAAATTACCTTCAGAGCTAAGAAGATACGAGGTATTCTCAAAACACTTAATACCAAAAGGTTTTCTGGCCTTAATGGCATTCCGACTATAGCCCTAAAAAAGTGCACTTCTGTATTGGACCCTATCCTTTACCAGGTTTTTCCATGTGTCCTATGACAAGGGATTTATCCCAAAAGCTGAAAATTTGCTCGTGGACAGCCTGTTCCCAAAAAGAGATCCAAAATTCTTCCCTCTAACTACAGGCGCATATCCTTTGTTCCAATTATGAGTAAGGCAATGGAGAAGTATATCAATAATGCTCTTTTAAATTACCATGAAAAGTTTAAACTTATCCACCAAAGTTCTTCTTACCTTCGTAATCCACAACTGGAATAAGTTCATCGAATTCCACGGAGAACCCCAAATTATTGTTCTCGACATATCCAAAGCATTGGATCAAATCTGGGATGACGCACTTCTTAACAAACTTCCTGCCTATAGTCTCCCTCCAGAACTTTATACTAGGATTGCCAGTTTTCTTTCCAACAGAAGTATTTCTGTAATGGTTGACGGCCATTCATCAAACTTTCACAAAATCAACGCAGGCGATCCACAAGGTTCAGTAAGCAGCAAGCCTATTCACAGACACAGATATGCTGACAAGACAGACACTCCATTCCAATACACAATTTCCCAAAACTGCTCCCAAGACTGAAATTGATGATAGCCGTAGAGTAATGACTTTATTCCTAATGTTATTAAAGAACCTTGTCCAGTTTAACGCCACTAAGACACAATCATATTTACTATCTCACAAGTTATCTCCCAGTACCCAATTAATAATCAAATGCTTAAAGCCAAATATTCCTTTAACCTAGTTGGTGTCACTTTTCTTCGCAGATCTTCGCTGGCATGATCACATTACCTTAATTGTTACAGCATCCGCGAAGAAATTGGGTTTTCTTCTCCGAGCTCAAAAAGACTTTTTCTGCCAACTTATACTTCGTAAATTAGACCCAGTCTTGAGTATTGCTCGCACATATTGGAAACAGCCTCTTCTTCAATCCAGATACAAACACATGCATCCTTCACCATCCAGCTGCAAAACTAAGGATCTTCCACTTTGTTCGCTCCTTTATTCCCAGAGTATCCCGATTACAGAATGTGTTACTAGCAAATGCCTTTCCCTCTTCTCTTAATCCAAGTTTTCAAATCCCGCAATTCCCTGTCTTCACTTAAAGCAACCACAATACCTAGTACTTAGGCTTTCGGTCTTCGTGATCTGCTCATAGATAAAAAAAAGATAAATACTGAAAATATGCTACTAATAGTGCTGTATTAATAATTTGTATCCAACAACATGTAGGTCTAAAGGTGAATAGTACCCATAACAGGAGACTATAAATAAAGTATATTTTTATTTTTTTTTTATAAACATACCTATATATTATTCATAAACAAACAATACGGCCATATTAGTAAATCATAAAATGTAAAATTAATCGAGACTAACATTCGTCAGAACAGATAACAAAACTGAGATTAAGGGTTTTAAACTGTTTAAATTATCGACTTCTACACTATCTGCGCAACCATAACTCTCCTAATCCCTTATTCATACATTTATACTTGTATGAGCCTATGCAAATGTTACTTTTGTAATAAATTACTTATTTGCACCCATATTATCTTGGTAATATAAACATGTATATTGTAAGTAGACAGGCATTTGTCAAAAGTATAGCGATAGTATAAAAATAAATAATTTATATTTTAATGTCTGCCAGCTACTGAATTTTTCAACCATGATTAAAACGTTATGGAAACATAACGGGTTATACATGTTAACAACAAAAAAAACGTCATAAAAAGAACCTTGTGTAACATGATTTGGCAAATAAAATATTTTTAAGCGTGGCCCACGTTGTATAATTAAATATTTTGTTTTATATGGACAGTGAACTTATGGTACAGATATAGCATTCTCATATTGAAACTAGTTTTTAAAAGCAGATTCTGGTGCATTAATTAATCATATACGGAATAAATTAAAAACAGTAAATGAAAAAAGGTGGAACAAAAATTAATATATATTTTTTTTTGCGGGGTAATGACTTAGGAAGGCTTTATTTGAATATCGCGCCAAATATATCACCCGTGCAATTTCTAAGGCTGTGGACTGCGTAACTGACAGAAAATATATCCATGTCACAATATTGATTCCTCAGTCGACACAAAGCCTCCCAGATACTATAGTTGTCTAAAGCAAAAAGGAAGTGTATGTTGTTGATTTATGATTTAAAGATTTGCCAATGCCAGAAGCAGATTCTTTAATATCATACTATTGAAATAAGGAAGTGAGTTCTCTAGTTGAACCGTGAAGCGATATACTGTGGTATACAAGAAGGGAGAGATAGTTATAAGATGCATATCAACAGACGAATATCTCCTTTTTCTAATCTCTCCAAAAAAAAGGAGTTACACTAAATAATGGAGGAGTTACACTAGATAAGGGGGGAGTTGCACTAGATAAGGGAACCGTTTTCAAGAACATCACAGTTTTTACCTTTTTTATTCGAAGTATATCACAAGATTAACACAGGGGTCCAACAGTAATCAGTATTGACACATTACACTTATTTTATTGACCTACTTTGTCTTCTTTACTTCAGTAAACAATTGCTCAAACTTATCTATACATAACGGAGGCAGCCTGTGTTGAAATACCTTGAAAGAATTTATTTAACCCCACAAATCAATTATTCCACACATTCCTTTAACTTAACTGACGTATTTTTATAAACTTCCTTTGGGATCAGAAAACTATTAAAAAAAATCTGCTTTGTTACCATAGTAAAATTCTTCTCATATATAATCTTCTATTGGCAAATATGGAAATCTTAAATACAGTTTTCAAATCTTGACGTTTTAGCGTCCCTAGATACCAAAAAGTATGTTTTATCAATTTCGTTGGTGCGTTTGTCGGTCTGTCTATCTGTCTGTCAGTTCCCGGCGTAGCCTAAAGACTACTTACTCCATTGACTTTCAATATTGGTCAGAAATTAAGGGTCATATGGGTAAGACCTGGTAACATTTTGGTAAAATTCCATTATGGTCACACAAAATGGCGGCTTAGTGAAATGTTAAACAAATTATTATTAAAAAACTACTTATCCAATGTATCTTAAATATTGTACAAACATCAAGTATTATGTTAGGATCAGCAGGTAATATTTTGGTACGGATCCTAGATGGCGGAACAAAATGGCGGCTTAAAAATGTGACCTGAAAAAACTGCTAATAGACTAATTTAAAATTGTGTGTCATAACCAATTGTAGTATAGATATAGTAAAAACTAGTGAAATTGTCTTACTAATTTAAGATGGCCGAAATAAAATGTTTGTAATCGTGAAAAAATCACCCTCTCAGGTTTTACACATTTCCGCGTTTTAGCTTCCTTAAATGCTGATCTGTCTGTCCTTCTGTCAGTTCGCGGCGTACCTTAAAGACTACTTACCCGATTGACTTCAAATTTTGGTAAAAAATTAAGGGTTATATGGGAATGACCTGGTAACATTTTGGTAAAAATCCAATACGGCCAAACAAAATGGAGATCTAGTGAAATGTAAAATAAATTATTAATAAAAAAACGACTTATCCAATTTATCTCAAAATGAAATATTTAAAACTTCAGTCTGAAAAACTGCTTAATGGATTGATTTCAAATTGTGTGCCATAACTAATTATGGTATAGTGATCAACTAGCAAAATTGTGGTACTAATTTATGATGGCCGAATAAAATGGCGGCCAAATAAAATGTTTATAGCAGTGAATCATATGGAGATGACCTGGCAATATTTTGGTAAAAAATTCAATATGTCGGAACAATGCTAAAAAAATTATTGCTAAAAAAACTAATTATCCAATTTACCTCAAATTTTCCACAAACATCAAGTATTACATAGGAATGAACTAGTAACAATTTGATATGAATTCAAAATAGTAAAATAAAATAGCTTACAGAAAAATTAAATGTGAAAAGGGGATAAACTGGTACGAATTTAACATGACGTAACAAAATGGCAGTATGTGTCAATGTAAAAACTATTTGTTCTTAGCCATCCTGTGGCCGAGAGCGTAAAGCTTTACGTTTACACCGGCGCACAGTGTGGTAAATCGGCCATGTAGTACGACATAATTATTCAAGCATTGTTTTAACGTTTTTTAAATTTCATATAATACTTTTTTAGGATAGGTAACAAAATGTTTTGCAAAAAAAAATGTAAACAAGATGCGGGTTACTAAAATGGCCTCAGTTTTTAATAAAAATGTAATGTTTTGTGTAACTTAAAAACACAATTGATGTCAAAATGCATGAATCATTGCTTTAAACTTATTATTAACTAATAGCTATATGACGCATATAAAATTAAGATAGAATACAAGGTGTCTTGTCAAATATTGCTTTATTTAGGTTATGTAGAATTGTGAGTACAAAATATCATTGAGTTTCTATTCTATTCATTACATAAACAATAGAAGAACTTTTAGACTAAACAGTATGTAACAGGTAATGTTTTAGAAAAGCCCACTACGTATGCACCTGCACCCAAGCACTCCTTAATTTTTTTGATATTGGTAATAAAACATTCAAATAAAAATTAATTAGTTAGGTATACTTTTCGTGATAAATAAATTGTTTTTGTTATTTGCCATATACAATGAAGTCGATATTTTTTAGATATTGCACTTAATATATTTTTATATTTATTTTTGTATTTATTTTATATTTTATATATTGCACTTTATATATTTTTATATTTTTATGAAATTATCTTTACAAAAATGCCAATTACTGGCACTGAACTGGTAGCTTAGGAGATATCTTCGTTTAAGATTTATTTTTGTAAAGGTAGAAAAGTCGTTAAAATTTACCTAATTGATTAGTTTTTTATTTGAAATTTTCATTTCTAATATTAAAAGAATTGAAGGGAGTGTGGTTATATAAAAATATATCTTAGTTATTTATCGAATTTTAAAAGTGTTATCATTTTGCTTGGAAATAATGTGGCATTATAACTGTTAATTTAGTTTTAACACGATGTGGCATGTAAAACTTCTACCGAGGGATAAAATATCCATATTTTTAAAATGGGTTCGCCATCTTGAACTTTAAAAAGATGACAGCTGTAATACAAAATTCCGAAATTTTGTACCTTAGTCTTTGCAAAATGTTTACCGTTATTACACTCGGACGATTATTTGCAAAGTTCTGGTCATATAAACATCGTGCAGTTTTTTTTGGTGCAGTCAGTAGTAATTAAGGAGCCATAGTTAAAGCTATATAAATCCCGAATGGGCATCTATGAGCAGCTAATTTTTTGGTTTTTGGTTAAAAGGGATCCTTTTTCTTATTTTTTATATAAAAATTAAACTAAACTTCAACAAACTTTTTTTTGCATGCTCTACAAGTTAAAAAAAACTACCTAAATATAGTAATACCTAAAAAGACCCAAATTTTCTGAGGTAAGGGCTTTAATATTTAAAAAGTTTTGATACCGTAGAAAACTTTAATTATAAACAGTAGTCATGTAAGAAATTAGAAAAACATTTGCTATGTTTAGTATCATATTTTCTGTTTTGAAAATGATGTATAGAAACATGTTAATTTCAGATTTAAAATATTTACTAACTTTAAGGCTTCCCCTCCGAGAACTGTAATTATAATTTTGTTTCTCAATTGCATTTTTCTATTATTAACACTATCTTAAATATAGATTTTTAGAATATGTTAAGAATATTGCAAAATTACATTTGGGACTTATGTCGTGCTAGACGGCCGATTTAACTCACTGTGCGGCGTTGATCTGGCAGGGCCTGGGTTCGAATCCTAGGTGGGTGCACGACTTTTCAAGTCTGCAGCCGATATTAGCGGCAATAAAATACAGCACAGACAAGTGTAAAATGTATCTACTTCATGCGCCATCTCATTCACGCTGATTGAGGCCGAATGTGGGTAGATAGGGGTTGTTGATTGATAAAGAGCAAAGGCTACACCATAACCCAAGAGTTGACAGCTCGAGGGACCTAGGACCGTGGTTCGGAACCCACGTTAAGCTGTAAGTCCCGTCCAGATTGGTCACTGACAGAAAGGAGGCGTTAAAATAATAAACCAAACCAACTATTTGTTCAGTTTACTTTAAATTATATTTAAAGGTCAATTGTGACATAGGTAGAAAAAAAGTGGTAAAATATTGGTAGGAATCTAATATGATGGAATAAAATGACGACCAATAAAAATATTTGAAAACACAGTATATGTAACAAATATGTACTGAACTAAATTGGATCACACTTCACTATTCCTAACAAGTTTTTAGAGCTTCTTTGATATGTATATATATATATATAGGTCAGAACAAAAGTAAAATTTATTACATGGTCTTGGCCAAGGCAAGAGCGAGCATTTGGAATAAATCTGAAATAATTTTTATTTTAAGTGTATCTGCTTAATAAATCGGTTATTGAGAAAAGACAAATTTCCCAACATTTTAACATCTTATTTTTCAACAGTTCCCCTTTACATTAAGTACTGTTTTTGGAAAACCTAACTTTTTACTTGATTTGGCTTCCTTGAAGACAACAAATTGATTAGAGTTTCATTACTTTTTCATTTTCGTTAATTTAAGGTTAAACTCCTGAACTAAGTATTAGATATTTCTATTTTGCGACTTAAAAGAGTGGTTTTGAAGTGCAAAACAGCTTATTAATTTGGACTAATATTAACCACAGGCGGAGTAATTTTGATTGTTAATTTTGGTTAAGCGAAATTTGTTAAGCTAAAAATTATTCTTTTACATTAGCAATTCTAAGTTCTCAGTCAGTAAAATATATTCAAAAATGGTTTTCCTTTTATCAGTAATTTATCATATACGGGGTAACCGAAATTTATATAAGTAATATAAAATTGAAATATAAGATGTAAATTAATTCATGTCAAAAACCGTAATAGGTAATAAAAATAAGAAAAAAATCTAAACTGGGTCTACAAGCGCTTTATTTTCGCGTTACAGGTTGTGAAAATGGTAATATTATATATTTTGATACACCTAGTACAATTGTAGAATCTTAGAAAAGTCTCCAAGTTGTTATTTCTTTCCATATCGCAACTCCCGAAATTTTTGCAAATTTCACTGGCCAAAATTAAATTCCCCACTCTATCCTGTAACTTTTTTGTCTCATGTATTTTTTGATATCTTATATCATTTTAAATATATTTAGCAAAATATCCATCCATGCATATTTAATTTAAAGGTCGTCATGCATTTAAGAAATCATGGTTCTTGGGTTTAAACCGTGTCAAATTGGACTTAGTTTCCGACGTTTCGCCTGCGCTTGCACGAGTCATCTTCAGGAATCTTCACTGCAGTGGCGTTTATAGAGGGAGTTTGGGAGTTAAAACCCCTCCAGAGCCGTTTTTGTCTAAGGTAAAATGATACAAATAGTATAAAGTAAAAACCTTTTTTCGGCATTGGATTTAATTTTTGACCAACATTTGAAGTCAATCGGGTAAGTAGTATTTTAGCTATGCCGCAAACAGACAGACAGACAAACAGACGGAATTAAGAGAACATGTTTTCCGGCATCTAGGTACCCCGAAACGATTTTTTCACGATTACAATATTTCTCTTTTACGAGAGAAATGATATACGGCTTCAAAATGCAAAAAAAAATCCATTTGCCAATAACCCACATTTTATTAATTTGGAGATGTTAGTAACAGTATTAGACTGAAACCCGAGTAGCTTGACATAGGTTAATAAAAAATTCACTTTTTTTTTCATATTTATGTAGGAATGTGCGAACTCATTTTAGACAAGGGTATCATAGCACTTAAAAACATTCTATTCATCTTTCTATAAAACATAAATATCCATATGAAACAATACGTTCGAAAACTGTATTAATAGAGTACAGTAGAAATCTGCTTGTAACTGGAAATTGTGTCCGTGTAACGGTGCTTAAATTAAGTTTCTCTCTCGGTTTTAATTTAGATTTTGTTAGATATCGAGAAACAGTAAAAATGAAACAGATTAGACAGCACACGATCAATTTGAACAATCGGAAAGCAATAATTAGAAGGATTTGGTACTGCCCACTATTGTTCTTAAATGTAAGAAATCTTAATCTAGTTTTTTTTAATTTACTTTCTCCTAAATTTAAGGTTTACATTTTGATTGATAAGGATTATACAATTTACTGCTACTGGTAATACATTCGAGACTATTTTAGAAAGTATTTCGTCTGGCATGGTATTTACAGACCCGGCGGGAAGTTTTGCGGGGCCGGTGTCAGAAAACAAAACTTGACTAGCAAATAAAAAAGATCTATTCTTTGTACTTCTATGACAACAAACAAGGATAAAAAACTCATGACAATTAATTAAGTGGTTTAAAGTTGTCCAATTTTGAACTGTTTTGTGCCATTGTATGGAGAAAAAAATGTTCTATTTATTGGTCTTACAAGAAAATCGTTAATTCACGAATCTGAAGCATATATTCAAAAATCTGTGATATCATTTCCTGACTATTTTTATTCATTTCTGATATAAAAAGTGTGGTAACTGGCAGCCAGCTTATCAGTAATGGAGATTCCGTTTTTATCTTGATTCCGATTTTATTTTAATTAATGCATGTTTTTGTAAAAATCCCGAGTTTATTTGAAACCATTTTTTGTGCAGTGCATTTGTAAATAATTCGTTCATTGAACTTTGGGAACACTTTTTTTTTATTTTACCTGCTCATTGATTTAAACGTTAAAAAGGACAGGACCGGACTTTAATATTTGTTTCAAAAATTAATTATAATCAATTGAGTCATTTTTTAAAAGTGGTAAATCTAAACATGATGCGATGATTTAAATGTTGCAGGAACAAGGATTTTGCAAATTATGGCTGCACAGTTTGTTTTGGCATCTTTCATCCTGCTTAGAAAGATTATCTAAATCAGTACAACTTGGTGGACATAGGATTTACTGTTCTGTGGAATGCCAAGAGAAAGCTTTGGAAGACGAGAATAAGTGTCAAAATTTCTTGGCGGAAATAGAAACCCTAAAAAAGAAATAGCGGAAAGAAATATATAGTACTGCTTTTGAAGACAACGCGACGCTAGCAGAGAGGGGATTTACTGAAGAACTGAAAAAACAAAATAAACATATAAACGAATTAAAAAACCAAATGAAGAAACTAGAGCAAAGAAATAGAGATCTCCAGAAGGAGATAGAGCAGCACAGAGTCTCAGACAGCAACGCTAAAAACGAGTTGAGTGAGCTGACAAAACTTAATGGGAGCATGTTAATTACCATTGAAACACTAGAAAAGAGCAACGAATGACATCAAAAGGCTAAATAAGATGATACTTACACTTGACGGAAGTGTTCCCTCAGAAGCATCACGGTTGACAGTAAATAAACAAACTCAAACTTCATTGATAAATTCACTTAAAAATGAGAGTCCTGGAAGCGCAACTGTTCGTAAGAGACGCGAACTTTTGATCATTAGCAATGAAATGGCTAGAGGAAGTATGACTCTCTTTCAAAAATATACTCAGGGCGTATTTGATTTAAATTGCCAGTGGCGTAACGGGTTTTTATTTGAAGAGCTGATTTCTGAGTGTATATTATACAGCAAAAAATTGACCAAAGATGATTTCGTTATATTTTTCTGTGAGCCCGAAAATGCCATTAGAGGAATACCCATTTGTGAAGAACAGATTGAATATTTGGTAGCGTCATGTATTAACACAAATCTCGTTACGATAGGCCCTCCTTGTTGGAGATATAGACGTGAGCTGAATGACTTCATTTATGACCAAAATATGTTACTACAATGCAGACTAAGGGAGAAGCATAATATAGACTTTATTTCATTGACCATGATTACGCGGGAACATATTATGCATTATGATGGAAAAGCAGACCTGATTTATCTTCTGTGTCAAAACTACATTGTCCGAGCTGAGCCATTCACAGGTTTACCAAAGAACTTGGATTTATCGACTTTTCCTGTCGCCCCAACGGGGAACCAGAAATCCTGATACCAGTGGCAATAGCCCCTGAGTTGGCAACTCAAACTAGCACACCACAACAGCCAAAAATTCGAGAGGATAAAAGTACGAAGATACATTCTATTATTCACCAGAATGTGCAGTCAATTGGAAACTGCCTGGATGGAATTCAAATATTAGCGGAACAAAATGAGTGTCTTGCGGTCTGCATAAGCGAACACTGGAAATCATGTTTGCAGCTGTCTGACTACAACCTTCAGGGATATTATATTGCGTCAATACACTGCAGAGAGGAGGGGGCCCACGGTGGTGTTGTTATATATGTCAAAGATAATATCGCAGCAAAAGTTCGAAATGACATTATTAACATTTCTGAAAGTGTAACTTTTGAATGTGCCGCAATTGAAGTTAAAATAAATGACATTAAGGTAATAATTTTATGTGTATATAGATCTCCTTGGGGCCCAATAAATATTTTCATGCTTAAACTGGAAACTGTTTGGATGGCATATTTAAAGAGAATTGTCTGTGTTTCATCGCTGGGGATTTTAACATAGATATTTGAGATAGTGATAATAGGAATGTTCGATTTTGTCTCTTTGTTGAGCTCATTTAATGTAAGTCCATCTATTCTAGAATACACACGCATATGCGGGGCTAATCGTAGTTGTATTGATAATATTCTTACAAATTGTGAATCATTTAAATCGGAGGTTCTTAACTCTCATATATCAGATCACACCGCACAGAAAATCATCTTTTCAGTGGGGGTGGGAAAGAGTAAAAATATAAAATTAAAGAGGCGTATATTTAATGGCCACAACAAGGCAAATTTTAAAAGCATTGTCGCAGGGGAGGACTGGAGCTCCATCTTTGATCGTGGACACTCAATGGAGAACATTCATGAGTACCCTTTTGCCAATATTTAACCATTGTTTTCCAATTAAAACCATCAATCCCAGGTCCAAGAAGGTTTTACATTCTACTGAGGAAGTTTCTTCCTGCAAGCGGGAACTAGATTTGTTGCTTGTACTCAGCAGATCCTTGGATGAATACGTTGTGAGCTACAGGGATAAAAAAAGAGAGTATAATCGACTTCTTGCAGAGGCTCGAAGGGAACAATTCGGCAAACGAATTCGGGAGTCTGAAAACAGGTCTAAGTGTGTATGGCAGATTGTCCGGGAAATCACAGGGGGATCGAGTCATGCGGAGTGCCAGATCTCGGGCGATCCCAAAACAGTGTCTAATGATTTTAATAACTATGTCATTCAGGCAGGACCTAATCTTCTATAATATCTGCCCTCCACAGGTACCTTTTTTTGTAATGTACCACTCCACAATGATTCTTTCTTCCTGGGACATGACCAAACTTAAAAATAAAATCAGTGCCGGCTATGATGAGCTGTCCTCCAAAATTGTTAAAGAATGTGCTAACGAGCTTACGGTACCCTTGTGTCACATAATTAATAACTCTTTCAAGCATGGTACTTTCCCAGACGACCTGAAATTATCGCTGGTCAGACCTCTATACAAAAAAGGAGACCCTACTCTGCTTGAAAATTATAGGCCAATATTTTCCAAAATATTTGAGATAGCTATGTGCACCAGGTTACTGAGGTTCTTTTATGCTGAGAAACTTCTTAGTAATTCACAGCATGGATATCTAAAGGGCAGGTCAGTGGAAACAGCTGTGTACGACTTTGTTGATCATATAATTGGATGCATGGAGGATAGACGATTGTCCATGGGCATATTTTTGGACTTATCTAAGGCGTTCGACGTCCTTGATCATAAAATATTGCTCGAGAAGCTTGATCGTTATGGTGTTCCAGTCTTTAGGCTGGATTCGATCATACTTGACGAATCGGCGTCAGAGAGTTGTAGTAGAGAAAAATGGGGAAAAACATTTTTCAGAGCAGGGACACACATCTATGGGGATTCCTCAGGGAAGTGTAATGGGGCCCTTGCTCTTTATTTTTTATGTGAATATCCTGGCAACAGAAATACTAGATATAAATTCCCATCTTGTCAACTTTGCTGACGACACAAACACCCTTGTCATTGGTTCCACATTGTCGGAGCTTCTCAATCTGTCTAGTCAACAACTGAACAAGGCCCATGAGTGGTTTTCAAGAAACAGATTAATAGTCAACGAAGACAAGACAAACTTCCTGTGCTTCAAATCCAAGCGTAAAAATGGGGACATACCAGATGCGGTAGATATCGTGCTACTGAAAAGGGTCCCGCATACGCATGTATTAAGTTTTTCAATAAGTTGCCAAACCATTTAAAAATAGAAACTCAACTGAGCGTATATAAAAAAGCTGTCTTAAATATTTTACTGGAGCAAGAACCATACAGTGTAAATGAATTCTTAGAGTCAAATTCTGTCTCAGAAAGTGTTATTGCTGTTGTAAGATTTATTTTATTCTATATATTTTAGCTGGTTCACATTTAGTTTTTAGAGTATAAAGGAACCATATTTTTTGTCCCAAAATTCCTAGAGTGTGATTTTTAATCCGTCGTCGTGAATTGTTAGTATTGTTTTAAGGTTTATTTCATTTTGTTTTGTGTGTAATTTTGACGCCACTTCATTCAATTGTATGGTATATTTTTGTATTGTGCAATTTTTTGAATAAAGAAATTGATTGATTGATTGATGACTAAATAAAAAAATCGGTAAATTTCCTTTACCCCGGAACTTCCCTCGTTATGATTTTTTTCCATTTGTTAGGAACAGTGAAGTGTGACCGAATTTAATTCAGTTTATAGTCACAGTAAATATGTTACATATACTGTCTTTTTATTTTTATTGAGCGCCATTTTGTTCCATCATATTGGATTCGTACCAATATTTTACCATTTTCTTTCCACCTACACTACACTTGACTTTTGGACATGATTTAAAATAAATTCAACAAGAAGTTTTTACATTCACACATTGACGCCATTTTGCCACGTCATCATGTTGAATTCCTACCAGTTTATCCCATTTTCCAATTTAATTTTTTTGCAAAATTAAAAGATTTTTTTACATTGTTTTTTTAAAATTCCTATTTGGCCGCCATTTTGTTTCGCCATCTTCGATTGATCCACAGATATTTCCCAGATATGAAGTTTCTAATTGGTTTTCGTTAAACGATCGTCTTGTTATGTTAGAGTGGTGTATAGTTTGGAGTTAGGATCTAGTAAAAAAACAAAAGCCAAAAAACAAAATTGTCGACGTTTCGCAACATAATTGTTGCATCCTTAGGACACATAGATTTTATATCCTGCATGAAACCCATATTATCAATCTTTACGTACTCTGTTGGTCCGCAAATATTTTCTCTCCATAGATAATACACCACTCTAGCAACAAGAAGATCATTAACGAAAACCATATAGAAACTTAATATCTGAGAAAAAATATCTGCGGACCAACGAAGACAAAGTTTACAGAATTATATTTAATTCGGTAAACTTTGGTAAAGATTGATAATATGGGGTTCATGCAGGATATGGAATCTTGTAGGTGCACTGAAGCTGCAACAATAATGTTGCGAAACGTCGACTATTTAAAAATAGACTTTTGTTTTTTTACTAGATCCTAACCCCAAATAATACACCACTCTAACATAACAACAAGAGAATTGTTAACGAAAACCAGTTAGAAAGTTAATATCTGGGAAATATATGCGGACCAACGGAGTGAGTAAAGACTGATAATATGGGTTTAATGCAGTCTATAGGATCTATATATGTGTCCTGAGGATGGAACAATTAAGTTGCGAAACGTTGACAATTTAAAAAAAAAGACTTGATTTTTATTACTGGATCTTAACCCCAAATAATACACCACTCTAACAATTTTTTTAACATTGTTCCGCCATATTGTGTTTTTACCAAAATATTACCATGTCATCCCCATATGCCCTTAATTTTTGGTCAAAAAAAGTCAATCGGGTAAGTAGTATTTAAAATATGTTGCGAACTGACCGACAAACCGACACACGGACCGACGGAATTGATAAAATATGTTTTTATGGCATCTAGTTTTTATGGCATCTTAAAACGTGGAGATCTTTAAAACCTGAGACGGTGATTTTTTCACGATTACAAAAATTTTATTTGTTCGCAATTTTGTTTCGCCATCTTAAATCAGTAACACAATTTTACTAGTTGAGCCCTATACCACAATTAGTTATGGCACACAATTTGATATCATTCCATTAAGTAATTTTTTCAGGCTGAACTTCTAAATATTCTATTATACCGCCATTTTGTTCAGTCATCTTGGATTCGTACCAAAATTTTACCAGTTGATTCCAACATAATACTTTTTATTTATACAAAGTTTAAAATAAAATGGATAAGCAGTACTGGATTTTTACAGAAATATTACCAGATCATCCCCATATGACTCTTAATTTTTGGTCAAGGAAATCGGATTAGGTTTTAAGCTATACAGACGGGCCGACTAAATTGATAAAACGTATTTCTTGGCACCTTGGGAAATTAAATTGTGAAGATATGTAAATCCTGAGAGGGTGATCTTTTTCATCTTGGATTAGTACCACTATTTTACTAGTTGATTCCTATAGTACAATTAGTTATGGCCTACAATTTGAAATCAAACCATTAAGCAGTTTCTTCAGGCTGAATTTTAAAATATTTTATTAAGCCGCCATTTTGTTCCGACATCCTGGATTCGTACCAAAATTTTACCAGTTGATTCCACCATAATATTTGATGTTTTTGCAAAATTTGAAATAAATTGGATCAGTAGTTTTCTAATAATAATTGTTTTTGACATTTCACTAGGCCACCATTTTGTTTCGCCACATTGGATTTTTACCAAAATCTTACCATGTCATCCCCATATGACCCTTAATTTTTGACCAAAGTTTAAAGTCAGTCAGGTAACTACTCTTTAAGGTATGCCGAGAAATGACAGGCAGACAGACAGACCGACAGACGGACCGACAGAATTGATAAAACATATCTTTTGGCATCTAGGGACGCTAAAACATATAGACGTGTAAAACTTGAAAGGGTGTTTTTTCAGAATTACAAATATTTTATTTGGACTCCATTTTGTTCGGCCATCTTGAATTAGTACCACTATTTTACTAGTTGATCCCTATACCACAATTAGTTATGGCACACAATTTGAAATCAAACCATTAAGCAGTTTTTTCAGGCTGAAGTTTTAAATATTTTATTAAGCCGCAATTTTGTTCCACCATCTTGAATTCGTACCAAAATATTAAAAGTTGATTCCAACATAATACTTGATGTTTTTGCAAAATTTGAGATGAAGTGGATAAGTAGCTTTCTAATAATAATTTTTTAAACATTTCACTAGGCCGCCATTTAGTTTCGCCATATTGCATTTTTTACCAAAATATTAGCAGGTCATTCCACATGACCCTCAATTTTTGACAAAAATTTGAAGTCAATCGGTTAAGTAGTTTTTTAGGTACACCGCGAACAGACAGACCGACGGAATTGAGAAAACGTGTTTTTCGTCATCTAGGGACCCTGAAACGCGAAGATCTGAAAAAATCTCGTAGAGTAATTTTTTTCACGATTACAATACTTCCCTTTTACGATAGAAGTAAAAATAGGTCATGCAATTGTGTCGTATAATCTTTTATCCATAACTTAATATAACGGGTTAAAACGAGAGGCTGCCGCTGCGCTGGAGGTTGAAACGAGGGGCCACTATAACGGCGGGGCATGTGTTTTGCCCCATTTGCCCATATCTCGCGCCAGCACTGGTTCTTTAAATTAACAAATAAGTATTGATAAAGCAAGAAGCTTGCATATTATTAGCTGAGAACTATGGAACTATAAAAAAATTGTACAGGGTGGACCGTTTATCTTGAGACACTGCTGAACTGAAATGGAAAACTAAATACAATTTGAATTGGTGTAATTCGAATGTTTATTTATTTTAATTTTATATAAACAGGGTGTCTAGGTCTTCGTGGGCAGGTATCAACTTTCTTATTCATGGCGCGTTCAAACATATACAGTATCCTTGAAAAATTTCGTAAAATATGAGATTTTTTTATTAGGCTTTTTTGCTAAAATATGAAAAAGTTTTATTAAGAAGAATAGTTTGTATTTTAGTTTTAAATGTGTATACCAAATTTTTGTCAGAAATTCCAATATTTTATTTTTATAACTCCCATTTTTCCGAAATTCTAAAAAAATAATTTTCTATGTTGAAAAAATAAATTAATTTGAATAACCTCACCAATATTATCCTATATCTATATGATTTTAGGAATTTTAGTTATAGATGAGTTAAATTACATTTTTTGATAGTAAATACATGGTACAATACAAACAAAAATAACGATAAACTGATTTCGGATTTTAATCAAGATTTTAAATTATTTGAAATTTTTAATAATTTGATTTTGGAAGAAAATTTAAAAGTTTTCTTGATAAGACCTTTTCATATTTAAGCAAATAAGCATTTTTTCTGCGATTTCTATTAACTAATGTCAATTTTGTCAGGTAACATAAGTCATGTGGCTATTCCCAAATAAGCCATTATTCATACTTAATGAAACAAAAGTTATTGTCTATGCTAAATTTTGGCAAAGTGGCCTAATAAAAGAGTATTCTGTCCCAACTTTTTCAAGGACATTGTGTAATTTGTCTGTCTATGATGCAACGTTTCGTATTTATTGACTGACATTAATCTTCATTATTTGACTTATTTTTAGACCAGTATATTTATGGCCTATAAAAACGATAAATGTATGTCATATTCCGAGTGCTACAATTAAATGGATCCCTTATAACTTTTTTCTTTCAGAACATATTAGAATGAAATTCTGGTTGGTTCTTCTGGTTAAGGCATAACATTGGTTTCTTTTACCATATCAATGTTGCCATATCTTCTTTTATTTCCAACTTTCTGCTAATAACTATATTTGTTATTAAAACATTATTAGTTTTATAACATGCCAAAAGAGAACTTTGCTATATAATGGATGTCTAGATATTATTTGGTTTTAAATGGCCTAATTTACCGATTTTTTTAACTGTGCATTATTGTATAGTACAAATTAATCGCAAAAAATGGTCTTGTTGACTAACCCGATGAGCCATCCTCTTCTCATTAAAACATTATCGTAGTGATATTTAAATGGGTATAAAAGATGTTTGGTGAACAAGAGTGGGAAGAATCTAATTTTAAGTAAGCTACTTGGACGTAAGTTAATCGTTTTTGCTAAATTACAGTACTGAAATATATCAAATAAAAATGAGTTAATAAAAAATAGTTTTGCAAGCTAAAATACTATAAACGATATATCGTTGTACTTGGAATGTCATAACGAATCAAATTATGTAAACATATATAGTAAATATATACAGTTAACAGAAAAAATTCGGATATAAAAGAAGAAATGGCAACGCTATCATCCTAAGAAATGTAAAATTAAGTCTTATATAACCAAACAAAATGTTATTTTAACTATATATATATATATATATATATATATATATATATATATATATATATATATATATATATATATATATATATATATATATATATATATATATATATATATATATATATATATATATATATATATATATATATATCTATAGATATATAACAATAATGGTTTTATATGGCTCCGTTTCAGATTTATACACGATTTCAGTAAACACTTTTTGTTTCCTCCAAATGGGTTTTCCAAACATTGTTAACGAACTAATATTAATTACAAGAATTTATAGTTATTTCCATTGTTCATTGTTTAAGAACTAGATCTTTCAAAGTACCTCGCGATTTAATCTCCATCGGGCATGTTTTTGATTTCACCATGTGAGGGTTGAAAAAGGAAAGCCGCAAGATAGATTTTATGCAATGGAGAAAATTAAAATGAGGATGTTATAGCAACTATCAGTTAAAAAAACGAATTCCTTTACTATGGAAATAGCTATATATTTTATATCTAACGTCAAAGACAGAATATTGTAACAGAATAGACTATAACAACGGCATAGAGTATATATTTGTATATATTCTAAATATAATTGTAGCAATATTTTACTAAAACTGTTGGTTCTCATGTTCACGCTTAAACAGGCTTGATTATTTCGCAAGAATTATAAGTAAATTTGTGTAATATTAGTTTCGAGAATTTTAAACCCTAAATAGAGTATCATATATCTCAAATGCTATATTTTAGAGTACAGAGAGATTTACGGATAAGCTTTCTTAAAAGGTTACAATTTATGCCTTCCTTTTCAAGGGTTTATGATCCCATATGTTCCCTGTTTTATGGTAATCTTTCTTTGGTCTGTTTAATTTAACTTGTTGCAAATATTAATTGAAATATTTTATTTGGTTCGATGCAATGATAATAAATGGTCAATTTGCTATGTTGAAAATACAAAAGAGTACTTTGTAATAGGAACATTACCGAAAAGCCATGTTTTTGGGGCATAATTTTCCCTTCAGAAAAGATAAACTGAAAGGGTTTTTCGTACCTTTTTTTCGCCATGACTTTTCAGACCCATAATGTGGATAAGTTAATATAGACATATATTAAATTATATACATATTCTTAGGACTTAGAATTGAAGGGAATATTATTTTAATCTATTTATTCACTTTTTATTATCATGGGTGACACCTCGTGTTTCTAAGACGAAGTTCCGAACTTAAAGTTTAGAGTAGAGACTTAAGCTTCACCATTCACAGCTTTATTCGTTTTGTCCTGACTAATAAAATCAAAGAGGGGATTGGTCTAAGTGGTGGATCTGGTAATAGCTGAGCTAACTTTGTATTTTACGGGAAGACTAAAAGTCAGTCTGTGTCAGAGTTTTGTTTCTTATAGTTGATCTTAAATTCTTCTTTTCTGGTGGTTTATGGGGCTTTACGTATATAGTGGGATATTAAAGTTAGGGGATTTTTCAAAGACATTTTGTTTTTATTCTATGTATTATCTAGGGAGTAACTGGTTTTCAAAAGTTAAATTTACGTTTTATTTAAAGATTTTTCTTTTCTTTTCTTTTGTACTAAAGTTGGGAATTTATAGATAATTCCTTCATTTCCTAGATTTAAATATTCTTTTTTTGTTATTAAGTTTTGTTTAAGTATTATTTTTGTACAGCATTTCACTTACTTTACTTTTGTTAATAGATTTTTTAAGTTGTTTTTAAAAACCAAATCTTTTATTTAAATAAACCACCTGATAGTTAAAATAAATATATATTCAAGAAGAAGATACCATCGTTGTTGCAGTTTGCTGTTGTTCGAGTTTATATGGCCGCAGAATTGGTGAGATAAAATGTTTAATTCAATTTGTACTAACAATTATAATTGATAACATGTTAAAATATAATTTACGAAGAAGCCTACAGAGTAACTTTGATTTTACTTATCATATATTAGTTAATTTCAGTATTGTGACAGGGCTGCCCGCTAAGCGTCAAATAAATAAATTAAATAAATAAATAATTTTACATATAATAAATAACCGCTCGATAACCCTGCTACAATATACTTCGAATATACGATTTATCGAAAATAAAATAAACCGCATCCTAAATGGATCCCAACTCAACGCCCAGAGTTGCTAGTCCGCGACTCACAGTGTGAAGAGTGTACAAATTGTATCGGCTAAACCAAGTATCAATTTTGGAAATTATTGTGAAATAATCCAGTTTAGACCTTAAAAATTGCGAAATATTTAAATTCGTTGTGGTTTTAAATATAAAAAAAATAGATAAAAACGGTCATCATAGAATCCTTGCGTCTAGTAGCACTTGGACAAGCCTATTTAAGAAAAAACAAGAAATTTCGGGAAAAACAAGGAAATACTGCATAAGCTCCATGCTGGAACTATAGAGAGTTTTATATCAAAACGAAAATATTAGCAAATCATATAAAGACTACCGTGAGGATATTATTAACTTTAAAAAGGCGTGGTTCTTAACTTTTAAGTTATGATCGCATAATGGCGACTAAAAATTCATAATTTTGCACTGTTAAAACTCCAAATACCGAGTTTAGTCGAATCGAAAATACGTCCGCCATATTGGTTACCCAGTTTTTGAATGTTGACTAAAAATGTATAATAAAAATCGATAAAAATGCGCTCTCACACACCTTTATCAAAAGTTCTTGGCCGGAAAAGATATATGTATAATAGCAGAAATATATAATTTCTGCAGGTGCAAAACGGCCTACAAGAAGAATTGCTTTCGATTATGTCACAGGGTACCCTCCTGCGATCATGATTTCTGGGCCTCTACCCTCATCAGGCAGGCTTGTACCCAGGGAGATCTGAAATAACAGATTGCTCGATATGACAAATCGAAAACGAAACGTCTATCATACTGAAACAGTACTACAAGTTAAATGTAACATTTAGCACCACCTATCGGGGCTCCGGTGATTTCCGGCTGCAAACCCGTAGGTAATTTAAAAAGCATGCACTAGCACCATCATGCGGAGAGTAGATAATAAAAATCGATAAAAATGCGCTCTCACAAATCTTTATCAAAAGTTCTTGGCCGGAAAAGATATATGTATAATAGCAGAAATATATCATTTCTGCAGGTGCAAAACGGCCTAACGTTTTGCACCTGCAGAAATTATATATTTCTGCTATTATACATATATCTTTTCCGGCCAAGAACTTTTGATAAAGATGTGTGAGAGCGCATTTTTATCGATTTTTATTATCTACTCTACGCATGATGATGCTAGTGCATGCTTTTTAAATTACCTACGGGTTTGCAGCCGGAAATTACCGGAGCCCCGATAGGTGGTGCTAAATGTTACATTTAACTTGTAGTACTGTTTCAGCATGATAGACGTTTCGTTTTCGATTTGTCATATCGAGCAATCTGTTATTTCAGATCTCCCTGGGTACAAGCCTGCCTGATGAGGGTAGAGGCCCAGAAATCATGATCGCAGGAGGGTACCCTGTGACATAATCGAAAGCAATTCTTCTTTTAGGCCGTTTTGCACCTGCAGAAATTATATATTTCTGCTATTATACATAAAAATGTATAGTTTGCACTGTTTTAGTCGAATCTGCACAAATAATAAATTTCGACCTATGTTGGCGGCGCCAATTTGATTTTTGAAATGTCGAATAAAAGTTCATCATTTTCACTCTTAAATACTCGTAGAAGTCAGTGTTCAAATTTTCACATAATTGGTATCCTACTATACGGTAGGATGCTTTCAATGTATAAAGCATGAATACATCGGTAAGTAAAGAATGGTCGTAGCACGGTGTGGCGTCATAACTAATTTGAGAGCGTTTTTCAAAATGAGAAATTTATAAGCAGGCAGAAGATCAGAAGCAATCAGAAAAAAAAACAGCGAAGTAAGCTAAAGTATAGAACTTTTTATGCATAAACCTCGGGGGGCAGCTATAAGATCTCCTCTAGCAGATATGATAGAGAATATCTTTATAAGAGTCTTTGAGGATATTGTTTTACCATCCACTTTACCAAAACCAAAACCCTGGTTCAAATATGTAGATGTATGTTTTGTTGTTTTGCCTCCTGCACAGCAAAATCTCCCTATATTTCTGGACCACCTTAATCAATGAAAATTTAATCAAATGGGACCATTCCCTTTCTCGATCTTTTCGTTCAAAGGAAGGAAATAGTACATTTGACATTCTGTGTACAAAAAACCTACGCATGCAAATGGATACTTAAATGCAAATTCCAACCACCATCCACCACAAAGGAAACCGGTTATTAATTAACTAGTATTTACGGCCGTTTCGATTTTTGATCAAAACTGAAACACTGAGAACCTGACCGAAGCTCTAAGAGGGAATGCCTATTATACTGAAGATATTGAGCATTTAATTAGAAAATACAGTTATACAACCCCGCGAAAGTACAATGATAAGAAACCATCGTTAGGTAGTGTTGTTTTCTTCCCTACATATCGTTATCGGCCTAAATGAGTCCACTGCTGAACGCAGGCCTCTCGTAATCTATGCCACGCGATCCGGTTCTTCACCACCTCCATCCAGTTTGATACTGTCCTTCTGATGTCGTCGGTCTATCTAGTTGGAATAGAGGGCTATTCCTGTATGCTTCATATCGCGGCCTCCACTCAACAATTGTTTTTGTCCATCGGACTTCGGTTAATGTGCCTGGCCCAGTTCAAATCCAACATAGCATTTCTTGTCACAGCATCTGTTACACCTCTACTTCGCCTAATTTCTGTGTTTGGAATTCTGTCTCTAAGGGAGATGCCCAGAATTTATTTTTTCATAGCCCGTTGTGCAACCTTTATCTTGCTTATCACCTATTTAGTTAATGTAAGGGTCTCTGCTCCATAAACCATTACTGGTAAGATACATTAATTAAAAACTTTCCTTTTTAACCAAGTAGGGATATCTGATTTGAATACGTCCTTCAGATTTCCAAATTTTCTTTGAAGCTCATTTGCTTGGTTGGTTATTTCGATCTAAAGCAATCTCATGGGCCAAGATATTTATAAATTGACACCTGTTCGATATTCTCCTCTCCCAAAAGAATTTTGCTGGTAGTGACCAGATTTGTCATATACAAAGTTGTTTAATACATCTTTTTTCTTGAACCGTGATCTAAACCTCAATAATATAATAAATAAAAAACACTTGTCGGACTTTCATTATCAGTTAAATTATACAACGTTTCGAATATCGATGTGTCTCTGATGGTTATTTAGTGTAAACTGACACTTGACAACGATCAAAAAAATAAAAAAACATATTTAATAATCAACAGAAAAATATTTCTGAGTAGTAAATGTGTTTCTTTGCACACCCTTTTTTCTAGTTTTTAATATAATTTCTGATATACCGTTCTATACTAGCAAACTAGTAAAACAAAAAGCAAATTACAGAGAAATTAATGAAATAATTGTTAATGAACTTGAAATTAGTAGTTTCTCCAATTAAGTAAAAAATTATGATAATCATCACTTAACGTTCTATTATACCAAGTATTTTACATAATAAGAGCTATAATCAGCTAATGATTTATTAATACTGCAAAGCTGTACTTAACTGTTATAAAGCTTCCTTCATTTCTTCGCCTCTAGTAGTCGTCGTTTTATTTTCTTTTACCACATCCAAAAAATTGCAGAAATAGGATTTTACCAACCAATTTCAATAAACATACATAAAAACGATAATTTTTAATGCAAAAAGGAAACTTTCAGGTATAATGATGTATTCTTAGAGAAATTTTATGAATACAATAATGATACAATAAGCTATTTAATAATTTTAACTAAAATAATGACTTAAAATACCTATTTAAGAAAAGACAATATAAATGAATACTTGCTTCACGCATTTTTTATTGTTTATGTGATTAGAGTAAAGAGATGTAATTTGTATTGTTTAATTGAAACGTGACATTATTTTCACTTTTAAATATTAAATTTGGTGATTATTAATTACACAACTGAACCGTTTGCAGAATTAGCTTTTTAAAAAGTACAAGTGGTTTGGCTTGTGAAGAAGTTATGGCGCGTCTTTAAGCACAAGACGCAGTTTAAAGTTGGGTAGTAACACTGGGAATTTAAGTTATAAAGACATTTATTTTAAATATTGGTTATTTTATTATGTTATTTTGAAAAAATATATAACAATAAAATTTATAATAATAAACGCTTTCTTATTAATCAACAATAAAAGCACTCAGTTATAAAAATGCGATAAAATTGAAATAATACAAGTTGGATGAATAAAGGGATGTAACCAGCACAGTACCCCATACGGTGAAAGGAGCTATTATGGCCAGAACTATATACTATGACAATCAGAAGTACCTCAAGAAATAAAACCAAGAATACTTAAAATTAAAAATTAAAAATAAATTTAGAAAAGAGGAGTATAGAAATGAATAAAGAAGAAAAGAAGAAGAAAAGAAAAACATTAACAGCAGATGGTGAACGCTGCAACCCAATTGTTTTGGTTTGTGCGAGACTCGGTTTGGAAGACCCATTCCTCATATGAATCTAATACACGAGTTTTGTTTCAATCAAGTTGAGAAATGGACCATAAATTTTATCAGTAAAATTAAAATGGGATGATATTTAGAAGTCGCTCACCTCTCCTTTTTGTTTTTCGCGACAAAAAATAAATGCATTTTTAGTACAGAAAAACATCTAGGAAAACATAGTGTCTTTAAAGTTTAGTCTATTGTCAACCAATAAAACTAGATTCTTTGCACAGTTGTTTTGAGAAGATCTTTGCCCATCCTAAGTTCGATTTGATTAAATAATTCATTATAGATGATTCTGCAAAACATTTAATAGAGCTAATTCTTCGCTGATTAGAATATCAACAGTTTTAACACTGATATTATTATCCTAAATATTTCGTCGTTTAATTGCACATCTACTGCTTCTTTTCAGGATTCTTAGTTGTATTACTAATTTAGTTATGTTATAAGTAGTGGAGGATGAGGCCCCATTAAAGCCAGAACATCTAGGCTACTCTTGGAACGTCACTCGCCACATGTCAAAACCACTCTAATTTCATAAAAATAGGTGATAATGTTACTGAAGCCAACTTACCTTTTACTATTTTTAATATTTTATAAGGAATGTTTAAGAAAAATTGCTCCCAAACGTGTAATTTTATACAAAAACAACAAAGTCTGCATGGAAAAATTAAAAAATAAATAATTTATATCATATAGAATTGTCTTACGCATTAAAATCAATCAAAATCATATAGATCGTATACTGTAAAAATGTGTTTTCCGAATATTAGTGCTCATGTTCAAGCCCTGCCTATAAAAGCCTTATTTGGATTCGAAAAGTTGAATGAATGTAAATTATTTATCGCTATTTATTACTGAATGCTGAGTATTGCAAATATCTCTAAAATGGCAGTCTGTAAAACTATTCACATTTTAATTGACTGTTTGCTAACCTTAAAAGGAATCAGACTAATTAAGGCTGCAATATTTTTAGTTCACATTATGTTATTTATTTATCTTAACATTATTAGGTATTACTTTATTATTGTAAAACAAAAACGTAAAATTATTATGTATTAAGTTCTAACTATATTTTACTGAAAATATTTGTCAGAAATACTGGAAAATATAATGTAAAATATTACCGTAACACCTAGTTGGGATCCTTATAAATCACCCTTAAGGACGAAGGAGCTTAACTTATACCATCAGCTGACAAAAAAGTTATTGATGTTATCTAGGCTGAAGTTATTAAGCTACCATTTTCTTAAAATGCATAATCTGAGCGATGAGGCAGGACAGCCACATAGTATGACTGTCAGAACAGAACATTGCTAGATATTCCATTGCCATCTTTTTCTTGACTGTGTGGATACATTCTGTACATTTTCATCAGTTACGTAGCATATAGGGCATTCCATGATTTCTTAAAGGCAAAAAATTGCAGATTTTTTTTATTAAATACCCTATATATTTAATTGAACTAATGTTCGTATACGTCCAAAATTAAACTTATACTTATTTTTACTTTTAGGGCATGCCAAGTTTGTACTCCAAATGCTACAAATACGATATGGTCAAATTGCCAATGCATCCTGGCTGATGGGGTGGAACGAGGAATGCTATCTGTTAACCGTATGTTGCCCGGCCCCAGTATACAGGTAATTTTTTTACTAATTTGAGTGCCGAAAGTGTACGTTTTAGCATTAACAAACATCAATTTTCTCATATAAATTTACGTTGACCTAATTTTCAACTAGTTTCTTTTTAATTGTAGCCATTTCATAATAAAGTATTTTCAGCTGTTATAAACAAAAAATAAGTAACATAATTATTTGCGTATTTTCAAATATTTCTTTACGTGTAAAATGCATTACTGCATCTTGGTGATTCCAATTTACTCTGTATTACAAGACAAAGTCATAGTTTGTAGCTTGTGTTAGCTTGGAACCTGGTTATTATAACCTTAGCAACGAATAAATAAGAAGCCTTTTAAAATTTTAAAATCTTTTATTTACATAAAAAGTTAGTTATGACTATTAACAGTTCTCGATTATCTCCACCCGAGTTTCCATCCATAAAATGCATACCGCCTGTGCAGAAATCATCCCAGACGGCATAATATAAGAATCTCATGAGGCAAAAAGTCGTTTAATTTCGAGGAAATCATATCAACGATACCAAAACAAATTTCTAGTGTGTGAAGCATGGTGTATTAAAAAATATATCGTTGTCAAAAGGATAGGTATTTATTGGCGTAAAATGTTCATTTAACGCAAAAAATAATGATTCCTCACGTATTTTCTTAAATGAAAACTGTTTTGTTTAATTTAGCGAGGTTAAAATGTAAAATATTTGTTAAATTTGCATAAGTCGACGCTCGTAGAAAAAATTTTGTACGTAACAAGAGCGGAATGTATCTTTTCCGCACTCAACCCGTAACCTGACTCCACTTCCCGTCGTTTTATATCGTTTATTTCCCTGCTTCATTTTCCTGCTTGGTCTGTTACTTCCCCCACCCGATTTCTCTAATCAAAATAAATTGTTACCTTTTTAACATTTCTGCTTCTGTCACAACGATTATTGTCGAAACTGTAAGGTTTTAGAGTTTAGACCGCATGGAGCTGTGGAGTTTAAAGGCGATGATATTTTATTTTACAGAAATAATATGAAATTCGCGCACTTTTCAACCGGAATATCAACTTTTTGATACGATTGTACAAAATAGTACCTTGTATAACATGAGAAATTGGTTATTTTCAAATAATAGTGGTAGTGTGTTTTTGAACGTTTTCACAGCAGCCATGAAAAAAAAAATTTTTTCATTTACTTTTTATTACTTTTTTTTTAATTTTCTAAGAAAATTTCAAGAATATCTTCTCAAACCATCTTATACATCAAATATCCAATACTTTCTCAACTATATGTGGAAATGCGTAATTACTGGTTCGTTTACAGGTGTGCGAAGGAGACAAAGTTGTTATTGACGTCGAAAATCACATGGAAGGTATGGAAGTAACAATCCATTGGCATGGGGTGTGGCAGAGAGGATCACAGTATTATGACGGTGTACCATTTGTTACCCAGTGCCCTATTCAACAAGGGAATGCATTCAGGTAACAAAAAAGAAAAAAATATAAAATAAAAAAATCTGTAAATTTTCTTTTACCCGACACTTCCCTCGTACAAATTTCCAGTACGTATAGATCACACAGTTTACATATGCATATAATAATTTGGTAATAACATTTTACAAATTCTATGAACAGTAATTTATTTTTAAGTTATTACCAAACAACTATATGGATCCATAAAATGTGTTACCAGTGTGTAATGGAATTCTGGCTGAAGAAATGTGTGTAACAGCGATCTTACAAATTTTATTTATTTGTTTTTAATTTATTTTTACTTGTTATTATTATTATTATCATTCTTAAACATTTATAACTTTCTTATTCCAAGAAATGGAATTTTACGGAATATTTAAACATTTTATTAGGCCGCCATTTTGTTCCGCAATAATGGTTTCACACTAAAAATGTTACTGTTAATCCCCATAGCACACTTGATTTTTGTTTTTTTATATTGCCACATTTAATTTTTACCAAATTGGTATCATTCCATCCTTACCTTTGTTTTTGCCCAAAATTTAAAGTCAATCGGAAAAGTAGTTTTTGAGCTATGCTGAGCACAGGCTGAACGACAACGGAAATGAGAGAACAAAATTAGAGTGAAGCAAAAAGGAATTAGTAGGAAATTTAAAAAATTGTTTGTTTTATCCTGACTAAACTTGTAAAAATCGATGAAGAAATCGTCTAATGGGTTTTATTAGTAACTAGTACATATTATAATCAGAGTAATAAGGTACATATTTATACTTGTTTTTACAGTTTCATATTTTCTTATAGAATTCGCACCAAAATTTTATCGCTTTATCTATGTATCACACTTAATTTTCGTGCAAAATGTCAAGTCAATTGGAAAAGTAGATTTTTTGGTATTAAATTTTTAAAAATTTCTTTGGGCCACCATTTTGTTCCGCCATAATGCTTTCACACTAAACATTTTTCCGGTAATCCTTATAGCACATTTGATTTTTGTACAACTTTTATTTTGTTTCTTGAACATAACTATTTTTTTGGATTCAATCCACCCAAGTGTAGCAGTAGTCAGCTAACATCTCACAGATCCATTTTCTCTGATACCTTCTTTCCCTGTTTGAAATATCCTGGTGAAACCTCTCACCGTGCTCTTACTTACAGCACCACGATTTTCCGGAAAGTAATCCAGATGAGAATCCAGGAAATGAATTTTCAACGACATATTACACCCTAGGTCAGTAGCGGCTCGCCAGGGGACACGCGGCGAAAAAAATTCCGCATCAGACTCCCCCCGCACGCCGGCTTTTGCTCTTAGATTTGTTTACGGCAGTTGCTATGGCAACGCAGTAGTGAATATCCGTAAGCCAAATAGAGAAAGGAGTTATAGAGTTATAGAATTAATGATAATTATTGCGCTCGGATCATCGGAGGCGAAAGCAGTTTTGCATCGATCTAATCGAATCGAAATTAACTTTAAGATATAGGTACATAACTGTTTTTTAAGAACAAAAAAATATATTTAAAATCTTATAAATTCATATTATTTCCCCTAAGTATTTAAAAACGCTCCAAAGCTATGGATAATTAACATCATAAAAAGGTTAAAAAAATAGCCATAGGGCGTGGCACCCCGAAAACTTTTCACCTGCGGCGCAATTTACCTATAGCACGGTCCGCCCACCCACCTACGCTTCACCCGTTCTTATATCCATGAGCCGCCACTGCCCTAGGTTTGGTAACACGAAAGAAGTTAGGCAATCAGGTCTTTATTATTATTATTTAAAGGCATTCCAAGTGTCTCTTCCCTTTCCTTCAATTATAGAATCGAATTGCGCATCTCCGAAAAGTTTCCTATTTTGGGGAACCACAAATATTCCCTCTAGGGAACTTTTCTTTTAAATAATTGAAAGCACGGCCTTCTTTGTCCAGTTTCATTTTTATATGAAGTGGCAGTAGTAAAATCTTTTCAGGGAGTACTAATGGCGAGCGGGTTACTTTTTCTTTCCTGGCTCAAAAGACTCTCTCGATGTCCATATTTTCTATCTGTAGTGATCCAATCGTACTGGACTATCCCATTCGGAGAGGAAGAAGCAGTATTTGGTATAACCCAGCTACATTCCAAGCAAAATTACCACAACTTTTAAATCCACACAAACTTGCAATTTATATCTTTCATATTGTATGGTCTCCAGTAACAATTTGAAATTGCTATACATTTTTTTCATGTGGACTGCATGACCAATCGGGACTGAAGAAAACTTGTTTTCATTATTGAGTAACACAGCTTTAAGACTTACTTTTAAAAAAATTCAATGAAAAATGGAATGGATCACAGTCCAGATTTAAATGTCCTTACAGGCTACCAAATTGTTTTCCATGTTAAAAAATGGTGGTAGGTTTTCCTGACGGATTCGGCACATAGTAACTTTTACTTTATCTTGAAGTGAATTCCATTGTTGCAATAGGCTAATAGTTCTTTTTTTTTTCTTGGGCAATTCTGAATCCCCTATAAGGTCACTTAATTCACTTTGACTTATTTTGTGAGGCTTTTTACTGTGAAGTTCACACACAATTTAAGGTTCATTTTATAAATAGTTTCTTAATAATGATTTTTTAACATTTTGTGTGGTATTTGGTATCATAATTGGTATCATTTTATCTCTATAAAACTCCTAATTTTTGACCAAAATTTAAAGTCATTCGGATAAGCAGTTTTTGAACCATGCTGAGCACATACATAACGCGACACCGACAGAAATGTGAGAACATGTTTTTCGAGATCAAGAAATCCTCAAATGCCATAATCTCGAAAGGTGATTTTATCACGATTACAATACTTCTCTCGTGAGGGAGATATCTAGGAATCCTAAAATACCAAAATGTCGGAGGCTGACTTTTTCACGATTACAATACCGTTTTGGACTCCCTCCCTCCCCCAAGTGAAATTATGGCTAGGTGCCTGCATGTTATGATATATCGACACTTTTAAATAAAAAATCATCGGTTCGAGTTTGCTGACTACTGAACGTTTTTAACATTATATAAGTAAAAGTAATCATGCCGCCATAATAGATTATCCCAGTTTAAAAAAATAAACATTATAGTGATTATACAAGGAACGCAAAGGGAAGATTTATCATGAATATAGAAATTAACTATTGAGAAATATGATAACAAAATAGTAAATAAAACGGAATATTGTTTCACAGGTAAATAATAATATAATCCACAAACTATAAATTTCGCACCACAAAAACCGATGAAAAGGAACGATATATGTGGCCCACTGGCATTCTAAATATGTAATCATTAAATTCACGTGGCATTCTAAATATGTAATCATTAACTCGAATTAATCTTCTGTTATAATAATATCATCAATCTTCTGCATTAGACACCGCGATATTTAATATGTTCCTACTGGGAACAATAATAAACATCTTAACACAAATAATTTATTAATGTCAACCGAGACCAAATAATTAATATCCTAGTATAGCCATTTAATGATTTTAATGAAAATAAAATATATCACGACAGGTCTTGTTCAATCAGCGGTGCAGGCGTAAAAACTTACTTTGCCTGTCAGAAAATTCTATATATTAAAGAACATGATTATTATCTCTAACGAAATGGTTTGCCATTAAAACAGTTACCTTCCAAGTATATTAAATTATTATAGTTATTTTGTTACCTAAGGCAAATGCCAATTGTTTTATAACCGATTTTTTTTATTCTGAAAATATCTTATGACAGCTATAATAAACGAACTAATCAATTACATCGCAGAATTATTAGTTGAATATTATCAGGTGCTACTTTATTTATTACAACCTTGCCAAAATATAAATATAACATCGATTTTTGACCATAGATTTAGACCTTTTCAAAACTTTGTTAAATTTACAATTTGCTGTACAATAAAAGCTTATTGACAAAATTTAAATTAAATATAGTAACACGACATGAATAATTTAATTTTTTTCGGTAAGTATTTAGGACACATGCGTTTAAAAAAGCTTATATTTAACTCATTTTATGTAAAATATAGCAAGGGCGTCGAAACGAAATTTATGGTGGGGAAGAATATAAGATAAATTCTTTCCGTATGCCACCATTTTCCTGAGATCAGGGTAAGAATTTTTAGAAATATTTATAATCAACAGCAAAAGTTATGGAACCCGCACCTCTGGATCACTAGTCCATTGCTCTAACCAATTGCGCTATTTTATCACTGATAAGCAATTCGTTAGAACTTGTACATATTCAAACCCACCAGTATCATAACCATTGTTGATCATGTCAAATATTCTAACCTTATGGCGCGGTGTTCCTGACTGGACGTCAAATCTGAAATCGCTATTAGGTACCGTCTATATTAGTAGATTTATAATTTTACGTTATGCCCGTATAAGCCAAATTTTGAATAGAAGTGTTTTATCAGTTTGTTTTTAACCTATGAAATATGTTTTTAGAAATATTTAGAATCAACAGCAAAAGTTATGGTACGAGCGGGGATCGAACCCGCACCTCTGGATCACTAGTCCATTGCTTTTGCGCAATCGTACGACTGATAAGCAATTCGTTAGACCTTGTACATATTCAAACACACCAGTATCATAACCATCAAAATTATAAATTTACTAATATGGACGGTACCTAATAGCGATTTCAGATTTGACGTCCAGTCAGGAACTCCGCGCCATAAGGTTAGAATATTTGACAGGATCAACAATGATTATGATACTGATGGGTTTGAATATGTACAAGATCTAACGAATTGCCTATCAGTGCTGCGATAGCGCAATTGGTTAGAGCACTGAACTAGTGATCCAGAGGTGCGTTTAAAAACAAACTGTTAAAACACTTCTATTCAGGGTAAGAATTGCTGGTTAAAAACAAAAATTTCAAAGTTTGTCTTGGAAATAAAAGCTGCTAGAGAATCTCGATTTTTTTACTGCCCAAAGTACGAGATTACCATATATTTCCGCTTAATAACAGTAGTAGTATTAAACCTGTTTTTCTTTATTTTATCAGATACTTGCCAGCCCTGTTTTTCCTTATTATATGTTTTTCTTAGATTATTTATAACCTTAAAGTTGCAAAATATTTTAAAGAACACGCCGCGCGGGACCATGGTTGTAAAATCTAATGGATGGATAGATGCACTAAATCTATTCTTGTTAGTATAAAATTAAGCTTATTTCTGTGTTTATTGAAAAATCAGTTGTTCTACTAGTGGCTTCTACCCTTGTCCTGAAAATTGTTAATGTAACAATTTCAATCCATATTAGTTAATCAAATTAACATAAAATTTGGTTAGAATTTCGACAAAAACATCAGGTCCTATGTTTAATTATCTGTTCTCGTGGACTCGTGAGAATATTCATACATGTTTCGGGCACTACCCGAGAATATAACAAACCTTTTTATACTCCGCCGAAATAAATCTATATGTCAACGTCAGTTTTGTCGGAAATTTAAAAACGAAAAATTGACTTTTTTGTTTCGATCCGACCAATAAAAGCCCTCTTTAATAAAAAAAAATGTAAAAACGCCACTTTTTACAAAAGTTAAAAATCATGGCTTCCGATCGTTGTGCAATGCAAAATCTCAGGATTCTCTTCCTTTGTGATCCCACCATGTTTATACAAATAAAAATATGCGGGAAAGGGCAGCTCCTTTTTTCAAAATTTCCGATAAATTGATTCCAGTAGAAATATTGTTTTAAGGAAGCCGTGATGACTTTTTTTACTTTTAAAATACGGGTTAAATCATTACTTCGAGTTGAAATTGTATACCAACAAGATTTTGAACGGTAGATATATTTAAATTCTATACCTATTTTATGTGTATTTTGCCAAATCATATGCAGAACGTACTACTTTTTCTTAGAACAATAAAAGAATAATAATTATATAATTTGCATTCAGATTAAAACTCATTTCTTATGTGAAATGTGTACACGTTTTACCTGATAAGCAAAAAAATGTCTAATTTTAATGGAGTAATATAAAAGCAGGCAACGTATAAACGTATATTTGTCAGAGTGAATTCCACTTTGATAATCTGTAGAAACGTTTATAACGATTACCATCTTTTTACTTTCCTAATCAACATTATTTCCTATGCCTAAACTTTGTAACACTGACTTTAAAGTCGATGTTACTACTTGGACTGGACTGTCTTCCTCGGCTTATTTATCTATTGAGAATATTTCTTTTTCAGTACAGACAACGCAATTTCGACAAATGAGTTGTAGCGTTGATTTTAGTCCATCACGGATGGAAAATACGATGTGTTTTCATTCCGTCTGTACAAGGTAAGACAGGCCCGGAGGACTAGGAGTCCAGAGACCCTTGGCCAAGTCAGGATCTAGCATCTTTGTTTCATTTTATTAATAACATTTCTTTTCAGCATTTTTCCTTGTGAAAGAAAATACCTTTAGTAACAAATGATATTACAAAGATATTTTTAATAGTGTGTAAATTGATTTTACAAAGGTTTTAATTATTTTGTTCATGCAATCCTAAAATATTGTTTTGTTTATGCATTGTGTCTCATTTCTGACACACAATATATCCATGTCTTCGGACAACGAAACTATGAAAATTGCGGTGGCGATATATTTGAAATAAACCCCCCCAGGCCGAGATTTATTTCAGTTTTTGAATGTTTTAATTGACGAGACAGAAAGTCGTCATTTTTTAAAATAATTTAATTAGAATACGGAATAAATCAATATTTTTGTTTACATTAGGTACTATTTTATTCGCTTCGCAAACACAAAAAGGCCAAATTGGAGACAACTCTGAAAAGCTTAAAGAATTTGGGGAATATATATATATATATATATATATATATATATATATATTATTTACTGGCATAACACGGGAAAAACGTAAAAAAATCAATAATAATAATTTTGAAAACGAATAAAAAACCTAACAGAAAAGGTATAAATAATTTCATTCATAAAATTATTTTCTGTATTCTAGTTTTTCTATTACTACGCCATAATCGAAAGAAAAATAAATAAAGGAAGAAACAAAACATAGGCCAGCAAACGTTAAAGGACCACCCATAAACCTTATGGAAAACCGACTAATCTTTTATTATGTTGTATTTCTTGTCCTCCTAAATAAAAGGTACTATCTACACGTCAGAAGCATACAAGCTGCTTTGAAAATATAGTTCTCCAATTCATTTTTTTGTATGTGCCTCGTACATCTTAAGAAATATTTAATTCAAATCTGGTACACGATAAACCGCAGTTAAGATCTATTAAATAGTCGTAATATATTTTAGAAGCTTGTACATGGTGTAACGTTTTCTGGGGTCACGAACCCTTCTACCGCCCCAAAAAAAATTCTGTAATGATACTGACCCAATTTGGGACTTCCTGTTATATTCTGCACACTTTATGTTCCTCGATATTTTTTGATACCTTAAACTGTTTCGCAGTAATTTAGAAAAATGTGTGTAAAAACATCGAATTTTTTAATAGTTTTTAGCATCAACTTTTATTATTATTTAAATAACAAACTAAAAACCATTCAAAATGTCCATGTTTTTAACACATTTTTTATAATATTATCTCAAAACGGTGCAAGACATCAAAAAGGTCCAAGAGTCATGAAATTTGTAAAATAAAGCAGGAAGCGCAACAGATGTCCGAAACTGGGTCAGTGTCGTTAACAGAATTTTTTTTTGGGGTTCGAAGGGGTCGTGCCCCCCCAAAAAGTTACGCTATGTATGTATGTAAGCTTATAGAATATAATATGATTATTATATAGATCTCAGTTACGATTTATCGTATACTAAATTTGAATTAAATATTTCTCAAAGTGTACGAGGCACATCAAAAAACTAAAAAATATTTAAAATTTTAACGCCCTGTATCTTAAAAACGAAACAATTTACGACCAACATTTATATAACATTTTCGTCATAAAATTACTTGAGGAATAATCTCCCTAAATATTTTAGACTCCTTAGGGAACACCCTGTACAGATAAATTGTTTCCTAAGTAATCTAAAATATCTGTAGAGATGATTCCTTAAGTAATTTTATAACGAAAATGTCATGAATGTTAGTTGCGAACTGCTCAGTTTTTAAGATACAGGACGTTAAAATTGTAAATAATATTTACTTTTTTTTATGTGCCTTGTTCATTTTGAGAGATATTTAATTCAAATTTGGTGTACGATCAACCCTAACTAAGATCTATAAAATAGTCATAAGGTATTCTAGAAGCTTATACAGGGTGTAACTTTTTTTGTAGCCAGAACGCCTTTGACCACCCCAAAAAAAAATGTATAACGACACTGACCTAGTTTGGGATCTTTGGCGAAGGTCGTTTCTCGTTGTGTCTTTTTTTTGATATTTTGCACGTTTTAAAGTAATTTAGAAAAATATGTTAGAAAACATGGACATTTTTAATTGGCTTTAGTTTGTAATTTAAATAACAAAAGCTGATCCCAAAACCATTAAAACATTTCATGTTTTTATATGTATTTTTCTAAATTACTTCAAAACAGCGCAAGATATCAAAAAAGACTAAGAAACATACAATTTGAAGAGTAAGATAGAAGTCGCAAACTGGGTCAGTGTCGTTATCGAAGGGTGGTGACCCTAAAAAAAAGATACATCCTGTATAAGCTTCAAGAATATATTATGACTATTTTATAGATCTTAGTAAATTTGAATGAAATATCTTTCAAAATGTACGAGGACCATTAAAAAAACTAAAAAATATTTAAAAGTTTAATGCTCTATATCTTAAAAGGAAACCGTTTACCAACAGACTATATCAATAGAAAGCCTATTGATGTGATGAATGTAAACTAATTGACTAAGATCAAAATGTTAAAGTTATATAGAAAAGCCTAAATATACATTTAATATTAAATTTGCAAGTTACAATGTAATTTCGTACAAAAAGGTTTTTTTTCATTGATAATAACTAAAATAGTATCCAATAATTACATACTAATTGGACCTATACTTTGAAATACACTGTTAAAAAAAATTTAGTAAAATTATATCGACTTACGTTGGCAACTTTGGACCTACGTAAGTCGGTGTAAAATTCCGTAGCTATTTAACATCCGTGCAAAAATACATTGTAAATATTATTTGTTGAATGAAATTGAAATTTTACATAAAAAAATGTAAACCTAAAATGTATTTTTAGATAAAAAATATGTTCTATATGTGAAATTTAGGTTTTATTTTTACTAACATTAACATTTTTGTATGAAATTACATTGTAACTTGCAAATTTAATATTACCATGTATATTTAGGCTTTTCTATATAACTTTAACATTTTGATCTTAGTCAATTAGTTTACATTTATAAATGATAACACGTGGCATAAGCATCAATAGGCTTTCTATTGATACAGCCTGTTCGTAAACGGTTTCCTTTTAAGATATAGAGCAATAAACTTTTAAATATTTTTTAGTTTTTTTAATGGTCCTCGTACATTTTGAGATATATTTCATTCAAATTTACTAAGATCTATAAAATAGTCATAATATATTCTTGAAGCTTATACAGGGTGTATCTTTTTTTTAGGGTCACGACCCTTCGATAACGACACTGACCCAGTTTGCGACTTCTATCTTACTCTACAAATTGTATGTTTCTTAGTCTTTTTTGATGTCTTGCACTGTTTTGAAGTAATTTAGAAAAATACGTATAAAAACATGAAATGTTTTAATGGTTTTGGGATCAGCTTTTGTTATTTAAATTACAAACTAAAACCCATTAAAAATGTCCATGTTTTCTAACACATTTTTCTAAATTACTTTAAAACGTGCAAAATATCAAAAAAAGATCCCAAACTAGGTCAGTGTCGTTATACATTTTTTTTTGGGGTGGTCAAAGGGGTTCTGACTACAAAAAAGTTACACCCTGTATAAGCTTCTAGAATACCTTATGACTATTTTATAGATCTTAGTTAGGGTTGATCGTACACCAAATTTGAATTAAATATCTCTCAAAATGAACTAGGCACATAAAAAAAAAGTATTATTTACAATTTTAACGCCCTGTATCTTAAGAACTGAGCAGTTCGCGACGAGGATTCATGACATTTTCGTCATAAAATTACTTAAGGAATCATCTACAGATATTTTAGATTACTTAGGAAACACTTTATCTGTACAGGGTGTTCCCTACGGAGTCTAAAATATTTAGGGAGATTATTCCTCAAGTAATTTTATGACGAAAATGTTATATAAATGTTGGTCGTAAATTGTTTCGTTTTTAAGATACAAGGCGTTAAAATTTTAAATATTTTTTAGTTTTTCTGATGTGCCTCGTATACTTTGAGAAATATTGAATTCAAATTTAGTATATGATAAATCATAACTAAGATCTATATAATAATCATATTATATTCTATAAGCTTATACATAGCGTAACTTTTTTGGGGGGGCACGACCCTTTGGAACCCCAAAAAAAATTCTGTTAACGACACTGACCCAGTTTCGGACATCTGTTGCGCTTCCTGCTTTATTTTACAAATTTCATGTCTTTTGGACCTTTTTGATGTCTTGCACCGTTTTGAGATAATATTAAAAAATGTGTTAAAAACATGGACATTTTGAATGGTTTTTAGTTTGTAATTTAAATAACAATAAAAGTTGATGCTAAAAACCATTACAAAATTCCATGTTTTTACACACATTTTTCTAAATTACTGCGAAACAGTTTAAGGTATCAAAAAAGATCGAGGAACGTAAAGTGTGCAGAATAAAACAGGAAGTCCGAAATTGGGTCAGTATCATTACAGAATTTTTTTTGGGGCGGTAGAAGGGGTCGTGACCCCAGAAAACGTTACACCATGTACAAGCTTCTAAAATTGAGTACGACTATTTAACAGATCTTAATTGCGGTTTATCGTGTACCAGATTTGAATTAAATATTTCTTAAGATGTACGAGGCACATCAAAAAAAATGAGTTGGAGTTGGCTTCTGACGGGTAGATAGTACCTTTTATTAAGGAGGACAAGAAATACAACATAATAAAAGATTAGTCGGTTTTCCATAAGGTTTATGGGTGGTCCGTTAACGTTTGCGGGCTTATGTTTTGTTTCTTCCTTTATTTATTTTTCTTTCGATTATGGCGTAGTAATAGAAAAACTAGAATACAGAAAATAATTTTACGAATGAAATTATTTATACCTTTTCTGTTAGGTTTTTTATTCGTTTCCAAAATTATTATATTGATTTTTTTACGTTTTTCCTGTGTTATGCCAGTTAATAATCAATATTAGATTTTTAAATAGAAAGAGAGAAACATATTTGTAAACAAGTCTTGCTTTGAAAAGTTGTACTCCACGCATTTTTGTTATTAAAATATCAGGCATTGAAGCATCTTGTTATAACACAACTTAAACCGAAGATCAATTTTATTTATATATATATATATATTTTCCTCATATTTTTGGCATCTATTTTGAGGTCTCCTTAAATTCAGTATGATTATAATATACTCTTCCTTAAAATTGAAATGTTTTAAATAGAGGGGTGTAAATAATCAAGGTCATTTATCGTGACTTCAACCCCACCCCACGATAGTACTTAAAAACATGTAATAATATGAATCAAATATTTCTTCCCCCAGTTACAAATATGAAAGTTTTTTTTTAATCATCATTCATTCAACAAACACAAACAAAACAACTTCTGCAGAACATAAAACTTTACTTGCAAATAATTTGTCCAAATAAGATACTTGTCAAAAAGGACGGTAAAAGGTTTTTCTGACATGATGTAAAAATATCAGTCGTTCCGCATTTCTTATCAGATTTTTTTTTTTTTTTTTGAAACAATCAGTTTATTAATAATAGTCTACATACATACATAACACATATATAATAAATCCTCAAAGCAGTGCTCAGGGCTCTGGTCTCGAGGATAGTAAAGCTAATGCGGGCGGTATAGGTTTCAATTATAATCCTTAAATCACTAAATAATCTATCTGTATGTGGACATCACATCAGAAATACATCCAGAATGAACAACAATCCATTACCATACTTCAACATACCCAAATGTCTAGAAAAAAATATATTTTAAACTATTTGTGTTTTCAATTCTTTAACAAATTTCTTATATGTAGGCATATTTCGTATAAGATCAGGCAATCTATTGTAAACCCCGGGAGCATTTGTAATAGGGTCATTTAATCCTATATTTGTTCTCGTCATTACTTGATATATTTTATTCTGTGATCTTGTTTGATAGCTATGTACCTCATTTGAGAATATAACATTTGTATTACATTTTTGCCTTTTATGTACAATGTTAAACATTAATTTACATTGTTCTATTTCTAAGATTTTATTAAGTTGTTTTACCCCTAACTCCCTGTATAAGGTATCTGTGTGTGTAAGTCTATCATATTCAAAAAGTATTTTTAGAATTTTATTTTGCAATATTTGCACGGAATCAAAATTCGTTTTACTGCACATACCCCACACAGGCAGTAGGTATCCAAAATTCGATAGGAAGAAAGAGTTGTATACATTTCTTTTACTGTGATCTGTCAGATAATTTCTACATTTAAATAAAGCCGATATCATTGGGACAATTTTTTTAGATATTTCACTTATATGATTAGACCAATTTAACTTATCATCTCCTATTAAACCTAAGTATTTGATACTTTGTACTTTCGGCAGCTTAATATCATTTATCTCGATATCTAAGTCAGGTAAATTTTTATTTTTTTGTTTAAATAACATGTATTTTGTTTTATCAATATTTATTTTTAATTTATTGGAGTACAGCCAATTTCTGTACAGAGTAAGGTCGGCGTTTATTTCTGCTGTCATAGTTTGCTCATCTGCACCTCGATATAACAGCACTGCGTCATCTGCGAACGTAAAATATTGAGCTTTTAGATGTGTGCATTTTAAGTTAAGAACATATAGTGAATAAAGCAGAGGCCCAAGGACGGATCCTTGTGGGACTCCGCATGTATTTGTTTGTAGCTGGCTTTTGGTCATATCAAGTTTAACATACTGTTTCCTTTCTAGTAGGTAAGTTTTAATTAAGTTATGTAAAATTCCCCTAAATCCCATAAATTCTAATTTCCTTAAAAGTATATTGATACTGACAACATCAAACGCCTTCCTCAAATCGACAAAAACTGCTACCACCAGTTCCTTATTATCTAATGCACTTGAAATTGCATTTATAAAATCAACTGTAGCACTAAGTGTACTGCTATTCTCAACAAAACCATATTGGAATTCATCAGCTGATATAAATTTATTTAAAAATGACAACATTCTTTTTTTAATAATCTTTTCTATAATCTTTGAGAAAACACTAATCACTGAAATTGGACGATAATTATTTAAACAGTCACGGGTTCCCGATTTAAATATTGGTGTAATTTTGCTTACTTTCAGCTCTTGAGGAAAAATTCCTGTACTAAGTACATGGTTTACAAGTTTTGTTAAAATTGCCAGAAGATCTACACGTAGAGTAATTAGGTCCCTAACTGTTATGTTATCGTGGCCTGGGGCCGTGTTCTTTTTTAGGTCCAACATGATTTTGTTAAGCTCATCTTCATTGCTTAAGACTATATACGCACTATTCTGACAATCAACTTCATCGATAACAATATTTGGATTTATTACACGTATTTCCCTATCCAGCTCTTTCACAATAAATTCACCTACTTGAGCAAAATGTGTATTCAAACAATCAACAATCTCCTGTGGATCTTTAATCTCTGTATTATTTTCTAACTTTATTGAATTAATTTGAGTTTGCTTTATATTTGATTTAAAGAAACCATTTATAAACTGCCATTGTTTTTTAGTGTTGTTTCCAGCAAGTTCCCATTTCTCAAGGAAGTATTTATTTTTTAAGCATTTTATTTTATTGTTAATATGATTTTTTATTCTTTTAAATTCATTGTGAAGCTCCGGATTATTGGGACCTTCAATAACCATTTTTTTATAAATTCTGTCACGCTGCTTCATCATCTCAAGAACTTCGTTATCAATCCAGGTATTATTTTCGCGAATTTTTTGTACCTTAGAATACTTCGATTTATCTTTACACTCACCGATCAAATCAATTAGGTTCTGAAATGATTCAACATGCGTATCAACAAGATTTTGCCTGAACAAACTTTGGAATTTTCTATAATCTATTATTTTGGTTTCGTGTTTAATCTTTGGTTTGTAAATCTTAATATTATTTTTTAAAGTAATTAATAGAAGTTTATGATCTGAAAATGAATTATTATGCACATTAACAGAACAGTCTAGTTTACAATTTTGGGCTGATATAACATGATCTATGATTGTTCTGCTATGAGCTGTGACTCTAGTAGCATCGTTTTCGGTGATTAGGTTGTTTATTTTAAAATTATTTAAAGAAATTATATTTTTATAGTTTAAAGTGTTGTTACATTCATCTAACAGGTTAATATTAAAATCACCGGCTATCAAGTGTTTTTTGGGATGTTTCAAGAGAATATATTCTACTTTCTGTAGGAAATCAAAGTTATTGTATGTCGGTGGCTTATATATAACACTTATTTTTAAATTTTCCTCACCTACATTCACGCACACCCAGTTTAAATTTTCGCTTGAATCAAATCTTTCAACTTCACAGCATTTAATACTATTTCTTATGTATATTGATACTCCTCCTCCCCTCCCTTCTCTACATGAGTGTACAGCCTTATAGTCCTTTAAGTTATACAGAAATGTTTCTCCCTCCTCCAGCCATGTTTCTGTTAACATTAGAATATCACAGTCATTATTAATCACATAACACTGCACTAAATCTATTTTATTTAAGATTTAAATAAGCTTTTCCGATTTTCACAGCTTGTATATGTGTATAAGGTGTATATTCCTGAATATAAGGTTTTCCTCACTATTATTGATATTTTGGTGCATAAGTCACTATCACTCTCACGAGCCTTCTAACAAAATTGGTTATTTTTTCTAAAAATGATGAAATTTGTAAATGTTCATTCATTCATTCATTCATTCAAAAAAAAAATGTAAATGTATAATTGAGTGATGCCAAAATGGATGCGATCTAAGTAAGACCATAATGTTAATGTAAATCTATCAGACATTTGATTAATTCGATTTAAGATTTTACTTTAAAATACAACAAATATTATTATAAGGTACAGAGTGTCGCAACTTCTATTCAGTGGATTTCATAGAATCTCGGATGAAATACAGGGCGACTAGTAAAGTCTGGATTTGTTTTAATAATTAACATTACTTAAAGAAAATAATCTATTATTTTCTTTACTTTAAAATAGAGTTCACAGAAAGTTTTTGCTTGAAAATTAGTTAAAATACATGTCAAATTTGACATTTTTTCCAAAAAAAAAAAGCAAAAAACCTCGTCTTTGCTAAAAATTTTTAAAAACTTGTAAAAGAGAAAATCGTCTTTTTTTATTGGCTATATACCAAATTTCAATACTAACAATTGACGTCAAATTTTTCTCATTTTTTTAACTTAATGCTATTTCACCGATCTGAATGTAAGCAAAGTTGAATTAAGCTACATAATATTTTTGATGATATTTCTTGACAAAAACACGAATGGTATATTTTTATTAAAGTATTGAAATAACCAAATAAATTATAAAGTAGCCTATGGAAACAACTGAATAAATTCTTCGGCCAGCGATTTTGTTAATGAAAGTGCAATGATATAGTTTAATTCAGATTTGAACATATTCCGTTACTTAAGTGAAAAACCTTTAAATAAAAAAATAAGAAAAACTTGAAGTCAACCGATAGAGTTGAAATATAAGTTTTTTTATATAAAATTTAAAAAAAAAACAATTTTTTCCTTTACCATTTTTCAAAATTTTTAGATAAAATGTAGTTTTCAGTGAATTTGTGAGTTGAAAAGCTTCAATTTTGATAGGTAAGATAAATCACATGACTAGCTTTATTATGTTCATTTTGTATTACTTTTCAAGCAAAAACTTTCTGTTAATTTAAATTTTAGAAAGGTCGGTTATTAAAAAAAAATCTCATAGAATGCTGACTTTACTGGGAATACAGTATCTTATTTGAAACTATACAATCGATAGAACAGAATTTGGAATACTCTGTACCTTATAGTAACATCTTTATCTATTTCAAAGTAAAACCTTTAAGGGAATTAATAAAATGTTTGATTATTTACACTTACGTATAACCTTACTTAAATCGAAACCTATTTTGGGACACTCTAAATAAGTTAAAAATACCCGTTTAAATATTTCTTAAAATGGATAGTAGTTATCATTAAGAATAGAAATGTGGCATTAACCAATCAAAATTTGGACACATCATCTAAAATCAGTGGTTTTTCAGAAAAAAATAACAACATTTCTATTACAAATAAAAAACTGTCAAATATGTCCTGAGATTAAAGTGATCATCCGTCCTGATTTATGAGGGACAGTCCCGATTTTAATCAACGAGTCCCGATTTAACAAGCGTCCTGCTTTTAACTTTCACATACTATTTAACTATTAGTCCAACATTTCGTTGCAATTTCGTCACATTGTGTCTCCATCACTTTACACGCAGCATATAATTTTCGAACGGATTAGAATTGGCAAAAGCGACATCTATTGCATCAATTGTAAAACTATAAAAAATATAGAATTTTCTGTAAATTCGGTCCAAGAACAACACAGTTTGTGCTCCTAGGATTCGGTATTCTGCACTACACCCTCTGCTCCGAGCTACGATTCCGATTACCAGTGCTCTATTAGTTACTTTGGGGATTCCCGCAGTCTTTTTCGAATTTCTATCTAAAGGTAAATATTGTTGTTTCTGGCATGCTTTTTTAATTCACGTGACTGGTAAGAGTTTTCCGCACATATTATGATTATAATTTAGTAATTTGTCGTTACCCCGTTACAGAAGCTAAGCTGAATTCACAATAAAAATGGTGCCAAAAAGAAAATGCACTTTTTTCATTGAATAGCAAAATAAATATCAATTTAAAAAAAAGGAAAACTGGATTCAACTGTGTATTTAATCATTTTCATAAGAATAACATCCACTATAAGAATATTCTACAATTAATGCAATTCATACTATGTTTACCTGGTACTAATGCGGAACAGGTTCTTTTCATGATAAATAAACTTTGGTCGAGCAAAAAAATTAATTTAAATGCGGAAACTTTAAAAGCTTTGGTTCTTATAAAATATATCTCTAAAGGAGAGGAGACTGTTTGGGGTTCTATAATGAACTTTCAGAAAATAAACAAATATTAAAGAAAATTCATCAAAGTGAAAAATACTAATAATATTTAGCGTTTAAATTATAATTTTCTTTTTTATCTTGTTTGTTTTGATAGCCTACAAAAGACTTTCTTTTAAACAAGTCGCCCCCAAGGCAGATTTGGGCCAAACTAGGTTTTAATAAACTTTACACCATATGTCCCGCTTTTTAACTTTTAAGATCTGGTCACTTTATCTGAGATACTGACTTATTTTTCTTTAAGAACATCTTTCTTGTTGATTTCGTTTTACATAACCCCCTTTACGACCCAATAAAACGCTAAAAAATAATATAAGGTAAGCATTCTCCGCCGCTGATTTTACATGAAATAGTGTTTGGAATCCGAAAAGTTGATTCAAATCTCTTAGGAAATGTTAGAACGACTGATATTTGCCAAAAAAAACTTTTGGCTCTCTTTTTGACGAGCAATTTATTTATTTAAATACAAATATCATTTTATAAATATGTAATAGATTTATCTTTAAGATCAAAAGACGGATTTAAATTTTGTCTGTCCGGAAAACTGTCCGATAGTCCAGTTCTGGGTGTCTACTCCAGTTGCCTAAGATATATGCACGCGTAAAATATAAAGAAAGGTAAAAAAACTGTTGGTTTCAGGTACATCAAAGGTTCCGACAGCGAGTTGGAAAAATTTCTCTTTAGCCTTAAACTTTTGTCGTAAAAAGAGTCATTTTTAGGTTAAGTTACTTTTATTGAGTAATTAAATTTGCCTCATAATAAGTAGTTGGCTCGCTCTAATCATCAAACCATGTCAAAAAAAAATTCTATGCAGAAAAATGAGCCATCGTATACCCGAATGAAATGTTTGTTAAAATACAGCTTATTGTAACGATAAAAGAAACCATTGTATGATAAGAGTCCTACTGTTACGATAATTGAAAAAAAAACAATGTTTGGATGCCGCTTTTATGTAATAATGCAGATATTCAGACGATTGAAAAGCGCATTTTTTTAATTTGAATTGATTTTTTTTACTTAAATTGTAGCACCACTGAGCTTGTCTCTCATGATCAACTCCAATTTTTGAATAAGAACGACACCAATATATATTATTTAAAAGTATAAATCAACAAACGAGATATGAAAAGAAACACATTTGTGTAACTTTTCATAAACTTCTTGATTTATTACATTCCTCAGTTTGAGGCCTAGAAATCACGAACGTTTTTAAATACAGATACAAAACGTACGAGTATTTCTGCCATGCCAATTTAAATTATGCACCTCTCTGCGAAATATAATTTTATGAAATAAACATGAAGGTGATTTATAATGACCTTAAAATAAATTTAAATCTATTACACATGTTAAGCCGTCCGTAAATAATCATATAGTGAGAGATGTGATTTCTTCTCTTTACATCATACCTTAGTCATAATTGTTGTACTTTCTGTGTGTGGCATCTTTTTTTTTTAATTATCGTAATAGTAGGACTTGTATGCTACATTCGTTTTTATTAGTTATAACAAAAGCTATCTTTTAAAAAATCATTCGTATATCTGAAGACACGTTTTTATATAAAAAGTGACAAGTTGTAACAGCAGGACTCTTCTCCTACCAAACTTATATTATTTCTTGTGTATCTTATGATGCATCGTCCTACCTGTCAGATAAGTATCATATATTCAGACTCGTAACTGGTAGGAGCAATTTTGATAACAGACATGTTGTTTGTCTACCAAAAAGACAACTATTCATACCTATTCTGTCTATGTATCTACGACCCCTGTTTTCCTGTCGCCGTCAGGCCGCCTATAAGTAAACTATATATTATGCGATCAATGGACATTTGTCACATCGTGTAGGTGATTCTCATATTTGTAAATTGTAAATATCAAACACTTATGAGAAAAGAACGATATGTGTGTTCTTATTGAAAGTATTGAGAAACATTGGCTTCAAGCTGTTATTTATTCAAACCGCATCCAAACAATATGGCAAACGTACGCATATGTTCGCAGTGTAGTAGTTTGCCATAATGTGGGCATCGAAAACGAATGAAAAATGTGCCTATGAAAAACTGTAATGAGAAACGACATGGTAAAGGTTGGTCAACTTTCGCCATGTCGTGTGAATGGAAAACTAATGGTAAATATACTTAAACGTCCACATAAGAAGACCTTGTAACCAGCATTTGTAACTGATAATTGATTGTTATTGTATTATTTGACTAAAAAATTTTTAGTAGAAGAAAATAATAGGTACCAAAATAGCCATCTATTGTGATCTTTCGATAAAATTATTTTTTGTCAAATATGTACATTTTTTATTGATATATTAATTTCAGATATCAGTGGATTGCTGGTAATGCGGGAACACACTTCTGGCATGCGCACACTGGTTTGCAGAAAATGGATGGTATTTACGGAAGTATAGTGATCAGACAGCCTCCCAACAGAGATCCAAATAGTCACTTGTATGATTTTGATCTAACCACTCATGTCATATTGCTTTCTGATTGGATGCACGAAGACGCTGCTGAACGTTTCCCTGGTAGACTCGCCGTCAATACCGGTAAAGTAAAATTTGAAATTTTTAGGATATTTTGCAAAGAATATCTGACAAAACAATCAGCCATTCTGGTAAATTATGAACCATGTTAATAGTTTCAGAACTACTGGTGTAAATATCTGAACTTTAATAAAAGTTCTATTTTGTAACTTAATAGCCGCAAGAATTATCGATATCTAGGAACGAATTAAGATATATTAAATTGTGGAAATCAAGGAAATATCAAATATATATACATTAGAGTTTTAAAAACTAAACGTATACACTGGAGATAAAAAACAAACTATAATATTGTTACTGCATCAAGGATGGTTCCCTCGTTTTCACTTTTGTACCATAAACCAGTTATATCATCAGAAAAATAATTGAGAGGTTTACAATGACCTCCACTAGCTAATTTTACGGATCGACTGTGCCAATTCAGGGTTTAAGTAAAAAGTTTTTTAAAACCCTTTATACCAGGTTGTTTAAAAGGGGCAAATTATCGTTTTAACTAACTACTGGAACTTCGAAGTGCATCAAAGAAATTTAAGTCTAATTTCAAACTGCGAAATCTTAAACAATTTGGATTCATTTGATATTCTTAAATATCTGATTTTTTACATTGTAGTGACTCTAATTGCTACAAAGTAGTAAACTCAGTTTGTAGGTTTCATAATTTGTTAAAAACACATTTCTTTTTTTTTTACAGTAATTAGACGAAACACTAAACCGAACATACAACATTAATTTAGATGTTTCTTGACATCCATTGAAATTGTGAAGAAATTAGGATGTATTGGAAAACATGGCATTTGAATTATATCAACAACCAAATATAATATTAGGGATATTAAATTAAAGCATGCTTATTTGATAATTTATTTAAGATGTTTATTGGTAGAAAAAGTATCATTGGCACATGTATAAAAATGTAGGTTATTCCAAAGGCGAAGGATTTTAGGGTTAAAAATTGAGCAAATTTGCCAGAAAATAGTATTACGTATTTTTTTAATATAAAAATATCCGGCACCATTTAAAGCATTATTGCACTTCCTTCAAAACCCTCTTATTTACTCGAGATTGGACGAGACTATCGCAGGACGAAGTCAAAAAAGCAGTTACGCAGTTCAAAAATAACAAAGCACTGAGAGCAGATGGTGTATAGATAAAAATACTAATCTATGGAAGGACAGCCGATTGAAAGAAGCGGATTGGCCACACATAAGGCTATATTTGGCAGGCACTTTATAATACAAAGAACACCTGATGTATTCTTATTATATCGACTTCGGAAAAGCGTTTGATAACATACAACTTTAGCAATTGATTGGAATCCTAGCAAGAATCGGGGATTTATGATGAAGATCTACGTTTAATATCAAATCTATATCTATACTTAAATACAAATATAAATCCATGTGAAAAATCTTAATAGGCAACAGACTCTGCCCGGCAAAAGAGGACTATGCCGGGGTTGTATTCTATATCTACTGTAATTCAACCTGTACTTCAGGGAGGACCTCAATGAGGGTATTAATGCGAATGGTAAGTAATGATCTAAATACTGCAATAAGCAGACAAAGCTTTTCTCATGACGTGTGAGAAATATAGAATGAAGCTAGATTCTCAGTCCTTTAGTGATCAAATGTGATAACACTCAATATAATAAATAGCTATTCATAATGAATAAGAAAAAATAGTCAAAAATACATATTTAGGCTGGATTTTGGGCCTCTCACACAAGAAGTTAAGTGTAAAATTGAAGAAGCCAAGGCCAGCTTCAACCACCTCAGAAAAAAACGTATGTACCACCAACATCAAAATAATTCTCCAATGATCCATGATAAATGATTGTTTACCGGTTAGAAGATAGCAAGTAAAAAAAGAAATTTTAATTTGTGATTGAAATAAAAGACTGAAATCAGAACAATTATTAAAATATATTATTTATATATTTTTACTTTATTATAAGGGCAAAATGGCAAACAATATTAAGTGTAAGTAATAAATATTGAGGTCAGTAATGGTTTCAAGCGTACTAGCAAAAATCAAAGGGTTTACGAATCTTTAGTTACGAGAACGTTTTTATCTGTCTGCATATCCATACTTAGAGTATTTACTTCTCAAAACATCTCATGTATAACCAATAACTAATTCTGTTTAAGTTTAAGTTTAACATAAATTCCTATTTCCAGTATACAAAAACCGTAAAGAAATTGTAGTCTTTAATTTAAAAAAAACAGGCTTATAAGTGCAAATTATTCTTCTATGACTATCACGTCCTAGTCTTAAGAAATAAAAATTGTTAATTTAATTTAATCTCTTGACAAGAGATGGTTCAAACAATTTAAAAATGGTAAGGAAATATATATTTTTTTAGGACAAGATCCCGAAAATATGCTTATTAACGGTAAAGGTCAATTCCGTGACCCGAATACTGGCTTTATGACAAATACGCCACTCGAAATCTTCACAATGACACCAGGAAAGAGATATAGATTCCGTTTGATCAACTCACTGGCATCCGTGTGCCCAGCTCAGCTGACTGTACAAGGACATACTTTGACCCTAATTGCAACAGACGGTGAACCTGTACATCCCGTTAATGTTAACACTGTGATCTCTTTCTCTGGTAAGTGAAATGATTTAAAATATATATAAAAATATTTCATTTTAATTTTTGTTTTTGTCATTATCTTCTTTATTTTCTTTAGTTTCTTCTTATTTTTCTCGTTCATATCAGTGTGTGTATTTTTGTTTACAGTTTCTTTGGTACAAAACCATTTGGAATTTTATTTCAGTAACATTATTTTACTAAATTCTAACTAATATAAGGCACCACGTACCAAAAATATTGTTTATGGTTTTTGTAATACTACAATAAATTATGTATTATAGGCGTCTTATATCTGTACAATGAATAACAATACAGTACAGTATATAGGGATGGGCGTTTTATCGATATATCGATAGTTATCGATAAGTACCAATAGGTTTACAATAATGTGATAAAGGTGAGGACATTTTTTGGCTCTTCAAGTAATTTAGGTTCCAAAACTGCCTTTGTCGTAAATATCGATAGGTAGCAATGAACTATCGAGATGTATCAGAGAACTATGGATAGCTAGGTAGATAGGGATCGATACCTTAACTTTTCGACTAATTTTTATCTATCGATAGGCGATAGGTAAATTATACTCATCACTCATCCCTACTCCAGAATATACTCCCAATTTTTCTTCTCCTTCCTCAGCATGTATTGCCCACTGCTGGACGTAGGCATCTTACATCTGTTTTATGTCATCCACCCATCTTTATGATGGTCTTCCGACACTACGTTTTTTAATTTAGGTATCCAGGGAATGATTGAGTTTATGACCATATTCCTTTCCATCCGGGCCACATGCCCTGCCTATTACCATTTCAATCTTGCAATCAACTGGTGGACATCGGTTACCTCGTTCTACTTCTAGGTTCTTCATTGAAAACCATTTCGAAGAGAGATTTTCAGGATTGCTCTCTTCATTGATCTTTGTGCTATGGGTTTGATGAGTGGGAAGATGTACTGATCGTAGACTTTCCTTTTTAAGCTCAATGGAACATATATATTTCGTAGAATAAAGTCTAATTTTCCGAATGCTGCCAAGCTCAGACTTATTCTATGAGATGAACTTGCTCGACAATATCGCCATTAATTTCGAAGTGTTCTTGATTTTTTTATACGTAGACCTAGATGCTCTAAAGCTCTTTTCAGCTGTTACCACATTTCCTCCAACTCTAATACTGACTATGCCGATATCATATAAAGTGGAGAGCTTAATATAAATAGGTAAGAATAATTATGGCGCTCTAGAAGTTACCGATCGAACTTGTCTTAAGTTCTTGTAGTCAGACATATCTTGCGTAACCCGTAGGCAGCCCTATCTTTGAGCCTTGAGGTCAAGGCTACAGTTCGCCAATTTCCATTTACTTCTAAATCAGAGGACATCATTCTAATCCGAAAATAATGACGATGTATCCTTGCTCAATTTTTTAGGCTCTTTACATCGAATTTCAAATGAACTGGCTATTTTGGATAAAAATCAGACACCTAATTTATTTTTTATATTAACTGAAGTAAATATTAATTTTTGGTGTAAGATCTATTAAAAATTCTTCAATTAATAGTCGCCGATAATAGGCTAATAGATTCTTTTCCAACCAGATATTTGCATTAATTTTTTTGATAATATGGCCTCCCTATTAGTGTTTTCCTACTGTTCAACCACGAATTCGTTCTCCATTGAGTTGTTCAGAGCTAGAGTGGATCAAATTCATAATATTAACTTTTGGGATACTTCAAGTTAAAGTTTAAAAAAATTTCGGTCATTACAATACAAAGCTAAAATGAACTACTGCGATCCATTAAGAAATTGTAATATTAAGGGATTGCTTTGCTATGACCCCGAAAATGTACAAATTTAAGGAATAATAATGTGCATTAAGTTCAATTTTTTGAAATTTTGGACTTAATGCACGCCTCATTTATAGATCAGAGTTACAGTACTGAAAGATAAACCCAGTAGGTCTGAAGATATCAAACCATTAGTGTATATAAGACTTTAAAAATTTCTGGTCAATCGCTGCCATTAAGTTCTAATACTTTATTATTATATTCTGTCTTAGTTAAGTAAATCCAGTTTACCTCGTATAATATATTTTCATATCCTATATAATGTCATAAAACATTCAATATAAATTTAATTAGCATTTTCTTTCATAACATTCACATTAGTATATTAATTTTTCAGTCTTAAAAAAAACTTTTAGAAATAATCCATAATTAATTTATATGTGGAGTATATTATTTGCAATATTTAACTTGCACAGGGTGTCTCATAAGAGCGGATCACTCGTTGATATATATCAATAAAACGATTGAATAATAGAACGATTTAAAGCAATACTGCGAAAATCCCTCAATTTACCAGGGGTATTTGTTAGTTAAACCTATAGGAGGAACTTCTACGTACTTGGTTTTCAAATTCTGTATACTTAACCCATTACCTTATTTCAACAGTTCAAAAAGGGCTTCTCTTTGATTTTAAAAATATGTTGTTTTCATTTCGCTTTGAGGATTTAGTTACTTAGAAGACCCTGAAACAACCCCGAGTAAAAATATGTTGTTTTTTTCCTTACAATTATTGGAAAGTCAGTTTTCTTCGTATTTTATTTTTTACGTTTCAAAATAGTAGTTTACCTAACAAGTGCGGAATTGAAGTTGGCCGAGCGACGCGTACCGGAGTTCGGCCATCAATCGCTTGCGGTAAAGTCACTTTCCGCACGTGTAAGGTACACTATTTTTTTTTACAAGCGTGCGGAAAAACCCAAATGTTAAAAAGAATTGTTTCTTTGTATCAAATGCATAATCACAAATTAATTATTATTAACAAAATGAATAGTAAACGTGCAGTTTGTAGAATTTTGTAAATTAATTGCAGAGGCTTGATTTTTTTCCAAGGAACTCGGGAACTTGTAGATCTGGTTTGGGTTTTCCAGTTCTCATTCACGAGTACTTATTGTTGTAACCGTTGCCGAGGGGGTAACTTTTTGGTTGGAAGAGGTCGATTTGGTAGACTACACTGGTGAAAGTTGGTGACTAGTGGAAGAAATGGCATTGAAGGTCAGTACTTTATTGGATAGATTCTTTTGAAGACTTGTTGAGCTTTCTAAATAGCTTTCTGCCACGGTTGAAGATTTCCAACCTCCGAGGCATTTAATATTTGATATTCCTCCTCCGGAATCTGCAAGCATTGTGGCGGCTGAACGTCGGAAATTGTGGCCTGTATATAGTTCAGGATTTGGGAACTTCAGATAACCTGCAATATTTGATGGCATTTTTCCAAAGGTGTTTATTCCGATGTATTGTACTGCGCAGGCTCCTTTCTTGTAGTTTACAAAAAACCGCTTACGTGGGCTTTGTTAAAATCGCATATTTTCTGACCAATTTTAAACATTCTTCGCTTTCAGCTTCATCAGATAGTACAAAGCTTCTAGAATGGTAATTTTTTGTGTCTGGAATATTTATTAATAAAATATTTCTTTTGTCTTCAGTATAATCCAGTGACATTTTTGTTAGTTCTTCTCGGCGACATGCGCCCGCCAAACCAAATATAGTAGCTACTTTAATATGAAGATAAATTTCGTCAGGCACATTTATAAACTTATAAATTTTCTCTTTTGAAAAAATTTTTGCCTTCTCTCCGCACTAATGCAAAAAAGTAGGTTTTCTCCGCACTAGTGTGGAAAAGTAGCTCTTATGTGGAATAATGAGCCATATTGCCAAATATGAAGGAAATCCTTCAGCTTGTATTCATAATATTTCACACAAAACTGGTATACTTATATAGTATGCGCATATCCGTCATAGAAAAATAGATGAGTATTCATAAACTTTACCTTTTACTTAAAAAAAAAGGATAACCTCCAAAAATACTGAGTGTAATTAGTAGCAAACTCAACTACATAGTAAACGGTTGTAATATATAGCGCGATGGCAGATGTTGTGGATTTGAGGGAGGTGAAAAAGTGATTTTAAAAAATTATACCGTTTCGAAGAAGAAAATGCACAGTGGCTTGCCAATATATTTTTGGGTCCAAATGAAGAAACTCGGGGAGGTGCGTTGTCATCAGTTCTTAATGTTTACCGTATATCGGTGATCCTGGCTATCAAAAAGATATCGGTTAAGAACTTGGTGTTAGCTAACCTACGGAATCTGGAACTGTGACTGCAGTAGTTTACAGCATTACAATGCGCAACCAAACGAATGTATAAAGTTTCCAACAACCAACAATAAACTAATGGAGGCCAAAAGGTTATGGCAAAGTAAGTATAGGTTTCCGACATCAGTTGGTGTGATTATACCACATAGGAATACTGAAACCAAATCGCCATAGAGATGAGTACATTAATCGAGGTAATTGGAATACTAATCTGAATGTGTAAGCCACTTATGATGCCAGAAAAATATTCACTGGTGTTGACGTTAGTTGGCCTGGATACGTGCACGACTCGAAAATATGGAAACATTCACAAATGAGATTACGAAATAACGGCAATCTTGTAATACTGATAATGGGTAAGGGATAGAGCCTTCGCTCATGACTCCATTTAGAAATCCTGCTCCTGTCTGTGCTGAGCATGATTATAACAAACTTTTGATAAAAGGGAAAGTAATAATTGGGCGATGTTTTGGTCAATTTTCCGGTTTTCTATCTTAGAGTACGTTTGTCGCGATGGCAACTTCATCTGCCACGAATTGTAATTCGTTATTATCAGTGTTTCCTACACTTTCACAGTCACTGCTTGAGGAAGATATGGTGACTGATTCGATAATACGCTCAAATACCACAGAAATAAACCGATGTAATCAAGAACCTGTCGCTGGCACACATGAGCAGACAACTATTTGCGTGTGCTTAGAGGATATTCTCGCAAGTAAAAGGTAATCAGTAAAAAGACGAAACAATGGAAATGCTTGTACTACTACCTTATGATTAGGAGGATATCGTTCTTTTTTAAGAAAACGTTCCATAAAAAATTATTAGATCAGATGAACATATTTGCTGTAATAAAGGTAGTTTAGCAGTTTCCTAGAAATAGCGTAGACGACTAGGATGTTTTTGTCGTTTAGATTGGTAAAAACTCGTGAAGGGAATTTTAGCTTATGTGGTTATATTGGTATTGAGGGAAGAATTATAGAAACAATTTTATCATTAAAGGTCAAAAGTGAAGAGAAGCTCTCAATACTTGTTTTGTCATAAAGAAATTAAACACTTTTTTTTGTATTCAGAACACACATACTTGGAAATAATACTTTACAAAATAGCGTTGTGAATCCTAGTTAATCAATAGCATAGTATTTCATTATAGCCATAACAATATATCCGATTTAGTACTACATAGTGTAAATATCAGATATACCATAATTCTAGCATTTAAAGATTAATAATTAATCGTAGGTAGAGTTAAAGCTTTAAATACATAACAACCACAGGGCAATTAAATAGTCATATCAATTGCACAAACTAAAGTGTTTATTGCAGAAATCTTGAAGGTCTCATAAATTATAATTCATTAGGCAACCATTAATTATTTAATGATGTGGCGATAATTAAATCTAAATTGTCGCAAATCATTAAATTATTGGAAAATGTGTGGAAAGTTATAACTAGTCCTCAATGATCTAATTTTTAATCAGCACTTTTTGTTAAGTTGAAAAATTTAGACCTTAGGTAACCGAGGCAAATACAACATTAAATCTAAACTAACATCAAAATACAAACCCTTTAATCAGTTTTTATTATTTATAGCAACGGTTTCATAAGGTAAAAATAAATTTTCCGTTTTTAGAGAATATTGGTTATATTTATTGATGAGAGAATAAAAATAACTTCTTATTTCTAATCCTTTGGAAGTGGAGATTCCATAAACTGGGGTTTTGATAATAACAATAAAATAAATTATTGCAATTCAGTGGTATATTTTTTATCTCTAGTAAAAGTAGCAATTTAAAGACACGCATTTCCAATGATCGACAATATTTTACATACTAGTCACATATAACTGCTTCAAGCAAAGTCATTTCCATTACATATCTTAATAAAAACTTTCTAATACGATAAAAGATTTCTTCTAAAGATAACAAATACTACAAAAATATTCGTGATTGATTTATAGAGAGAGATTTTTGAACATTGAATTTGTTTAATATTGCTTTTTATTGTAATTTTATATACCTATTAACCCAAAGTAATATATATTAAGAATTTTAAATTAATACTTTTATTTTGACTTAGACCTGTTTAAGCGGTATAAAGGCATCCAATAAAAATAATAAATATGTTATCTATAGACTAAAGTTCTTAAAATACATTGAAAGAAAAGCAAGGTAGATACATATCCAGATTGTTCTCCTAAAATTTTCGAACTAATTCAGCTCGAGATTGTGATCCTCAAAACCCAAGTCACAAATATTTTCAGCAGGCATACACATATCCTTATTAATTCCCAACTCAGAACCTCAAAAATCGCCAAATGACGGACAAAAATCCTTAAGCCTAAGAAACCGACATACGGGTGAGCATCCCCTCAATATTTTATTATATTGGCACAACATTTTGACGGATACCACGATTTAGCGTATAAGTAATTTTTGCGCTAATTAATTTATTTAGCGGGGGACAATGACGGATGCGTAAATTTGGCGGATGTTAATTTGAGTGTTGACATTTTGACGAATACCACGATTTTGTGTATAAGTAATTTTGTGGTAATTAATTTAATGGGTTAAATTCGTATGGTTTTTGACATTTTTATTGACTTTTCTTAATGATTTCGTCTATTTCATTGCTATCTTCTGCCAGAAAAATGACGTAAAGCCAAAAATGCTTCAAACCAAAGACTCCTGTCATCTGCCTTATTATATCTTTGACTACTTTAACCTTCGATCCTTGAATTTGAATACAGAAGAGCTGTTTACCTTACTTTTTACACTTTTTTATACACTACCATAAGACATAACATCTGTTATTCATGACAGATGATACGATCTCGAAATCTTCAATATAATGAGGAATTTAAAATAAATATAAGGGTCATATTTCCTGTGTTTGAATATAAAGGCTTTACTATCTGACCCAAAAATATAACCCGTGATGTATCGGGGAAGAAATTGCGACGATGATAATTCAAATTGCACGTTTGAAAAAATATCACATCTCAATTTGAGAATGTTGCAAAGCGAATCGTTCAAGCCCATAAGAAAGTTTAATTAATGCTTGTTATGTATCGTCGCAATTTTCAAATCTCGTCGATTTCACGATCCTCTTATTTGAAAATATCACAGGCGTAATTTTAGATTTGATCGAGGCTGCTTTCGTTTTCTTCTTCATCGCCCTACTTGCCAATCGAAAATTAAAAATGCATAAAAAAAGAGTAAGATTTAGATCATCAAAAAAAATAAATTATTAAATACAATAAGCATTTTTATCTTTTTTTTTGCTTCTCTGAGGAAGGTTAATGTTTACCCATTTTAAAATAATGCGGTTAGTGAAACAAATATTTTTAAATGCAAATGTCTTTATTTTCAGCATATATCACAATCGATGAGTTTCTGATAGTTAAATTGATTTTAAAAATATTATAAAATATGGAAAAACATCATCATAAAATAAAAAATGTAATTCTAGATTTTAGATACAACTATCAATATATCTAATTAATATTAAGATCATATGTCATATTTAAACAAACTAGACATACATAACAGGGCCGAGCATATAAGGGGAAATTTTGGAGCTTTCCCCAATATTTTTTAATGTTGGCAAGAACTGGATTTAATGGTAACATAACTGTTTTCCTTGCAGTGAGCTAAGAGCCAGTTTTTTTTTTGTTTTTTATTCATCAGGTGTCTCATAAATATTTTTATGTCATTGAATAAATCTTATATTGGTAAAGATGAAACTTTGTTGGAAAAATCTGTTGATGAAGTTCTAGTATTCCCCTCCCAATATTTTCTCTTAGGCCCGACCCTACAGACAAATACAAATAACTAATTTGAATATAAAAATATAAATTATATAATAACCTTTTTACACATTCTACAGAAATTTTCATGCTTCATTTAACTGCTATTGCAGCTTTCAAAAAGCATTTCTTCTAAGGAAAGAGGAAAAGCTCTGTAATATACTGAATCGAATATTATATAAAACTAAAACAATGAACAAACTGGAAATTTTTTTGGCATATATGTCACTTGACAAATTTTTCTTATTGCGGCTCATAAGCGAAAAGTACAATTTGGATATCGCCGTCGCGATTTTTTAACCGATAATTTTTCAATAAGAAAAATTTCTCATTTTGACATGGATTCCAAAAAGATATTTTTTTACAATATTAACTGCAGTAAATTTTAAATTTTTTTAATTTTTTCTTATAGCAGAAATAATTCATTTTTGATGATAACAGGACTCGACAAATAACATAAATCTCACGTAAATGTCACTATTTTTGGTGCCAAGAAAATTGCCTCGACGAGATTTAAAATTATTACTGTGATATTCAAATAAGTCGATCGTGCAATTTTCGAAATATCGTTCACGACAACGTATTTTTTCAAATAAAGCCTCCATAGCGTAGGAATCAAAATTTTGGCTACATTTGACAAGATGGATTATTACTTATGAATTAATCAAGTTTTAAATCATTTTCTGCAAAAAAAATTATTTAGTATTCTATAATATTGGGTGAGCCAAGTACCTGTCAAATACCAACTTAATTGGTGCAAAGTGTTAATAACGTTGGTTACTGTAAACATAAATATTCATTCTTCGCTGTGTTTTTTAATTTGGGGTAGGGATTCAAAAAGAAGTCAAATATTCAAAAAACTTGGACTGCTGTTCCTCCAAAAATTAATTTTCAACCTAAAATTCACACAAGAGAATATACCGCTTAGACCGATAGTGTCATTTCTAGGATCTGTACTGTATAGGTTAACAAAGTTTTTGGCAGATATTATGAATAATATCTTTGTCAGGGACGAAAAGCATGTCCGTAACTCTTTTGAATTCGTGTCTTCTATTAAAAATACCGTTATACCTACTAACTATGAAATAGTTTCACTTGATGTCGCATCGCTCTTTACTAACATTCTAACAGATATTGTTATTAATATAGTGAAGAAAAAATGACATTTTATAGAAGACAATGTTAAATTTTCACTGAATATTTTTTTGAATCTTATCGCGTTTGTTTTTGATAATAATTATTTTCAATATAATGACGATTACTATAAACAAACCTTTGGTTTGGGAATCGGTAATTGCTTATCTCCAGTGTGCTCAGACTTAGTTATGCAAGACCTTCAGGAATGCTGTATTAAAAAACGTCCTTTTCAGTTACCTTTTTACAAAAGGTGCGTTGACGATATTATAACTTCTATTCCTAAAAATGAGTATGACATGCTAAATACTTTTAATGGTTATCATAACAAACTGCAATTCACTATTGAAAAAGAACAAAATAATAGTATAGCATTTCTTGACGTCCTGGTAACTAAAAATGAGAGAGGATATATAGAAACAGACTGGTATCATAAACCGACCTTCTCAGAAGGTTTTCTAAATTATTCATCTGAGTATCCTTTTAGGCAGAAAATTAATATCATTAAGAATCTTAAACACCGAGCACTAATACTATCCTCGGAAAAATGCCATTCTAAAAACTTAAAATATATCAAAGGTATGCTGCTTAAAAATAATTTTCCTCTTTCAATAATCAAAAAGATTCTTTGGGGTAAAAATATCGGAATGGTTAAAACAATAAGAAATAATAACACCACCCACATTTATTGGAAACTTCCGTATATCAACAAGTTATCAGAAAAAATAAGAAATGTTGTGTCGAACCATACTACCAAAGAAAACGAGAACATTAAGACTAAAAAGTGACAATACACTCAAAACACACTTTTATTCCAAACTTAAAGCAAAAGCAAAAAAGGAACAAAAATCTAATGTTGTGTATCACATTCCTTGTTTACAGTGTCAGAAATGTTATATTGGAGAAACCGGTAGATACCTCAAAAACAGGATTAGAGAGCATAAAACTGACCAACAGCTTTACTAAAATATAAAAGAGATACAGGGCATGGTTTCGATTTTGACAATACATCTGTACTGGATACCCAAACTAACTATAAAAAGAGATTAATCTCAGAAATGATACACATATAACAGAATAAAAATTCAGTTAATAAAAAAACCGATTTAGAGAATCTCGGTACTGCATATTTCAATATAATTGATAAAAGCAAATAACTGTATCCGTATACTAAAATTATTTGCAGGCGATTTATAATACATAAAAAAGGTTAAAAAAATATTACTATTTTTTTTTTCTCCAATAACACAGAAGAATATTTGGAAAATTGCTATTCTCAAACAACCGTTGAACGACCTGGGCTGAATTCTTTTTATTAGTTGTGGTGTTTAATTTTATTGTTGTAACCCATATAGGTATGTGATTTTCACTTTTTTTACCTACGTGTTGTTCGTGCATTTTTTTATATGACTATGAAAGTCGAATCCTTAAAATGTAAGTACATATTTTTTAATTTTGATTTTATTGTGCTTTGTTTTTCAGATTGAAGATCAAAATATTTAGTTATTTATTTATCGTAATTTATGTGTTTTTGTATGTAATAATTTCCAAAAATTTCACTATTTTATGTCGAATTTTTAAAGTTAGTATAGCTTTTTTAAATTACTATTTATTAAGTTGAGGTCTTGTAAAGCTATATCTTTTTATGTATGTTTTTAGTGTCCGCATCTTCAGGATTCAGGAGATTAATAATGAATTGCGAAACGTAGACTTTTTTGAATATCTGACTTTTCTTTTTGGATCCCTACCCCAAATTAAAAAACACAGCGAAGAATTATCATATTGGATCGTTAAAACAAGACATAGATAAATATTCATGAGTCAATAATACAGTTCTACGTCTGGTATGTAGATATTTAAAAAAACACACGTAAGAAGATTAGAAATTAAGAATTTTCATATGTCTTTGTAAAAAACAAGTTCAGGTTATGTGAAAAACACAGTTTAGCTCATATTTTGATCATAAATCATACATTAATATTTCCATGGTAACAAATTGTACAAGAACAAATCGGGGGTCGACAAAACTTAAAGTCAGTTGATTGAGTTACCCAGTAACCGCTATTTTTGTAATACCAAAGGGACAATGACAAACAAGTTGAGCGTGCGTTTGCAGACGTAGGAAAATCATAGTGAACCTTATTATCTCCATTATTAAAAATTAGGAAATGTGTAGTAAGCGCTCTATATTTTTAATTGGATTCTTATTTTAATACACTTAATAGACTCATAGTTCTATCATGTAGATGTAAAATAGTTTTCGAAATAGGAAACAGCAAGTGAGTGTACCTTTAATGGGGCTGTGTGCTTATATTTTGATGCAGTTTGTAAATATGTCTTGTAATAATAAGAATCCCATTTTCTACAATGTTTTTCCAGATTTTCTCATTTGAAGCTTGAATATTTTTAAATAGAGCACTCTAGCCGTTTTTGAATTTTTTAAATTAGCGTAGATATATATAATATATTTAACATTCTTCATATCTAAGTTATAGTTTTCCTTTATTAACTTTTAAAGCCATTGTATAAATACCCATTGTAGACAGCGCTCGATAGGAGTCATAACACAGATCCTTAATAAGCCTTAAACCTCTAACTGTTTTCTTTTTATATCGATTCAAAATGTTCAAAATACTAATGTTCATTCTTTTATAACTACTGAATTATTAACTTCCAATTTGAGCTATGATTTATTTATTTATTTATTAAAACGGTAGCGCCATTTTATAATAATAATATTAATCAGAGATTAACAGCCAAAAATATGTAATCAAGCCTAGAAATTAGTTTAAAGTTATTGTACATTTTCTTAAGAATGTTATTGTGAATTTGTAAAAGAGTAAAAGAAGTAATCAGAAACATAAACTTGAAAAAAATTAATTAAGAAAATTCTAACAAGATTTGTCTTTTAAAGATAGAAAAAAAACCTAAACAATCCAACACTGCCTAGAATTGTAAGTAGAAACACCAACTTATTTTTGCATTATTATAAAAAACTAATCTAAACTGTAACCAACTTAGCCAATAGTTCCTTCCTAAGTGAAACTTTCACGCAATTTAGCTATTTGTATGCTTATTGCTATTAACATTTCTATAGTTTTTTTATTTTCCTAGTAATAAATCCGAGAATGAATCTCACCGTAATCTTTCTTTCTCTTATTCTCTGGGTCTTCTTTATAGGTTTGGTACGAATTTTTGACAAATGTTATGGCAATACTGACATTGCTATCTAGTTTTTTCTATTGATTTCCGATTTCTTCGGTTTTATCACAGCATTTTTATCATTACGAGCAAACTTTGGTTAGTTTTCTTGGTATTGATATTTTTGAAAATGGCTTACAACTGCTACCTTTTCATATAACTTTTGTTGTCTTCAAACAAATTAAATAATATGCCTGTCACAGGCTTCAACACCTTGGAGCAATTGCAGTATTAACTCAATCCAATATTTCATTTCATGATAATTAACAAAAACTTAAAACGAATATCTGCGCAAACGCCACCAAGAATATGACCAGAGATCTGATTAGGTGCGGGTGACGCCCAAAAACGGTACGAAAGTTCCGATGAAATAAACATATTTAGCTCACGTAATCATCAAAACAAACACCTACTTTGAAATCACTAATTTATTTTATTTATCTAACTAAAAAATTAATTTATTTTATTTGTCTTTCTCTATTCCTTCACGCTAACAAGGACAAACAAACCTATGCTTGTCTTCGCACATCACGTCAATGTGATTGATAAAACATATGTTTAATCGATTAAATTCTTTTCACGCAAATTTCGGCAATTCCCTAACACGATTTTAATTCCTTGATTTCTATAGCTTTGCACTGGGAAGACTTTTAACTGGTCAGAGTGAACATTTGTATCGAGGTCATCAGTAAAAAGTGAAAATAATAGTGGTCCACAATGTGAGGTCATGTCTTGACTTCAACACACTGAAACCTTGTTCTCAGGAAGTTCCAACAACGCAGGATACATCTTAGTTATTTACATATAAATAACTTATGATTAACCTGGTAAACAGTAAAAATAAGCAAAGTTGGTGTTTTAAAAAATTTGTCAAAGTTGACCTGCCAAAGAAAAAACCATGTTGGTTATTTACAATCACACCTCGACACATTACTAACAGCTGAGTTACCAATTTATTTAAAACTTTTATAACAGTGTATTGAAAGATAATAGTCTTAATATTATTTCTTCTACTTGTCTTAAATGTTGACCGAATCCAATCTAAAATGGTGGAAAAACTCCTTGTTATAGTTGAATACTTTAAACAGGATACATAATAGTATCTAGAAAGGAGGAACACCGTCTGAGCCAAATAAGAAGGAACTAGAAAAGTACAAAGAAACCGTCGCAAAAGAAAACAGATAATTTTTTTATATGACGAATGTCATTAGTATCAAAGACCGCCAAATCCTGTTTGGATTAAACTGATAAAAAAAGAAACGCAGAAAATAACAGTGTCTTGCCAATCATTAAAATATATAATTCATGAAAATACATTACTGTCTCAATGCTCAAATATTTCCAAAAAATAACTAGAGTTTGTCATGAACTTTAGGTTTGTCAGAATTCCATTCTGGAAATGTAAATTTTATAACATCTTTGAAAATATTTGTATTTGGATCAAATACTGCTAAATTGAGACTAATAATTAGGATCATTTGTCTCTTTATACTGCTTACTCCTCTCCCTCTCAACAGCAAACTTATTAAGCTTAGGAGTAAATCAGCATGGAAAATTAATAGTTTTACGGGCACGTAGGTATCAAGAGAATAAAAACATAGTTGAGATAATCGGTAAAAAAAAAGATGACATCGATAATAATGATTTTAAACATGAAATTTTATTAACTAAATTAAAGAAAATGTTTCAAATCTAGAAGTTATGTGTAAATTATTACTAAACAGGTTGCAGTCTATATTTCCTAATATAGAAACATTTTTCGAACCATGCCTATATCTAATGCCTGCGGCGAACATTCATTTAAAGTATTTAAGATCAGGAATGAATAGTGTAATTCAATGCAAGAAATTGTTTCTGTGATTCCATGTTTAATAAAAGTATTAGTTAATCTTGAAGCATCGAGTGAAATTAAAAAGATTATACAACGAAACAAAAGATAATGACATGTTTTATTAATTTTTGTTACAGTAATTATTATGGGTAATAAAAAAATTTCCAGCTGGAAATCTTTCATTTGCCATTCTGCAATAGCACGCAAACTAATGACAGACTCAACTTAATTTGTTAAAAAATGGCAATAAAACCACTTACTGACAATAATTTTGAAAATCATCACTTATTAATCGCATTCTTCTTCTATATGGAAAAAGCGTATAGTGAGTTATATAATCGGGGGTAATACCACGAGTGCTTAAAAATTACCGATAATTTTTTATGAATGCGTGAATAAAAAATTATAGGGCAAATTTTTAAGCACGAGCGGTATTTAGGGAGAATCATTCACGAATCAAAAACATAAATTTTATTATCTAAAAATTAAATAATTGCTATCAACTTAATAAATTAACATTTATTGTTGTAATTCATGTAACAAATTTACAAATGCAGGTAATATTTATATAAAAATTGCAAAGGAACACATATTATGAACCAAAATATTATTATAAAAATGTTTGTGATTTGACAATAAAAATTGCAATTTTGATAACTGTTAACTACATTTCTGTTTTGCGACGGCTCTCGTTGATGTTGCAATAGGACCCCTGTTGATGCCGCTTGTTATAAGAGCTGGAGGCATCTGCTGCTGTTGCAGTTCTTTTCCGTGTTCCCTGATTTGTTTGATTAATTTTTGGTGATCTTGATCCATTTGTAAATAGCTTGATATCGATTTTACATTTGAATGACCTGTTATTTTTATTAAGTTTTGCTCGGACACTCCGCTTTTGGCTTCCAGCAGTCAGTGACTTTAAGTGAATGGTTCGTGATTTTTTTTGTAGTGTTGAGGCCTGATTTCTGTGCTTGCTTTTTCGCCCAAGTTGAAATCTCGTTTACTCCCACAAGACTGTTTTTAAACCAGTTACAGGAAGTTTTCCAATGAGAGTTCGGAGTCAAAAATAATCGGATATTGGTGGCTTTTTTCGTTTATCTTGGTGTTTCAGGTACATTCTTACTGGGCAAAAGTCGATATTTATTTCGTGTTTTTTAGCAGCCATATTGAATCAGCGAGTTTTCGGCCACCCTTTGCGTTGTTTTTGAAAAGATAGGGTTATACTCAATTCTACCTGTTTTTCTCCTACGTTATCGATTTCTTCTTTATAAAAAGTTGTTTTCGCTCTTGCGCCTTCTCCTCCTATTCAAGTCAGTTCATAAGATAACAAAATAATTTTTTTTTGTAAATCCTCTGGAGTCAATCCCTTGCAAGCTTCGATGAGTTTTTTCAATTCATTATAGATAAAAAAACGGCGATTCTCTACGTTTGCCATCAATACCTTGCAAATTTCTTCTTTTGGCATTTCTTGCGTCTCGGGCTGCCGGCCTAGCTTATTAGAAATGACGCAAATTCGGATATTTCAATATCTTGACCAGACGTGTGGTTTTCTTCGTTGCAAAATGACATAAACTGCCTCCAAATACTGTTCTTTAATTTTACGTTGGTTTTTGGTTCACTTCTTACTATATTTTCATCGATTTCGGCTTCTTGAATTTCACCAAAGCTATTCGTATTAACAATTTTTGACAAATACTTGTGGAAATACCATATTGCTTATAGACCGTCAAATAGTGACAGATTTAAGTGCCCCATTTTCCCACAGAAACCTCGAAGAGGGTTGAAAAGTACGTCGATGTTGAGTAGGATAAAAGGAAATTTACGAGGGACCCCTGGGGAGAATATATAGAAATTTTCCTTAACAGAAATAAAAGGTGTATGTTACCCAAATTTTGAGGCAAGCTTTGTTCATTAAATGATTAATTAATAAAACCTGGCTTTGGAAAACCAAAGCTTGTGTGTAAAAATCAGTCAATATCTCGATTTTTCCTAATAAGATTCCATTTTTTTTCAACCCTATAGCCACCTGCAACACTCAAACCTTTGGTTTTCCAAAGCTAGGTTCTATTAATTAAACATTAAAAAAATATGGGAAACAGACAATTTTTGTTTCTGTTTTTTTTTCGTGTTATCCCCAGTGGTCACTCGTAAATTTCCTTTCATTCTACTCAATATTGATGCACTTTCAACCCTCTTCGAGGCTTGTATGCAATAATAGGGTACCTAAATCTCTCGCTATCTGACGATCTATTTATTAGACTAGGGGCTATTTCCGCTGTAATTTTCCATAATACCACTTCTCTTATAGAAAAATTTGTACTTGAGTGAAATATTCAGTAAAATATAAATCCAGTTGTTATATATAAATTATTACTAAACAGGTTGCTGTCTATATTTCCTAATATAAAAACTGTTTTAAACATTTTTTGAACCATGCCTACATTTACTGCCTACGGCAAACGTTCATTTAACGTACTTAAGAGGGTAAAAAATATTTTGCGTAATTTAAGTCAATCACATTTAAATAATTATAATAATTATATGCATAGAGAATGATGTTGTCCAACAACTAGATTATGAATCATTTATAAACACATTTGCCAACGTAAAGGCTCGAAGAGTTTTACTTTGAAAATCCCCTTCTTCTTTGAATTTTTTGCTCCTTCAGTGCTGTTCTGGAAAGCTTATATACAAATATTCCATTGGAAGAGTCGGCGATTCTCAAAACAAGAGAAACCAAATTCTAAAGGAACCGACCACGCTATTTCTGGATAGAGTAATGGATCTGTTAAAGTGTTGTTACTTCCAAGTAAAAGACAAGTTTTACGCCCAGAGCAACGGCCTTCCGCTGTGGAGAGAGTAGTAAAAAGAAAGCTCCTTTGGGTAGAGCGTCTCAAAGCCAAGGTGTGGCAGTAGCCTCTTAAAGGCTTAATCCGCCGCTGATATTACACTTCCACTATTTTAATCTTTTTCGATTTTAAGTTCGCCCTGTAAGTATTTTGTCTCTCTTTTGTTTATCCGCTTGCTATCTAATGTTGGACAGCCCTGACGTAGAAACTTGATTTTTCCGATTATATATATTTAAAAAAATGGCGAAAACGTCAAATTTATTTTTTATTTTTTTGTATCCAAAATATACAGTATGGATGAGGCATGAAAAAAAAATGAAAAAACGGTGAAACACACAAATGTCTTATATATAAGCGTATATAAATAGATTTCTTTCCACCATAGAGTAGCCCTGGGGATATGAGGCAGCCCCCCAAAAAACGCAAAAACGAATGTGTTTATTTTAAAGCGTTTAGTTAAAAAACTGTGAAATATAGAATAATAATAATAATAATAATAAATGGCTTTTATTTCCAAAAAAAAATAACTAAACAGATAATGAAGAAAAAAACAACTATGTATAAGAGAAGTTTTATAAGAGATGGAAGTAGAACACATGCCGGTGAAGTCTAGCCTTTTGGCTACTCCTACTCAACCGAGGTTGAGTCCGTCAAACATCTATAGTATACTAAATCTATATTAATTGTATGCTTAAATGACATACAAAATGTCTTTATAATGATTACTTATGCAATTTACATTTGATTCTACCAAGATAGATTGTTAAACTATAACAAAAAAAAATACAAGAGTTCATTAAAAACAGAGTTTGTATAAATCAAAAACCTACTTCGGCAGACACCCCCACTGCTGCAAAATGTACACAGTTGATACACATTCTTACCTATTATTTAACTGCTCATTGAGTAGGTGATTTCGTAGTTTGTATTTGAGTTTATTAAGATTATAAGGCTTAAATTTGTCTGGCAAAGAGTGGTATAAATTAATAGAATTATACGAAAAACCTCTGCTAAAAATGGCTGTTTTATGCTGAGGCATTGTAAATTTGTTTTTGAACCTGATATTCCTGTCATGAACGTGGCGCCGAAAAACAAATTTCTGAAACAAAATATTAGAGTTCTGTGTGGTATTTAAAAATTCATGTACAAAATTTCCCAAGTGATGTGTTCTACGGTTACTCATATTAAGCCAGTTGCATTCTGAGATTTTTTCGGAAATATGATCATATTTACGAATATTAAAAATGAGTCTGCAACAGGCGTTTTGAACTTTCTGTATTCTATATTTATCTGCTTCATAAAGGCAAGAACCATAAATAAAATCACAATATGTAAAATTGGAGAGAACCAGAAATTCACAAAGCAGTTTTTTTAAATTAAAGTTTAAGAAATGTCTATTACTGTATATTAATTTTAAGGAACAAAATGCTTTTTTAATAGTGTTTTTTACGTGTTCACAGAATCTCAAATCCTCATCAATAAACAACCCCATTCCAATTCCGGGCACAAGACACAAACATTAGAGAAACATTATTAATTTTCAAGTCTAAGTTTTCTTTAACAATATCTCTTATTTTTTGTTCCCAAACAAATAACTTTAGACTTTTCAGAGTTAAGTTGTAGATTGTGTTCCTCTGAAAGTGATTTTATACTTTCTAAATCTGTACTTATATTCTGACTGGCTTCTGGAATGTCTATGTGACGAAAAGAATAATACAGTTCTGTATCGTATGAATAAGCTTGAGTTCTGCAGAAGGTGGAGGACGTTATTATGTCTATAGTGTAAATAATGAAAAGTAAGGGAGACAAAATAGACCCTAGAGGAACCCCAAAATGTATACGTATACTACTAGATTGTATGTGTGTATAGCAATTTTTTTAAGATCGGTTGTTTAAAAATGAGTTAATAAGATTTACCGAGTTATTGTCCAAACCATAATATTTTAGTTTAGCACATAAAAGTTTGTGATCTAGAGTGTCGAACGCTTTTGAGAAATCAAGCAGAACAAGTACACTTACCATCCCTTGATCATTAGCCCTTATTATATCATCCAAAACTGCAGTTAGTGCGGACGCAGTAGAAAATTTTCTGCGAAAACCGTTTTGAGAATCGGGTATTATTTTTCGGTCCGTAAAATACTTAAACATTTGATTGTATAAAATTCTTTCTAAAACTTTAGATATAGTGGGCAAAATACTTATAATTCTTATGTCAGAATAGCTTTGGGGTTGGCTTATTTTTGCAAGGGGTTTTCCCAGTGCAATTTTCCATAACTCAGGTATATAGCTGTTTTCAATTATGCTATTAATAATATGTAAAATAATATGATCTATATGTGGACTACAGAGTTTTAGCATTTTCATATTAATATTATCAACACCTTCTGCATTCGTCTTTCTAATATTTATTTAAGCACTCCTGTATATCCTTTATATCGGCTAATGAAAAACTAAATATATTTTGTGGGTTAAAAATATTATTGTTGTAAAAAGTAATTTTGTTATTACATTTGTTTGAAATGTTTTATAAAAAGGAAGCAAAATATGTATTAATATTTTCTGGATTAGAAAAATTGATAGGAAGTGTGTTTGATAAATTATTACGGATACTCAGGTCTTTTAGTGTTCTCCATGTTAAAGAGGGATTATTCTGTCTAGTAATATTGATCAAGTAGTATTTTTTGACGTTCTTATAGCACTCACTACCCGATTTCTAAGTGTTTTGTAGTAAATTCGATTTATATTTTTGCCAGGCTCTATCTCTCAATTTTTTTAAATGTTTAATTTCTTCAGTTAACTAAGGAGTTTTAGGTTTGGTAACCCGAGCATTTCTAACTGGTGCGTGTTTGTCAAATAGATTAATAATGTATTTGTTGAAAATTGCTATTTTATTATCTAAATTATATTCTGTAAAAAGATGATGCCATTGTAATTTATTCAAATCATTATAAAATTGTTCATGATTAAAATTTTTAAAACAACGATATTTAATAGTTTTGTGCGGGGGCTTCTTGATTTTGGAATTTAATTGAATATATACCAGGTTATGATCTGAAATACCTTCGGAAGAGATTATACCTGACTTCTCCATGAAGTCGATATTATTTATAAAGATAGGATCGATTAGTGTGCTAGTTTCCTCTGTAACCCTAGTGGGATCCTCTAAAACCTGTGTAAAACCAAATGATTCGAAAGTGTTGAGAACCGGGTTGTTCAGATTAAAGAAATTTACATTAAAATCTCCCACACACAAAAGTAAATATGCGCTTGGGAAAATGTCACTTAAAATATTGTCAAAATCTGAGATAATGTTGTTGACGGGTGTATTCGGAGGCCTATAAAAATTACCGAGTACAAAAACTTTATAACTTATTTTAATTTTTATAAATAAATGTTCTAATGACTGGGTGATCGGAAAATTGAATTGTATGTGTTCGTAGTGTAAAGATTTTTTTACATAAGCGCCCACTCCGCCCCCTCTACCAATTCTATCCTTACGAAGGAAATTACAGCTGGGAATATTTATCAGATCGGAGCTTATTTGTTCAGTTAGTCACGTCTCAGTGACCATAATAATATCATAGTCATTAGCGTAAATAATATGTGAAAAATCATTGAAACCTGTGAGTAATGATCTTACATTAAGATGAGCAAATAAAAAAATGTTTCCACTATACAGGATAGATAGCCCCAGCGGATAAAATATGTTCTTAAAAATACAAGTATTTTTTATTTCCATAACGCTTAGCTTTTTAAAAAAAACGGTAAAACAGAGCAAGTTTATTTACTTTTTTTGCATATAAACGCAATATTTTTCCTTTATATAGAATTATAGGGGTAAAAGGGGGGTAAAACAGCTCCCTAAAATAAAATTAAAATGATGTAATTTTTTAATAAGGCGATCCTAAGGAGGTAAAACAGAATTTAGAAGCGAATATTTTTTTTTATTTCAACAACGACATATTAAAATTTTTAGAAACGCCAAAACCTGTCGAGTTGATTATAGTTTTTACACCTCAAACCTCAACTTGAGAAAACCATTGACGAACCTACATACATACGAGGAAGTACTATGTTTTCTAAAACACATTTTTTTAGTAAAATTTAAGATAATGTACCGTAAAACTTGACTTTTGCCTCCCATTTAATTAGGTTAACTAAAGATTATATTTTCTTTTCAGGTGAAAGATACGATTTCGTCATAAATGCTGATCAGTCTGTTGGAGCTTACTGGATACAAGTTAGAGGTTTAGGCGAATGCGGTATCAGAAGAGTACAGCAGCTAGCTATTCTGAGGTACTACAAGGGACCTTACACTCCATTTACTCAAGCTCCTACTTACGACTTTGGTATTCCACAGGGTGTGGTGAGTATACTTGTAAAAATGTTTATTAGGTTTATTGACTAATATTGAAGTGATTGTATAAAAAGAGGTGGTAGAGAAAAGAGGTATACATGTATATATTGAATGAAAGAAGAGAACATCTTAATAACCAATCATTTATCAAAAGTAAAATCACTATATTATTAAAAATGAATCATTAGAATCAAAAGAATAGACAGTTTATATTCAAATTTCATTTTTTAAATTTGGAAATTACCAAACAACTCATGTTACTACCTAGAATATCATTTAAATCGTGCTATCAACAAGCAATATTAAAAATTATGCAGATCTGTATAAATGCTTAGTTCATAGATATATTTGTACATAAAAATATAGGTATATAGATACGTCTTTATTCCTGGTTCATATTGTTAAAAAATCTTAATTTCCAGGAAACTTGGTCACTAGAAAAAGGATTATTGTACATTTCTATTTCATGAGCGAATATGAACTTGCTCATATGTATGTTTGTTCTGTACGTATGTCAAAACTGAATTTAGTTCTAGATGAATAAAGATATTAACTAGATTAGCGCGATATAATCCGCTTTGGAATATATAACCGTATTTATGTATATGCGGAATATAAGCGTTCATTTACACAGAAAATTAGTATAGCTGTACATATGGCTCAGTGAAACATAAATTTCGATCTGTAAATACACTACTTGCTGCCTTATGTCAAGGGTACGCTTGTCTCATGGTTGCTGGTAATTTTAACAATCCTTACAATTGAAATTTTAGTTAGCTAATATAACTTACAATATCCAAATTAATATTAAAAAAATATCATTTAAATAATCATCTAATTCGAATGCCATTGTTTCGACTATTCTAGGTCATACTTAGGGCCTTATTCATCTAGAATTTAGGCCCAACATAATGAGAATAGAAAACGAAAACTGCAAATACATGTTGTAGATAATGTAAATTATGTAAATAGAAAAATGTCACCTCCAAATAGGTACTCAATCCTCTTGATGCCAGATGCAATGAAACCAGAGCAGACGCTGTTTGTATCAGCCAGTTGAAAAACGCACGGGAAGTAGATAGAGCGCTGCTAATTGAGAAACCCAACGTGAAAATTTTCTTGCCCTTCAGATTCCACGTCTATACTCCAGAAGATTTATTCAATCCGAATACCTACAACAGGCATTTAGGTAAGTTTAATATCTTCAAGTGAAAAACAATGAAAACGCGCATGAGATTTTAAAGAAAATCTAAAATAAACTCTAAATTCATTAGTTAAACCAAAAGCCGTTCAACATTGACTAGTTTAACTGTAGCTAACATTTATTGTCTCATTGTCACAAATATAACAGGAAACTGTATTTTATTTGTGTATTGGTGTTTATAACATCACATGCACAAAAAAGAGCTTGAACAGGAAGCCAGATACCGATGGTACATGTGATAGATGATGCAAAATCACCACATCTATCAGGATCCCGCATTCTGTACATTCGGAGGTAAATACTGATTAAAAAAACCTAAAAGCGTGTGGTGGTTATTCTCGGCTCGCGCATTGAAGTGTAAAACTTATTTTTACCAGAGCCTAGCAGGCTTGACTCCTCCCTCCATTGTGTAGCATTAAAGATCGATTAAACTTCGAATAGAAGATTCAACAAACAAAGAAAAGACGCCAAAATGGATCCCAGCTTTGCTTTTTATCAGCATAGAGCGGAGCTCAACTTATATCACGGCTGGGGTCAACAGTCCACCGGCTGGCGGCGGCGTCCGATTTATAATAATTAGCTACAGGCAATTTGCACATTTTTTTTGTTTTGAAATATCAGGAAAACATTCTGTACATACAAAAAAAATACCCCCCAAGTGGAATACAAATCTTTATCCGTTAATTAATTATTTTAAATTAATTAAAAAACCGCATTTACGGCGTAAGGTCAGACCGTGCTTCTCTTTTGCTTATACCTTACTCGTGGTCGTTCTGGCACTCGTACTTTTTACCAAGTCGTAATATCTGGAAAATGGCTGGAAATGAAATCATTGAAATTTGGCACAGTCGTGGGGCTCTCGATCAATAAAAAAAGGTATCTATGTGCTATTTTCGGTTTGGGAGATATGGACGAGTAGGTGTTATCACAAAAAAAATACGCCATGATACATTATTTAACTGATAACTGTCAAAAACCCTAATCGATTTGAATGAAATCATATTATCCTATTTAAAGTGAGCGGGATCAAAGGTTGGAAAACACATTTTTTTTATTCTTTTAAGTAGGTTACGGTTAAACTAAAACAATAAAAACTAAGGCATATCTAGGAAAACAAAAATCCAAACAATTTAAAACGTATAAAGAAATTAGAGTTATCAGAGATTGTTTAAAAAAAAAAGATTTTTTTCGAACTTTACGCTCTATCTCCAGTGAAAAACTGTTTTGTTGAAAAATGGTCCAAGACAAAATGTTGAGCAAGCAAAAAAAGGACAGAACTACGTTTCAAGATTGGCACTAAAATAATTATTTGAGGACAAAAAATTCAGTTAATTCAATTTTTTTCAGATTTTAGCGGCATTGACCAAAATTAAAATCTATTATAATTTAGCGGTATCTTTTGAAGCTTTTTTTACGAAAAGTACATATTGCATCGAGTGTGATCTAATGTATAGTATATATAATCATTTAGTAACACATATACTGCCTTTTCAAATATTTTTATTGGGTGCCATTTCGTTCCACCATTTTGATTCCTGCTAATATTTTACCAGTTTCTGCCCATGCCAAACTTGATTTTTGGGCATAATTTAAAATAAATTTAATAAGTAGTTTCTACAGGGACACACATCGTCATTTTGTTCCATTATGTTGAATAATAAAATTTTTTTACGTTGATTTTTTAAACATTTTGTTTGGGCGCCATTTTTGCTTGATTTACCAGTTTATCTCTATATCACACTTACTTATGCTTCTACAAAATTTGAAAATAATCTAATAAGTAGCTAAATTTTTAAATATTTTATCAGGCTGCCGCCATTCAGCTTTGCCATCTCGGATTCATACCAAAATGTTATCAGTTCATTCTTACATAACCCTTGATTTTTGTGCAAAATTTCAGGTAAATTAGATAATTAGTTTTTTAGTAATAATACTAGATTTTACCAAAATATTACCAGCCGGTCATCCCTATATATACCATTATTAATTTTTGACCAAAATTAATTTGAAAGAGACGGAATTGATAAAACATAAAATTTGGCATTTAGGGACACTAGAACGTGAAGATATGTAAGAGAGTGATTTTTTCACGATTAAAAACATTTTATTTGGCTGCCATTTTGTTCCGACATCTTGAATTAGTTAGCCGAAGAGGAACATATGTTTTTCAGAATGTGCAGGATTTTAATTTAGAATAAGAATACATTTGTTTTTTTATCACAATATAGATTGCATTGTGATAAAAAAACAAATTTATTATATACATTCATTTGTTTTATTTGGTTCAAATTATATTTAAGTTATTACTCTAGTTAGTTTATAGTAACAAAGGTTCCTATAGTTGTGTGATTTCTTAATAATATTAGCGTTTAAGAATTTGCACTTTCAAAATAAACAGATAAGCATATTTTTGTCTTTTATTATTAATTTAATTTTTTTTTTTATTAAATCCATGTTGGTATTTTTACCTTTTTTGTGATCCACTTCACCCATAGCGGGTCTAAAGTGAATGTTACATGAAAAATCCGCTTCACCCCCACATGAGGGGTGAAGCGGATCAGTATTTATAAAAAAATCTCAAAAATTTATTGAGATACAACGATTAATTATTGCATAAAATTTGAAATCAAATGTCAAATGTTGATTGTAATTTTGTAATGTAATTAGCTATAACATCGATCCATAATATAAAAAAAACATTTGTGAGATGCAAATCGCTTCCTTGTCCCATAGTGCGTGCGTCGTGGCAAGTCGATTTGTACGCCAAATGTACAAACAGAGAAAGGACACTTATAGCCATTTTTAAGACTCGTTTATATCTAGAATCGCTCAAGGTCTAAGAAATTCAACAAAATCAGAAACAAATTTTAAATAAAAACGCCATAAAAAAACATCTTAATCTTGTGGTTGCCAGTCGAATATTTTATTTCAACAGCTTTAATATGTACCTAAAATTGAACGCAAGTAAAATTTTATTAATACATTTTTAGGAGGAATATTGAATAATTGGGTACCGGTTTGTTATCTTATTGAATGAATTACGGATACAGCATTACAACGTGTTAACGTACTTTCTTTGCATTAATGTCTCCCCAAAAGCTCCAGTAATCAGGCTTAATTAGCTTAATTTGCTTAAATATAGCGGCTTTCCTTTTTACTTTTGTCAGCATCGGACATTATCAAACATTTTTATCTAAATTTAATTAATAAGGCTGGGTATTAACTTGTAAAACAACTTTCGGTTATACGACCATATATATTTTTAATTAAACAAGTAGGTTGTCCATTTTCTTGATCTGAATTATTAAAATAAAAAAAAGTAAACACCTAATCATAATATATTTTAGGGCGGCTTTAAAATTTGAAAACAGTAGATATAACTCCCAAAGTTTCTACGTTTAGAAGTACTTCTCAGTGCAAAGAATGATTCCGACGAATAAAACCAAATGTCTAAACTCTAATATAAAGGCAGAAAGGCATTCTTTTCGTACATCTTTAAAAATATCATTTCCAATGATAATTATCTCATGCAGGGGCGGCTTGTGGGTTTTATTACTTTTAAATAATTTCTATAAATTGTGATAGAGTCTAATAAGGATATATAATCGATTCGCTCATAAAAGTCACAATTTTCGAACTTGTCTATTTCATGGTATCTTTTCGAAGCTAATTTCAATTTGCAACTAAATATACAGTCGATGATACTTTTTAAAATGTATCTATTTTTACTTTCCTATTAAGAAAGAATTAAGAGGTGCGCGAATGCCCATCCCGAACCTAAATCAGATAACCATAAAAACTCTTCTTCCACGTTTTGCTCAAATAGTCAGAACAGTTTATTAGATCATTGTTTTTTAAGGTCTTTTGACCTAGGTAAACTTTACATTACTAAATCCAAGAACGTGCAGAAAAAGATGGAAAAATTTGTATATCTGCCAAAATATTGAAAATAAAATATAGATAAATTATGTAACTATATGATAAATTATGTAACCGTATAAAATGACGACGAGGATACCCTAAACAGTAATGATCTTGATTATTTTTTTATATATTCGATACTTTCTGAGAAAGAATGGAAGCCATAGTTAATTTTCTCCCTCTGACATCTCCTCTCAGTTGAAAGATCTGTATATTCTGAACACGTCTGAGGACCAAACAACCTTTCTGGTCAAATTTCCATAACTTGAGTCTGTGGCCAGATTTTGAGATATAGGGTGTCAAAGTTTTTAATTGAATTTTTTATACTTTAGCGTCCTAGTCAAGATTTTGCTACTCTCTTAATAAAGTTTGAGCAAAATGAATTTTTATTAGGTATAAAAAAGGATTGCAATAGTTATTTGTTAATGCGCTGGTAGATTAATGTTATCTATAAATCGAAAAATGCTAAAAAAATCAAGCGTAATCCACGTAATCTGTTTTCACTCAATTTAAAAGTTGCTTTCTTTTTTCCACGTTCAGCACAGACGATACTTAATATAATGAACGAGAAGATAGTATATTCATCTTCGATTTTATATTTTTTAACATTTTCAAGCTTTCCAATATCTACAAAATAAACTATATACAACCACAATACCTAGGATTTTTATTTGCACACTAAAAAGCAAGATGGACAAATTTAATGATTAGTTATCAAATAAACAAACTTTGGTTTTCAATATAACAATACTCTTCCAGTCCTTTTGTGGAAAATAATAACTTACGGACAAAGACCATTACCTATAAAAATATAAAAGTCGAAAGTTATGTCCGAGGTATCACATGCTGTAGTCATGGATTTTCTCCTTTCAAATTAATTTTTAAGTATCCAAAAATTGTAATATTTATTTAACTAAAAAAATTTACAAATTTATTTTTTTTTAAATAAATATTACAATTTTTGGATACTTAAAAATTAATTTGAAAGGAGAAAATCCATGGTTACAGCATGTGATAACTCGTACATAACTTTCGAGTTTTATATTTTTATAAATAATTCATAATTTTCAGATTTTTATTTTGATAGGAGGTAGGAGAAAATTAAATATAGTTTCCAATCGCATTATCTCGGAGACTGCCGTATAGGAAAAAACATATTCAAGGCTATTTCTGTTCAGCTACATTTTTGATGTTTATAGAAATGCTCTGTCTGCGGTATTTTGGAAGATAATATCAAAAAATGGATATTTGCGTTTTTGCGTTTTTCTGCAATTTTTATTACACTTGCAAAGATTCTCCCATTATAAACTATGGCTAATTCAAAAAGAATTCTCAAAGAGTTGCAATTAGGAAACATCTATAAAGAACCATAATAATAGAAATAACCTTACAAGAAAATAGATTTCCCTCTCTAGATCAAGGGTTGTACAATTTTAAGGTAATATGCTAAAGCACTTCAAAGATATCGCGGAAACTCTATCTAATGACTTTTTCCAGTATGCTTAGCACCCTGGCACCACCCTTAGTAAAAGAAAATACATAGGGTCGAATTGAGAACCTCCTATTTTTTTGAAGTCGACAAAAATGGAAATTGTGACTACCCCGTTATAGTTTCGCCCCTAAATAAATTGTAAATTATTTGGAAAGAACCGAGCTTAAATCAAAATATCGAGAGAAGAGGTCAATTTTCCATTTTCAGCTTTTCGTGTTAAATTTTTATATATAGAGAAATAGGAATAAAAGTCCTAAAAAATTACCGACTTCTCTGGTGCTGTAACTGCATTCTCCTATTTAATTTATTTTTTAGCATCCTTTCTTCCTCGCCCCAAATTGTTTCGGCATTTATGTGTTAATGTCTGCAAAGGGCTTAATTATAACGTTATAGGGTATACTTTCATATTGATAATATTACCATTTATTAAGCCATTATGTAGACGGGTACTCTAAACAGTACATTAAGATACCAATCAGCAAACACACCTATAATAAATTGGATGCCTTAACGAGGTCCTGAATTGTATGCCATACAAGTACTTTGATAAAGAATCTATTATTTCAGTAAACGGTTTTACTTTCGATTATTTACTATGTTCTCAGATACTGTGTTAAAAGGATATGAGTTGCCTGGCAAATTAAATCATATAACGGGAGCCCTCTTTAAGCTCTCGGGCAATTTTAATGATTTATTAAAATAAGGAAGGAAAGTGTCCCGATGCATAAAATATTTACCGAGGTATATAATTGGCAATGCCATGGTACGCGTCGAGAAATCGAACGAAATATTAGTAATAAATAAAATTATGATGATAATTCTGTTTTCCTTTTTGCAAAATAGTTTTTACTTGTGGCACTTTAGGTGTAGACTGAAGAATAGATACTTTCACAGAATAAATGATGTTTTTGTGTTTAGTACATTTTTTTAATACGGTGGCTTACACATACACAAATCTTCGGTTAAAAGCACGCAATGTATTTAAAAGAATAATCAAAATTTCTAATTATGCACCAAAATTTATCCCATAGATCCAAACAATAGGTACACCGTGTTCCAGTTAAAAGTACCAACTATACTATCCGGAAATCCGTATTAGATACGAAAAAGTTTCATACATAAGATTCTTTCAATTTGAAATTGTTTTAAAATATAATATTTCCATGTATACCGGGTGTCCCGATTTTGGTGGGACGACATCAATTATAAAATTATATATTGGACACCCTGTATTTTTGTCCATTTTTGATTCCTTGTCAAAAATAAACATAAGTTGCCGACTTAAACTATAGTCGATTTCTGCGTAGTTTCCGAGATAATTAAGTTTATGTGTGATTTTTTGAAAACTAAAACTGTTTTTCAAATCACCATAAAAAAATAGCAAAAATCTAAAATTGGGCGTTTAAGTAGTAATTTCCAGTTTATAAAGCATCAATGCGTATACGAAATACAAAATTTTTGTCCACGCCTTTAAAATGAAAAAATTCGATTTTTTAAATAGAACACCCACTATTTATTTACGCAAATGATCATAAAAATACATATATATATATATATATATATATATATATATATATATATTCTATACCTGAATTCTATGGTTACAGAGAAAATCGCAATTTAACAGAAAATTCAAGAAATAATTGATATTTCTTGAAAATTGTGGAAATGCATACTCAAAAAAAAAGCCACAGAATGGATAATATAACTATTTGTTTTCAATTTGACAGTTTTTCAATTTATTGGTTTTTTCAGTGGTTGTTGTTTTATTGACATCATTTACATTTAAAACAATTAGACTTTAAAAACTTGTATCGGTGTTTACTTGTGCTATTTTAAAAAATAGCTCAATATTCAAGTCAAGAGCAACGAAATTGGTATAACTGCTACATTGGGAAAAGTAAAAGTTCAGCTCTTGCATTAAGAGAATATTTTCTATGGCAAGGATACCAAACAAGAAAATTTTTGACAAACATTACAGTGACGTATTGACTCGTGGAGTTTTGAAATATAGAAAAAGGAAAAAGCCCGTTCAGTCGCCTCTGAAGATTTTCAAATGGAGGTTTTATTATATTTCGTTGAATATCCTACCAACTCTGAGAGATGCCCAAAGGGATTTAAATTTGTCAATGACCAACATACATCTAGTATTAAAAGAAAACAAAATATCACCAGTTTCTCCAGTTCAATTTTTAAGTGAAGCTGATTATCAGACCAGACTGAATTTTTGTATGCAAATGACGGACCTGCATTTTGAGAGAGAGATTTTAAATAAAATCCTTTGGACAGATGAGGCGATATTTTCCGCAGCGGGAATGCATATAAAAAAATACAAATTCACTCTACTATTCTGAGACAAATAAACATTTGTTAAAGCAAATTAAAAGGCAAGGACATCAAAGTGTTAAAGTGTGGTGTGGTATTTTAAACGACCGCATAACAGGACCTGTGTTTTTTGACCACTATTTGAATAAACAAATATTTTTAAACCTTTTGAGAAATCAGATAATAGAAAAACTCAATGATCTTCCGGAACATATTCGTGTGGATTTGGTATATCAACAAGATAATGCTCTATACCACCGTGGAGAAGATATAAGAGCATTTTTAAACCTGCAATTAAATTTAAGTATATATAGTAACGGTAAGCTAAGATGGCCGCCGCGAAGTCTCGATTTGACACCCTCAGATTATTTTATATGGAGTACACTTAAAAACAGAGTGTATACTAATCGAAACAATTATTCTGTAAATGAATTAAAACAAAAAACTCGTAAAGAAATTATTAGTCTTAAGATGCCGTCCGAAACGCTGCCTGTAGCAAACATTCAAGTGCAATATACACTGTATATAACAAAAAACGGACAGTATTTGTTTTAAATTTTTCCTGTTTTTATATTTTCATGTTATCTGCTGTTATATGTTGTTTACGTTGATAGCTATGTTACTCGAGAAATTTGTTTCTAATATTAATTTTCAATAATGGTTTTAAATTTAAAATTTAGCAATAAATAAATATAGAATAAAATTAAGACTATAGTTACGCAATTAGAAATATTATCCATTCCATGGCCTCCTATAGTTTTTTTTTGAGTATGCAGCATCACAATATTTAAGAAATAATTGAGATTTTCTGTTAAATTGCGATTTTCTCTGTAACCACTGAATTTAGGTATAGAACATAAAAATAAAATAAAAAACACAGTGGGTGTTCTATTTAAAAAATCACTTTCACTTTAAAAAGATGCAGGCTTGATTTCGTAGTATGTTCACCCTGTATAGGTGTAGACAAAAATTTTGTATTCTGTATATGCATTGATGCTTTATAAACTGGAAATTACCACCCAAAACGCCCAATTTTAAATTTTTGCTATTGTTTATAATTATTTGAAAAATAGCTCCAGTTCTCAAAAAACACATAACCTTATCTATCTCGGAAACTACGCAGAAACCGTCTATAGTTAAATTGCTAACTTAGGAATAAAATAACAGACAAAAACTACTAAAAAATTATAGTTGATGTCCCAGGAAAATTGGGACACCCTGTATATATAGAAACATTATATTTTAAAAGAACTTCAAATTTAAAGAAACTTTTTTACGAAACTTTTTTTCGTATCTATTACGGATTTCCAGACAGTATAATGGGTACTTTTATGTGGAACACGGTGTACAAGTTTTTGCCTCAAAGAACTGCACAGAGACTGAGGTCACGAAAGAGGATCATAATATGGAATCTTTACGGCTATCAAAAAAAAAAATTTAGCAAGACATTTAATAAATTTACTAAAATTAGAAATATAATCGCCAGATTAAAAATATCTTAAAACAGCGACATTAATAAAAAGATTACTAGCCGTAGTTTTGATGTGAGACATGGATAATGAATATACAATTCTACACGAAGAAGCTAGTGAACATCATAATCACAGTCGAGATAAAATAATACAGCATATGTCATATCAAAATCCTTTAAGCAACACTTAACACAACGTAGAGTTAAAGAGGATAGACATATTAACTGACATTAATAAAAAGCGCTAAACTGAAGCGCTCATCTTAATAAAATAATCAGAAAACCATCGTAAGCTACCGTAGTTTCTTGCCGGGTATTTTTTGTACTTTGCTTGCTAAAAATTGATGAGAACACATAACATCCAATTCGGCATTGCAGTCCATGGGATTTTATTTCCCAGATTTTAAATTATATTTTGAACTTTAAATAAAAGATATCATAAGTGACTATTTATGCTCTCAATAATTAGAGAGTCTTGAGTTATCTTTATTCTGAAACACAAATCATTGTTGATAAATTAATATTTTAATTTAGCTCTATTCAATTTCAGTTGCACCCAATGGAGACCACGTTATTAGTTTAATAGACGAAATCTCTTATATGTCTCCACCAGCGCCTCTCCTTTCTCAGTATGATGACGTCGATTCTGAGCAGTTCTGTAATGGCGACAATAGACCACCAAATTGTGGACCAAACTGTATGTGTACGCATAAAATTGACATTCCATTGAATGCGATCGTCGAAGTTGTATTAGTAGATGAAGGTAAGAAACTCCAGTTGGGCTTTTAAATAGTGATCAAAATTTTGTGGTTAGATATAAACGGCTCTGCTGGATATCATTATCACTTTACCTCCTTAGAATATTGATTAGAATTCACAACAAAAGACATCTTAAATTTAAATTTAAGGAATTAAAAACATCTTGTGGCTCTTCTTCACCTAGAACACATACATTGTTTTTTACATACATACAAACAACAGCTCGTTACGACAGATAAATATTATATGCGTTATTTTCGACAATTTATCGCAATATCATTTACTCGAATACGAGCCATCTATAATTAAAAATATGCTTGGAATTTTTTGTAGAATGCATCTTTTTTATTAATTATGTAAAATCTGTGCAAAATTCTAACTGTGTTTATATATATCGACACTTACTGAAAATTGACAATTTGAAAGATTGTAAAATCTAAACGGTTCGACTAAGATCAACATGAACTGTACATTCCTATTATACTTTCTTATCCACTTCTAGTTTAACAGTTGATGCTATAATAAACGTATTAAAAAAAGTAGGATAGGAACGTGCAATTAATTTTGTCCTAGGTCAAACTGCTTAAATGTTACGGTCTTTCAAAATTCAAAACAGGGAACATGGTTCTTTTTTTTAATGTAATGTAAATCAATAGTTAGTGTCAACTAAGTTTGAAAAAATGTTGATCTTTTTTTCTACATTATTTGTAGCCCCTTTAAAACGCCTCTGACACCACTGATTTATAAATAGAATACACTTGACAACATTTTAAATTTTGTGTGAATAGTATAGGTTATAAACTCAGAAGCGAGTAGTAATTCTCAAAAACGATTTCATGATTATGGCGTCACTTATTTCGCATCGCTTAAATTGATGAAGTTACTAAAAATATCGAAGTATGAACAAAGTTCGTTAAGTTTTTGGTGTGAGCTGTTCTAGCTTAGTGGTAGGGTATTGAAATTGCATTGTAAAAGTCTTGGATTCCATTGCCAACGGTTTTTTTTTTTAGTTTTTTTCGTATCAAAATAATTTTGTCTGTAATTGTGTTTTAAATATCGGAATGCATTTTTAGATAGTGATAGAATTTTTATTGATGTAAAAAAGTGTTTGTATAATAAAATAATCAAAATATATTTAAGCGAATTACAAGTGAAGTGAAAGAAGTATATTGCTCTAATAATTCGTAAAAAATAAACTTAAACCTACCTTTTTTTTAGTTCAACAGCCAAATTTATCTCATCCTTTCCATCTCCACGGGTATGCCTTTAATGTCGTGGGAATTGGCCGATCACCGGATCAAAATGTAAAGAAAATTAACTTGAAACACGCTCTAGATCTAGACCGAAGAGGTCTTCTACACAGACACTTTGACCTACCGCCTGGCAAAGATACTATTGCTGTCCCAAATAATGGATACGTTATCTTCAGGTATGCACAAGATATCAATAATTAATAAGGAGTTTTGAGAATGTTAACGTTTACGCCTTTGACGTTGAGGAATTTCTTTAAGATATTGTTTTCAAGGTGTTTTTGTACTGAGAATTTTAAGTTATCCATTTAACCAGCGCTACATAATTAAAGGGTATTGAATATTGGAGGATATAAATTTAAGCAAGGCCACTGCACTTTGGGTTGAAGTGTACATTATAGTAATAATAAATTAGAAAAGAAAATGCCGAACTGAAATAAATGATGCGACGCCGCAAATATCACTGTAAACCCGAGCATTAAATCTGAGTTTTTTCAGTTATTTAGTTTATACCTATAACTTTGGAAAAGAGTTAATGATTACTGTTTTAAAGGTCGACAACAAATAGTTACCACTTTCTTTTTCGATCATCTAAATACTAAGGGAATTACGGCAATCGTTGCTTCTAATTTAGATAAAAAAAACATTTAGCTCAAATTCCAAATGACTTACTGGCTTGTCAAGTTTAAATTACTTTAAATTTTTATCTTAATTAATTACAAAAAAAATGCTTTGCTGTTCGTTTTATTGCTATTCTGTATTCTCTGGATTCAACACATTTTATTTCCTTATGTTTATAAAAAACATACACATCTCGGCATGATATTTTTACCTTTTTAAACCAGCATCAACTAGAATCGTGTCATATTGGGATGCCTAACCTTTACAGATTCACAATATTTCCATGTTAATATTATAGCAGGTTCTATCCTTCTCGTATAAACAAAAACTGAAACTTAATTTTTATGTGCTGAATATTTTTTTTAGTTTTTTTAATATTTTTTAGGCGTTTTAAAAAAATGGTAATTGGGACTCGTAAATGGTCAAATTTACAAGATTTTGATTTTTTGAAATGGTTATTACAAATAAAGCATTACCTTAAATATCAAAATTCTCTGTCCACTCAAATTTTTAGTCATCGGTCAGCAATAGCAAGATTTTTAGAAATAAAAGAAGAATCACTAAACGTTTACCAAGAATTATTTTTAAAAAATGCAGAAGACTCTTATTCGTGAAACGTAGTATTTCTTTGTGATTTATGATTTGTACCTATTACAACAAGAATAAATCAACATAATTTATGACTAAGTACTACCCTCTAATAATGTCTTGAAAAATGCGTTAAAGGATCTCAAGGAAATGTTATTGGGAAAAACTTCTATATTTTAGTATATATAATTAACAAAAGAGTTTTTGAAGAGCGGTCAGTTAATTCTCTCTTTATTCACTTCTAATTAATCCAAATAATATATTTCAATATTTTATAATATTTTGGGATTTTTATTATTATAAGGTGTTAAATGAAATGTTTCTTTTATAGATTTAGAGCAGACAACCCTGGTTTCTGGTTATTCCACTGTCACTTCTTGTTCCACATAGTCATAGGCATGAACCTTGTTCTACAAGTAGGTACCCTCGATGATTTACCGCCAGTGCCACCCAACTTCCCTACTTGTGGAGATCATACTCCACGAATTGATCTAGATCCGACTAAAATATGAAGACTTAATAGTAGTGTTTAAAATTTAGAATATAGTTGGTGCAAATAAGATTGCTATTGCTCAATGGAAATTGTTTTATTTTCACGTTGGTAAAAGTGTGTGTTGCAAAGTGAAAGTATAGCGTCCTATAGTTCGATACTTCAAAATTTGATTTTCGGGTTTAAGACCATAAATAAAAGCTCCTTTAAATATGAAGTTGCCAACGTTTTGACCTTATAATTGGTCTTTTTTAAGAATATTTCAAATAACAAGCAACCTTTTGTAAAAACTCAACTAAAACCGTACTCTAATATATGACACATAATAAAATGTAAGTATAATATTTTTGAACCAACTCAACTTCATATTTAAAGGAGCTTTTATTTATTGTCCTAAACCCGACAATCAAATTTTGAAAACTGGGTGTTGTTGGGTATACTCGTATATGAGTCTATTCATAGCCTTGGTTAAAGTATGAGTTGACTTCATTATACGTTTATTACATGTTATTTAAATGTGGAAAGTAATAAGAGAATGAGGCTTAACTACGCTGCATCCAGACGGTATGGCAAATGTAGACAAACGTTCATTATTTTGCCATTCACATGGCAATTTACCGCCTGGCCAAAGTTCGCTTAAATTTGCTTTGTAGTCGGAAGGAGGCCTTACTAGAGTCCTAGATGCCATAGATAAAAACATATATTATAGGTGTTCTTCCTAGAAGATTCAAAAAACTGTACGTGTACTATTAGTGATATGTGTTGAGGTCTTTTCTTAGGTAATACAATGACAATCAATTCATGTTTTCATTATAGTTTTTTTAATTACAGATAGTTCAATTACTTTGACATTGAGAGTATCTCCGATCCTGCCAAATTAAAAACCAATATATTATTTGTGTAATGAGATATGAACCAAAAAAAGATACCTAAACAAAAAATGCGACAATTTTGTATGAAATTTACTTTACACCAAATATACATATTGTCTTTTGTTTAATCTATGTAACTTATATAACATGTATTTTAAAAAATACCATGTATTTAAAGAAATGTGCAGTAATAAATCAAGTTATCATCATTCCTGGTTGTTATATGAGTACCTCATAGTCAATAACCACATTAAGTAACATTAATTAATAAATTTCTAATCCTCTAAATTGTTAAGTATTGGTAATAGATACTACATATATTTAGAACTTATGTATAGAACTATGAAAGTTAATTTATTTATTTAGATCAATTGAATATTATTGAAATCACCAAATAATGCAAATAGGGGCTATAAAGTCCAATATAGTAAAAAAGGGTTTTTTAATTAGTAGTTAATGATTTAATTGTCTTTTATTTCAAGTCACTGAACACATGATTTACCATAAATTTGTTTCTCAGCTTGGTTAAGCTTGACCGTTTCTAAATGAGTCGGTGACTGATGTTAAAGTGAATGTGGAAATTCTTTCCTCACCTTATTTTTGTATAGATCGATTTTTGTCAAAATAATTTGCGTAAATTAATAAATTATTCCCTTAATCGTTATCTCACGAGTTTTTCTCTTATTTTTATCTATTTTTCTGTTTTTTTGTAGGCATACATCTTTTCTTTGTTCTATTTTTTACCTTTTACAGTCCTTTTAGATTGTTTAATTTGAGTTACAATATATTTATCTAACGAGAGTCAAAAAAATTAGAAATGATAGCCTGCGATTTATTTATTCAGATTAATAAACACGCAAACACTGAAGGAGGTCATAAGACCATCAATATCTAAAAATTTTAAAAAAGTTAATGTTGCTAAAATCAATTTATAATTTATATACAATTTTATTTAGTCAATGTGTTACCACTACTCCTTTTAATAGCTTTTTTCTTCCAAATATGTTGTTCAATAATATATATTATACATATTAAACTTAAGCTTGAAATTTCCATTCCGTTACTTTAGCTAGTAGATACTGTTCATTTAATGAATTGATAATACAATATTTTCTGTTTATTTTTTTTTTGTAAAGTATGTACTAATAAACCAGTATTTATTGATCTATGTACTGCCTATCACAATCTTCCATTTGGAAGGTATATTTTTTGTTAGATATAATCTTATTTGCGCCAACTAGAGAGTGTCTTATTAGAGTTACCAAATTGTATTAATATAACTAGAAAAATATGGTTTTGTTCATATCTTGCCGTTTGAAAATGTATGATAAATTATTTAAAAAATTTCCATAAATCTTTTGAGATTATGAATTATAGTTTTGTTTTTATCTAATATTTATCTGTACTGTACCAAATGGTCCTTACCGCCATATATTTAATTTTAAGTATTCTACCTCCTTCTTATATTCTACTTTCCTTTTAAGTGAAAATTTTGAAATTGGTGCTTTTCTCGAAACGTGAAATTTGTAAGGCTGCATAGGATAAGAATTTTTATTTTATCTTAGCCAAAATGTAGCTATTTGTATATGTAGAATAGGAATTTGGAATATGCAGTTTGTAAATTACTTTTCTCAAAGGTCTTTATCTATTAGAGTGTAACTGAATAGTGTAATGTTATTGTAAAAACTGTATAGAAAATGAAAAATCTCGAAGACGACTATACTCACAGTATTGGTGTTACCATAATGATAATAAAATGCAGTTATTTGAGATTGTATGTAACTAGTCTACGTCACTCTCGAGTAGCTCTTTGCCGTTGTTGTAGTTATGTTAATGTAAAAAAACATATTTAAGAAATAAAAATGTCACTATTTATGTAAATAAATTAGGTGTAGGTTTTATTTATTAAACACTGCTTACCCCAGACCTGTAAATACTGCTATGCGCTTATGTAAATATAAATTATAAAAATATCACGGTCAATGTGAAGCTTAAACTATATCACGGCTCGATATGAAGCGCTGTACATTTTGCATAAACCTAAATGAATATATTCACTTGTAAATAAAACAACGTCCAAAAGGTAGGTATTTAAAGTTAAAATACAATGACAACAAACCTTTGGTAACTATATTTTTGGTTATCATGTTTTCTTTTGACAATTTTGATTTTGATATTTGCAATAGAGGGTTAAACTCAGGTTATACGAGACACGATTTAAAAACAGCATTTGTCTTTACCATATCTAAAATGTCTGTTTTTTAATAGAATACTTAGATAAATATTTCTCAACTGCTCGTCGTAATCTGCTGGTTTAAAAAACTCGCAAGCTAGGTGGTAGAGGAAAACACTAGTGGCGGTGCGTGATATGTTCAAGGGTGAGTTTTGTATTAAAAATACGCAGGCAAACAACCACTTTGTATTACTATAATCTATAGTTAAACTGGCGCTTGTATGTTTTATTTCTACTTGATCCACTAACTATACTTTATTTTGTTGGCAAAATTCTTTTTATGTCGGAATTATTTCATTTTTCAATAAATCGATAAAAAATCAAATCAATTTTGTTCAAAGCCGAAGGGTACAGACTTATATATGAATGAGTGACATTAGGTAGCTACACAAGAGTGTGGACTTTTTTTTAACTCTCCCTCACTATTCTATATGCTCTTCCCTGCATTCCTGGATCCACTAACCTCAATGTTTATTTGTGATGTCGGTCGACCAAGTTCTTTAACTTTAATCTTGTCTTTGTACGCCAAAGAGCTAAAATTACGAATTTGTAAATACTCGATTGAATTCGTACTTATGCAACTAACTAGACCCAATTTTAGTCCAAAAAGCTAAAATTATGAATTTGAAAATACTCAATGAAATTCATATGCATGCAACTAAATAGAACGAACTATTCAACAAAACACGGCCGCGCGCGTGTTTTAAAATAAACAAAGCAACTTTTGTGTTCTGCCGGCGTGCAGCCGCCAATCATCCGTAAATCGCCGTATTAAGCCACGTGCGGGGCTCGACCAATGTGACGTATCATTTTCAAAAATTGTTCGCTGAACACCCACAGTCCCTCGCCCTGAAAACAAACCAACGCTAGAGATCTTCAGGGCGTGAAACTTGTAGTGTTCTTGTTGCAGTTAGAGAAAAAATCTATAGGGATGTTAGAGATTTATTCTCGTATTTGGTTGTTACACAAAAATATTTTAAAAAATACGAACTGTCGAAATTAGCTGTGTTCTGCAGCTCCGCACCTCTTATGCACAAGCCGCCACTGGACAACACGTATGTTGTTAAGGGATGTAATTCTTATAGGCACAGTTAAATGCAACGGGGGTTAACTCTGGACTAAACCCAGGGCGAAACTCCTTCGTGTCCTGTCTCTTGCATAAACCTGAACAAATTTAGACCAGAAAAAAAGTGATTTATCTTTGGTCGATCTGGATGTATTTTCTCCAGATGTTGCAATTTCAAGTTTCACCCCATACAACTTCTGTAGGCATATAACATTTTTTTTAAAAATATTTTGAAAAATGTTATAAAGGAGTCCAAAGTAAAACATTTATGCAGTAATTACAACATTAATTCTTGCTTTGTTAGTTAAAAAAATCCAAAATACGTTTTTATTAAATATAATACACTCTATATTTCTTCTTCTCTTTCATATGCTAAAACAGCTCTTTAGGTATAACCTATATTCCTGTTATATATTATATAATAGGTTTGATACCTTTTTCTTTAATAAGAGATTTGGTAAATCATAGGAACATTAATTTGACTATTTTATTATCTAGAGTGTTTTATACCGGCAAAATTCAAAATGAGTCATTCTTGACAAAATCAACATGATGAGATTACAGAGACAAAATTTTGTTGGGTTAGATATTTTTTAATTATTTCTATAGCAATTTAAAAATTGTCGAATAATCTTCGTGTTTATTATTTGAAAACCTAATTGTTTGTTTTTCTCGTAAGATAATTATTTAGAATACCACTCGAGAAAAAAATTGCAGTGAAAATTTTTCTCTTGTAATATTTAATGATTTTTTTGGCAATTTAGGTCATGAATTATATTTTTACCACAACCACTCACTTGGCGATTCATGATTTTGTTATAAAATACCATTCGCGAAATAGCCTAACAACAAACTTTCATAACAATCTAAAAATGTTTGCCGTCGAACTCTTCGTTTTGTGGTATTATATATGAAAATTCGTGTGTCGCAAATTTTTGTTTTACGCTTTTCCTAAAAATAGAGTACAATATATTTTTACCAATTCAAAACTACAACGTATTACCAAATACAAAAAATTGTAGAACTGAATTGTAATTTTTAATTTTTGCATATTTATTGTCCCTATAATTCAAAAAAATGCAAGATAAAAAAAACAGCCTGCTGATTTTTAAATCCCGAGGTGAGCAGGGGTTGACTCGTATTTGAAATTTGAACATGTAAGTTTAATATTGGGATGATCTTTCTTATAGTTTAAATAGTTTTGTTTTAAGGAGAAACAATTAAGTTTAATAATTTTGGTCTATGGCTATGGGAACAAATAAAAAATAAAATACATAAAAAGATTTCGTAATAAATTTCAGCTTACATTTGCGTACGTAACTTACTAGTGTAGGTAATGTATTCTTGGGGATTACTTCACCAAGCCACTACGGTGATGTTTGAAAGACAGTCAAAAACAAAAAACGTATAATAGGTCACAATTGGGGCTATAAAACAGAACTAGAAATACATTAAACGATTAATGCTTACTCTGTATACAAAATTTAAATATACTTCGCTTAAGTATAGGAGCATTTTTAGTTAATAGTGGACATGTGATAGTTTTCACACAAAATTTTGATTGAAAGTCAAAGTTAGACTAGAAAAATCACCATCCGCTTTAAAAGTTGAGAAGTTTATTAGAATCCGTACGGGTTTTATTGAGTGAAGTGTCAAAAGCAATGCATTCGCGAGTAGCCCTAGATATATAAATTTAAGATAAACAATATGGCCGATGTCAGAGGTAATTTTATGTAACGTGATTTTTTTTTTGAATTGGTTATGAATGATGAATATCAAATTAAAGAACTCATTGCAACAAGCTAAAATAAGTATACTTATAATTCTAAAATAGCTATACATACAAACACTGTTCGAAATATATTTAATTAATTTAAAAAAGCTATCTCTTCATGGGAGGGGGTAATTTGTTAACACAACATAACCTTAATACCCTCACAAGAAATAACGACAAGTGATATAATTAATGCCTTATAAAATAATTTTTGCTTACAAACATTTTGCTTGGTACATTCGCCTTTTTTGCCCCCTAAATACGCCAATGATTTATTAGTTGTATTTCATTCTATTATGTAGTATAGTATATTAGGATGGAAGGTGTATGGATACTATATTTGAATCTGTTTAATGCAGTGGCGTAACAAGACAACTTGGGGCCCTGGTGGCAAATCGTAAAAGTGGGCCTACTCCCCTCTCTATATTAAGTACATATAAATAAAAAAAATAGATTTCATAAGACGCAAAAAATATTGAAATCTTGTCTTAATATTCAAAATAGCTTCAGCAAATCGGATAGGTATCACAGAAAAATGAAATAAGGTTATATATCAACAATAATATATTCCATATGAACTATTATAAATAAACTTAACAAAAAAAGAAACAAATATGAAAACAGCATTCTAAAGTATAATAATAATTCTAATTACACGCACTTAGGCTAAGACGGCGGACTGCTGTTACTTTTGTCTATAACTAGAAAAAAATTGTCTACTTTTACATGCTTTTTCAATTTTGCTTCGTTTTCCGCAGCTTTCTTTCTTTAAGCTGCTCCCGATTGGTGCTTGTAATTCATTTAACCACAACTACAACGCTGAATACTCACAAAACAAAATATAAAATCAGTATCACTGCAATTATAAACCTGTTTTAGTCTAGCACCCAACACAGAACACAAATAATTAGCACTTAGAGCCACCCAAGTAGCACAAATTAGCTGATGCGAGCTTTTTTGTCTAACAGTTAGCCATAAAAGACACATAAAAAACAGAGTTTTGGCAACTGATTCTTGGTTTGTATTCTAGCCATGAAAGGTTGCTTCCAATTAGATTTTTTGGCTCAAAAAGTAGCAGTTTTTAATCTAGATAGTCTATAGCATAATTACTTGGCCAAAAAATATCTTTTATGGAGTAATTAAACCTTCAACTTTTTTTTTGTAATATTGGATGGCCAAAATGTAGAAATATCTGTCAATTTTGTTGCCACAACATAACCAGATATATTCTAGTAAGTATTGAACTTAAATTATAGTATTTTGAATCAACAGAAATCGAGGTCAGAATATAATCAATAAGTAGGCATTTTTCCCAAAATCCAATCAAACATATTTTAGCAAGTATTTAAGTTTAATTATAGTAATAATAGCTATATAAGAATGCCAGATTATGACATTTTAAGACAACAAAAATTGAGAGGAAAAAATATGGCTTTTATTATCATATTTTTGTTTCAAAATTAGACTAAAATTGGGTAGTTTTATTTCGCTTATTTTTGCTGTAATATTGCCAAAATAAGCCACATTTTCAAATTTACGTTTATAACCTATAAAACTATACTTAACCAAACTGAAGATATATTTAGAAAAACGAAATATAAATTATTTACCATACAAAATGTCTGATAAAAAGATTAATCTTGGGGTAATTTTTTTACGTTATGAACGTTTACGAATACGTTTCCAAACTAAAAAATAAAAAAAATATTTGTAGAATCGAAATTTTTAGTTTCAAGAAGGGGCGCGTGTTTTACATGCCTATCTTAGATTCTTTTAACAGTAAAAGTTCCTTCGCAAGTGTTTTTTGTCCCTACCAACCGTCAAACCATGATTTGTTATCTTTGCATTTCCTCTTGGCTCGTAAATTCTTACACTGATTAACTCTGTTAATACTATTGCTATATAATTTGTAACAATTGGTGGTTTATTATATAAACGAAGAAAAAAATGAGAAATTATTTGGGTAAATTTCGAAAAAAAATGTTACTCAAATTTCGGCAAAAAAAACAGTCAGAATTCAGCTAAAAAAGCTCCATTTTAAAGTCAAAAAGTAGCTAATAAACCTAACCATAAAATCAAAAGAGAGGATCGTATAATTGTCAGTTGACCATTTTTACCCCATTATGGCCAAATTATTATTCCCCACTTTAGCCATATTTCCGTCTTTATACTGTAATAGAATTGTTATTTTGGCTAGCCATTTTAGCTAATGCGCCGGGGATATTAGCCAATATAGCAGCATTTTAGCCCATATATGTGCTACTTGGGCAGTAACGCATCTACAACTTTTGAGACCCTAGGCCCCCTTGAGATTACGGGCCCCAATCGAGCCTATCCCTTAAAAGTTTTGGAGTCAGTGCCATATTAATTATTTCCACCCATACGTATTTACGAGCTCCAAGCTCATGGAAATAAGGGACTACCAAAAAAAAAGCCCTCTGTTCCATATAGCAGAAACTTATCCATTCCTTCAATATAACAATGAATAAAAATTACTTACTACTGATAAAATGACACAAGGAAAAATATATAAATAAACGATTTTTGTTGCACGGAGGCGGCGGCGGGCCCTTTTTCGACGGGCCCTAGGCCCGAGCCTAATGGATAATGCGGCGCTACCCAAAGCAAATAGCTTAAAATAAGCTATAAGCTCAGCAAAGTCACGTAGTTTTGTAAATGTAATTTCCTTAAATAAATGTACGCTTTTATAAATCGATAGTTTTTAGTTCTATCGATAGTTTGATATATAAAATGATAGTTCTTTCTGTAGACTTTAACCTAGCGCAACCGCACCACTCGCACCATTGTAGTTACGCCACAGGTTTAATGAAACGTTTTTCATGTGAAATTTAGGTTTGGACCACCTCCCCCCCCCTTCCCGAAACTCTAAAAATATTTTGATATAGGCATGCTTCTTCCTAATTTTTCTGAGATTTGCCTGTTTGGAAAATTTCTGAATTGGACCCCTCCACGGAACCGAATTTCTGGCTACGTGCCTGGTGAAAGTTATATATTTATAGAATAATTTATTATACATATTGTCACAGAAATGGAGGTACCCTCTATATTATTAGATTTTTAAAATGTACAACAAAATTGTTAAATATTATATGTTATATACCGATTTCACCCGGCTGTAACTCAAACAGCCAGACTTATACTTTTGATCGAAGTAGATTAGGCTATTTATCAGAATAAATGTGTAAACTGAGAAGAAATTTGCAACCAATCGTGTGCCCTAAGAATAACGGGGTTGCGAGTTACCAGTGCCACTAAAATATTTTTACAATACGGGAGACGTGCAAAAACTAGCGGTGGGCACTATCGAATTATTCGATAGTTGCTACTTATTTGAATTATTCGTTAGTTCAAAACTATAAAAAAATAATGGAAATAAATGAGTAACCATCACACAAATGAATGAAAATAACTTCCATTCGAATACATTTTATTGATAAACATATTCGAATTATTTTTCATTCGGCAACCAGCTCCGGCTAATCGGAAGGAATAAACAAATATTTTTCAGTCACGAGCATCATTTGGTAGAGGAATTTGTATCGACTGAATTGAAATATTTCGTAATTATTATGAAAATATTTTATAATTATTATGATTTAGGCGGTTTAAATCATACTTTTCTAGTGGCTTTCGATAAATAGTGTCTAAATTTAAATAAATATCTGTTTTTCTTAGTTTTAAATGTTTTGTGTTAGGAACATTATTTTTTATTTATTTGTGTTCTAATGTGGAAGAAATACGACAGTGAACGGTACTGATAAACGTTTAATTTTTATGGAACGGTTTAATAAATGTTTTGTACAACTTATTGTAACTTAACTATACATTCACAATAAACGAATAAAATAATTCAATAGTTGATTATCAATGATTACTAATTATTCGATAGTCCATTTTATTCGATAGTGCCCATCGCTCCAAAAAAAAACGCTCCCGAAGAGGAGATAAACAAAATAGTCGCTGTTAAGTATGTAAAAATTGTTGCCCTTAAAAAAGTATCACAATTAGAACTGGAAAACCAACCAGGAGTTCAACCGAGAGAAACACCGACCAGTATACAGTATGTGTTCTCTGAAATCAGCAAAAAGAATGGCATTCTTGTTCCTATCAGGTTTAGCACCTAAAACTACTGATAAAGTTGTTTTAGATTATCTCAGAAAGAAAAACTTACCAAACGGCTGCGAGTGCGAAAAAATACAAACAGACGAGAACTGCAGCTCCTTGAAGCTGGCATTCCAATAGAATTTCGTCAGCAAGTTTTGAGTTGTAACTTTTGGCCCAAGGAACACTCATGAACCATGTTATCAATCTTCAGAAGCCACATAAGGTGGTACCAAAATCCAAAGAGCCATTAAGTCACAGACAAAATCAGTAATAAAAGTATTACATGCAAATGTCCAATCTCTGACAAATAAAACTGGGGACTTTGAAGCCTAGCTGTTAAGCACCCTGACTGCATAACAGAAGATTGGTTGATGGAAGAAGAAATTCAAAGCAAACATGTTTATGGATACAAATTGGCCAACTTTTCTGCAAGATACAAAACAGTTGGAGGAGGTACAGCTGTTTTGTCAAAGATAGTTTCTTTTAAAGTTGTAAATGTTTGTACAAATTTGAATTATAAAAAATGCTTTGAGTTTTGTAGTATTTATCTTAATCATTCTAATATTAACGTAATTGTCACATCACATCATGTAATTGTCCATCAGGTAATTTTGACCTCTTCTTGAAATGCATGAGTGAGGTTTTGTTGCACTGATTTGCGGTGAAAGAACTATCCTGGCGGTTGATTTTTACATTAACTTTTTAAAAAAATGTTCGAATGTCAAAAGATTTTCTGACCTCTTAGCAAGTTTCACTTTAAAACAAACTATATTCAGACCCACTAGAGCGCAGAGATGCCTTAACAACATCTTTATTATTTCTGACCTGGCTGTTGATTTTGCGGAAGTGGGATTTTCTGACCAAAGAGAGCACATTGTTGATGTCCGGATCGACATAGAAAATCATAGGGCTGTGGTGGATAATTTAACTTGAGGACCAATAACACAAAGGGGTAAGTTTAAATTTTACGACAAAGTTTCAGAATGTGACTGGAGTTTTATTAGTGAGAATGGTGTGAGCGTAAAGGAAAAGTTCTCTAGATTTATAAAATTGCTGGAGAACGCTTATTTAGATTCTATTCCACAAAAGAAATATAAAATTCGATCATATCAAGGTGATAAAATAAGCTGGTATACTGAGGACTTAAGGGCAATGAAGGATACTTAAGATTTCTTGAAAGCTTTAAGAGCCAATATAATTACCAAGATTTTTGTAATTTGTACAAATTTATAAAAGCGATTATAAAAAGTCTATACGGCAAGTAAAAATTAAATCAAATGATAGTGTCTATGTGAGCTATGTGAAATATTATCAACAACCGTCGAGACGTAGCAAAAAACATGCCAGAATATAAAATCTTGCCTTCGGTCTTTAATCAGTATTTTTCTGAGGTAGCTCAACATGTAATAGCTAATATTCCATTTATTAACAAAGATTTTCATAATATAAAGCAAATAACATCAACGAAACGAGTTTACCTTTTCTCAAGGTACATTCAAGTAGATTCGCGATATTATAAATAAAATAACTTAAAAATAAAAAAGTAGAGATATTTACGGGCTGAATGTTGAATTCGTTAAAACAATTGAAGACTTAATTTTAGTTCCTCTTACTAAACTCATTAATCTGTGCATAGCTGAAAATACATTCCCCCAATACTTAACAGTGCTGTAGTAATTCCAATTTTTAAAAAGGGAGATGGCGAATTGCCTAAAAGCTGTAAGCCTATATCCTTATTACTAGTTTTAAAAGCATAACCTTACAAATTTTCCATTGCTTTGAAGTAAACAATATCTTCTCCACAAGCCAGTTCGACATCAGAAGAGACAAAAATACGGAGTATTCTGGATGTAAAATTTTATATACCGAATCTTTTGAAATACTATACTATAGTACGGTTCTTCTGTATTACTTAAGCAAAGCGTTTGATTGTGTAGACTGGAACATGGAACTCTTTGAAAAAACTTGCAAAATACAACTTCTGTCATGATAGCGTTCAGCTCTTGAAATCTTACCTTGTGAATAAGAGACAGGTTGTCAGGGTTGGGGATGTGTTATCGGAGGAAAGTGTGATGAACTTTTGAATCCCACAAGGTTCTAAATTGGGTCCCATTTTCTTTCTAACCTATGTGAATGATCTACCGAACTCGGCAGCGATAGAGAAATATACACTTTTCGATGATGATAATACGAGTTGCTTTGCAGCCGATACTCTTCAAGGAACTCTTCAATGTTCCACGGAAGCACGAAGGCCGAGGAGTCATTCTGTCTTAGGACAAGACAAACCGGATGGTCTTTTCGTTGCATGAGGTAGGGGGTGTGAGTGGGGGTATGGAAAGTGTGAAGTCTCTTGTGTCCATTTAGATGTCAAGTATTTTTACCAAAATGTTACCTTACATTCCCAAATGCCCTTAATTTTGTACCATAAATTGTGTATATCGTATATATATTGTCCATTATGATTAATTTTAAAAATAGTAACTTCTGTATGTTGGACAAAATGACGCACTATTTTCGCCATTTTGATTTTTTATTACGGATGAGTCTTTTCAGCCTCACTCATGAAAATCGGTATATACAATCGTTTAGCCTTTAGCCTGCAGGTGGTAGCAATCAGCGGATATATAGATACATAAACTCATTACCGTCCTTTAATTACTGCAATTCGGGTAAAAGGACATAATTTGAAATGTAAGAAAGGACAAACGATAAATATATATATATATATATATATATATATATATATATATATATATATATATATATAATTTATCTTAAGGTTTATTTCGTCAAAAACTAAGATAGTAAACGCAAACCATTTTATATAAGTCAGGCCGTTTGTAATATGGACTGTAAACATTTTCGCATGAGGTACATTTTTCTTAGATTTATTTGCATTCATCTTAAAAATCCGATAATATGTAGGAACGTAGGGTGTCCTTTAAAAAAAAATAAGTATATTTGTTTCACAAATTTTAAACCACATTAATAATTGATTTTTAGACACATCCAGAGCATTGTTACTCCCCATCTTTCATAACAATTTTATAACTCTTAGAGTTTTTTTACAGTGGCTGGCCTATTAAAAAATCTCAGCAATTAATCAGTATCAAAAATCGGCTTCTTGGAATATTTATTCTCTTCGAAATTCTGAAAATATTTTATGTATAACCTATACCTAAGTTCACGGTTGGAAATTGAAATTTTCGGACTTGTGGGGCTAAAATTTAAACGGTTCAACTTGGAGCAAAACGAATTGCGTGTTTAAAAAAATATTGCTGAGAAATAAAAAAAAATTGAAATATATTGTATTTTTATAGGCAAAAATTAATAGAACTAATAATATAAGAGCTTCCAACAGAAAATACATGATAAAATTTAAAAAATATGTATTTTGCTAACGAAATAGACAAATAGCTAAAGCTCTATTTATTTTTACAATAATATTATATATAAAAATAAAAAGTTTCCGACCAATTGGGCATTTATTTAAGATAGTTAATACATTCAATTTATTACAAAAATATCCTATAGCTCCGTTGTTCCTTATAATAGGTTCAAAACGAAATAAACATAAAATAGTCCACACCTGGGGCTATAAAATGAAATTAAATATTTTTAAAATTTGCATCGTAAATTGCACAGCTTACCCTTAAAAAGGTTTACAAAACAAAGAGTAGCTGTTTGCCAGGTAGATTAAATTAAAATATACTTACTTGACAAAGTAAGGTATGTTTATTTAACAGTGAACACCGTAATTTGGATAGAGAGTCTAAATTTTAAATTTTTCTGTCTGAAGTCAAAGTTAGAATAGAAAAATCAGTTGCCACCCTGTACCTCCAAAGAATTTTCTTTTAAAGCACTGCGAAAAACTTTTACTAGGTTTCTAAATATAACGTAATGTATCAATATAAGGAAAAAAAATGTAAGTGAAAAAGTAAACTGGAGGTAAGACTTACCAAAAAGCTTAAAGTTTCGGTTTGCTTTAGGACTATCGTAATATATGGTACAACAGGCTTATATCACCAAAAAATCTCAGATCTAGTAATATCAGTAGTTAATTCAGCATTTTGAAAAGTTTTCAGGCGTATATATGTAGTAATTATCAATGCCATCTTCTCGTCTCGGTTATCATATAATTCCATTCACTTTCGAGAATGAAATTATACCTTTTGACACCCTATATAATGAAGTGACAAAAATATCAATCAACCTGTAAAACATCAGATCTAAAATTAAACTTGATTTTGAAAGTTTCACCTGTATTAAAGACTGTTTTCCTTTTAGCTACGTAAAGGTGATACCTAGTTCTACTACATAAAAGCAAATTTTACTGATTTCTTATTTTCACAAAAATGTATAATTAATTTTTTTAGAAATATTTATAATCAACAGCAAAAGTTATGGTACGAGCGGGGATTGAATCCGCACTTCTGGATCACTAGTCCATTGCTCTAACCAATTGCGCTATCGTACCACTGATAAGCAATTCGTTAAAACTTGTACATATTTAAACCCACCAGTATCATAAACATTGTTGATCCTGCCAAATATTCTAGTGTACAAGTTCTAAGTACGATAGCGCAATTGGTTAGAGCAATGGACTAGTGATCCAGAGATGCGAGTTCAATAACCGCTCGTACCATAACTTTTGCTGTTGATTATAAATATTTTTTTATTTCACAGTTTAGAAACAAACTGATAAAATACTATTAAAATTAATTTTGTTATATGTGCAGAGACATTTTCACAAACCCTATATATTGACATATGGTCAATCTAAAGCCTATGTAAACAGTTATCATAAAAGACAAAAAACGTCATTTTTATTCCAGCATTACAGATTAAAATAAGTTTTGTTTTAAAAAAATTAGTCCATTAAGTTTTGCGCTCGTTATAGAAATACTTGAGTTTTTGGGAATGTTGTCCTTTCACATTTTGGATTTTTTTTTAATAACTGACCTAAGCAAAATGTGAGTTTGCTCAAATGGCAAAAAAGTTAACCATGTGACTTTTCTTAACTGCCAGATTTGACATCTTTTTCAAAAAATGGCATAAAACTGCAATTGAAAATTTGACGTCCTTCGATAGTTTCCGAAATATCTTTTCAAATATATATATAGTCAAAATAAAAACCACGACAATGACTTCCCCAATTTTTCAATGTCAGAACATTTACAAGACACTCTTTAACGTCGAAAAAATCCATTTAATATAACACCGGACCTATATTTTTCGAAAACTTTTACGATTCAAATAATACTTCCCCTATATAGCCCTATATAATGTATTAATGATACAACATATCTGTTATATGGGGAAGTAAAAATGCCTCCAACTTGTTACAAAGTTTATCATATATCGTCGTTTCTAAAAATAAATAGGATATTGTTGTTAAAGTATTGAAATAACCTAATTAAGCCTGTAATGAATCTGTGGGGAGAGGGGCAATAGCCTCTCTCTAAACGTCATCCAATTTACGATCTACTCTAAAATTCCCATTATCCCTTGATATCATCCTAGATCCGCCACTGAATAAAACCTAAATTATAAAAAGGCATATGTAAACAAGCTAGTAAATTCCTTATTATATTAATAAAAGTGCAGTGATATATTAATTCAGGGCTAATTACATTCGGTTATCTATGTGAAACAAATAAAAAAAACAGAAACAATTGAAGTTAAACGATTGAAGTAAACTTTAGTATAAGGGTATAAAATTTAAAAAAACAGCATTTTTTCCATTTCTTGAAAAAACTTAAATTTATCAGGTATGGATAAATCACGGGAGTAACTTTTTTTATTGTCCATTTTGTATTACTTTTTAAGCAAAAACATTCTGGAAACTCAATTTTTACTATAATCAATTATTAAAAAAAATGTCATGTTATGAAGACTACTGATCACACTCTGTATTGAAAAGGGTGGGAGTGCCCTTCCCCAGGGGACATGAGATTTTTACCAAAACCACTGGCCTGGCAGCTCGTGATTTTGTAAAAAAGTCCTTCTCGAAATAGTAACAAACTTTCATAACAATTCAATATGCGCGGCTTCCCTGCAGGAAAGACAAAGTTCTTAAAGTAGTGGTTTGTTGGGTTTTTCACAAGAGGTAGTAAAGTTCATTCTCAAGGGCGATGTGGGCAAGAGGGCAGTAAAAGTGGTAAAAAAACTGAAGACTGTTAAATTTGAATCTGAAAATTCTTAAAGAAAATAATTTTAAAAATTTTTAGAAATGACAAATCACTTTTCATAGATGGTTTTTTCTTCTAGTTTTCATATTTTAAATAATTAAAAATTACCCTCCTATTAGAAAATTTAATATTAAACTTTTAATGGTAAAATTATATCCTCTGGTAATAAACTAGGAATAGTTTTGGTGATTTTTATATCTCGATAGAAACGAGACGAGACCAGACGAGAGAGGGTCTCTCTCGAGCGAAGGAAGGGCATTCCCGGCGAGACGAAAAGACATGTTTCTCTCGCCTTCTCTCATCTCATCTCGCGGCATCACTAGTATTAATGTGGACTTTTCCAGGAAAGTAATTTTGGAGAAAGTTTCTGGTAATGTTTCCTGTGACGTTCCCAAAAATGACAAAGTAGTGGAAAAGTTGCTTTAAAAAAATATATTTTTAAATTTTTTAAAATGAGAACTGGCAACAGAGACATTTCGAATTCTAAAGTGATTTTTTTTGTAAAATGTTAAGGTAATCATTATCCATAACATAGAAAAATCTTAACGAAATTCATTTTTCAGTTTTCGTTTTTTCAATCGTTTATGCCTTTACATCTTTCCTTATATATGTATCTAAAATATGTAACAAAATATTATATATGTATCTAAAATATGTAACAAAATATGACACTTAATAGCGATACAATTATAGTAACCCCCATTACACTACGATCTCTATTATTTCTCCTCACTTTGTATGATTTTTACTAGATCTTCGTTATTTATCAAAAAACAACTCTGATTAAATAAGCAAGAATTTTGTTGAGCAGTATTACTAAAAGAAATGCTAAAAAATCTAAAAAATTAGGAAATATAAATAGCTAGGTGTGGTAAACTAAGAAGAAGGTGGCAGAGGAAAAAGATAATTGTTTTAAAATAATGTGTTTATTTCCAATTATTTTTTTCGTTAAAGCTTGCTAGTCCTCTATTAGATTTATTTGAATAAAATAGACAGAAAACATCCAATTTTTGCCATCTTCAGTAACCTGTTTTAAAATCTAGATTTTTGTAACATATATACCATATTAATTATGTAATTAGACTCGATTACTTAAGCTCTTTTAAGGAAATTGTAGGGCATCATAAAATTGATGTTTTCTGATATTCGTTTAACGTTTATTTAATATGTTGAAAATGCTAGTGGTTTAGATTTAAATCCAATAGGGTTTTTTTCTGTTTCTTATAATTAATTCTTTAGTACATGTGGATGTACAATTACAACCTTGGTGAAACAATACGCCACAGAAAATTATAAAACAATTCCAAAACATCTTAGTAAGTGATAGAAAACCGGATTTGTCTTTTTTTATAGGTATGTTCAACAGTAACAAAAATAATTACTATAACCTACATTAGTACAACGCATTACCTTTCTTATAATAACCGAATAAGAGGATTCAAAATTTTATTTTATAAAACAACTCAAAACTGTCTTAGTAATGGAAAACGAAGTTTATCTCTTTTCTAGGTACGCACACCTGTAGAAAAAAAACATTACTATAACCTAAATTGGTACGTCCCATTACATTTCTTATAAATAACTGAAAACTAACATTCCCATTTTTTTCAACTTTCCCAGGGATGCGGAAAAGTTCCTGAAATAGTCCCAAGAAACGGGAACGTTCCCCAGATCCCACCTATTCATCTCTAGGTGCATGTGATATATATTTCTGTGCGACTGAAGTACAATTTCTTAAAGTGCAACTTTAATTTAAATTATTATAACTTAAAAACGAAACGGTTATTTATATTGTGTAGGCGCCCCAGTATCGTATTTAGGGGAAAGGCAAATTCTCCCCCCTCCCCAGAACTCTTAGCACAAGAACCATGATTATATAAGTGTGAACTTTTTTTTTAGTCATCGTCGCTACTTTTCAATTTTTCATGAGGCTTACATTGTAACAAAATAAAACCAGTGACCTTCTAAGAAGACATTCATAATACGCCACTGAGGTGCATGTTTTTTATATACTTCTGGGATCTGAATTTTTTGTTGCTTCTAGCATATACAAGGGGTACCAAAAAATAATAATTTTTTACATCTTTGCAAAGAGCGCGAATTTGCAAATCAGGAAATAATTTTGATTCTAGAATAAATGCGTTATTAGGAAAAAACTTAATTTCTTAACTTTTTCACATCTGGTTTATTTTTTCTTAAAAATGTGCATTTTTTCCTATATTTTTCCCTCTACATTAAACACTCTTTTTGAAAACACTAACTTTTTTATTGTTTTGGCTTTGTTTAAGACAATTTGAGAAACAAATTATTACAATTTTGATTTTCTGATTGTCAAATTTACTTCAAGGGCCTAATGATTAACTGTCAGATTTTATCATATCTGTTTCGGTTTCTTAAATTTGGTTTAATTTTCTGATTTATGTAATAGCATTGTATAATAAGATAATATTATAATAATAATAATAATAAGTCTTATTATACAATGGCATTCTTATTTTTTTATATTATTTTTAGGAAGATCGATTTCGAAGCTCGAGACGGTTTTTTAATTCTGTTTATTTTGGTAATAGTAATTTTACTTATTTTACTGAATTTTGTTAAAGCACAAATTATTTTTTTTACATTCTTGACACTGTTTAAGGAAAATTAAACCTAAATATGTTTTTTTCTTTATCAATAGCCTGGTATGGGATACCGGAGATGTACATAAGGAATATAAAATGTATATACAAGATGTAAATTAATTAATGCCCAAAACTCTGGTAGGTAATTTATCTCAAAATTTTATTTATTTGTTTTTTGAATCGAGACACTTGTATATGTTATTAAATAAAATTTCTGAATAGGCGACTAAATAAGTTTTAGGAAAATCTCCAGGGTGTTATTTGTTTCCGGATTGGAATGCCTTTAACCCTTCCGAAATTTTTACTACAATTGTCACTGGGCAAAATCAAAATTTCGATTCTCTTCCGTAACTTTTTGTTGTCTTATATTTTTTCTACATCGTGCACCGTTTAAAAATTATTTAACATTTATTACCTAAATTAAATGTCATCAAGTTTACACTGAAATTAACTAGGCATGAATTTCTAAATAACGTCTATACGGGATAAAATATCGAAAAAAATCTAAAAACTAAAACGTTACAGGACAGAATAAGTATTTTGATTTTGTTGTAAAAATGTATAGTGACGTCGTAGGAAAAGTTTTAAGAATATTAAAAGGGTTTCATCCTGAAAAAAATACTTGTAGATTTTTTAAAAAATGTATTTACTTCCATTATTTTCATAGTTATAGTATACTGTGTACCAAATTTGATATCGGAATCTCTAGAAATGTACGGGATACATAAAAAGAAACGAAAACATTTTAACACCCTATATCTCGAAAACGAGATTAAGTACCTCCCAAAGTTATCGTATACGATTTAATTTGCCCCTATATAGGATAGCCCAACACGAAAAGTTATTTTAAATGGTCCAAAAATGTGCGAGAGTAAAAAGTATACTTTTTATTGTAAAACCCTCTACGTTATCAGGTAAATCAGGAACTATTATTTTTGAATATCAACCTAAATTTTGTATTTAATATTAACGTTAACGTCTTAAACATAGTTTTACTAATGGAAGAAGCTTAGGAAAAATGTATAAAAAGTACGATCCCGCATTTTTTTAAATTATTGGTTGAGGATTGGGATCCAAAACAGTAACGTCGGATAAAAAATTTAAAATTTCCATCTTGTAGGAGACAAAGGTTACAATAAGTGTTAAATTTATTTTGCTGCAACAACTTAAATAAAGTCAGTAAGAAACAAATTTTTAAAAATTTTATTTTGTGGTAGTTTGAAAGTTTCTCGACTAGCAAGTTTTACAATGTGTAGCTTTTTAAACACCATTTAATTAGACCTAATAGAAATCGTGGGCATCTAATTTGGACCACCCTGTATATAAAGTTTATATTATGTATTTTCTAGATACTCGATATACGAATGCCTACTGATAAAGAAAAAAAAGTACATAATTATCCATAATTTTATTAACTTTTAATTAAAAGAAAATTACACGTTAACATAATTCAGTTTAATGTTACTCGACCTATGGTTAATATTATTAATAAAAATCTTCTCGAGCTTCGAAATCCTCGATCGAAAAATAGTAAAGAAAAGTAAAAATATGTATTACATATTTCAGGAACTTTTCATTAACCCTTATCTAAGAAAATAAAAAAGATTTGATAGCAGAGAGTAAATTAGTACGCCCCTGAAGTGAAATTGGCTTTCAGAAAACTAAAATTGTACCCAGTTTTTTCAAGTTGCGCTTAAAGAAGCCAAAATAATCAAATAGTCTTTTCAACAAGAGTGTTTAACGTAGAGGGGAAAATGTGGGAAATCAAGTTAATTCTCAAAAAATAGATCCAGTGCCATAAATTTCCGAAATTAGCTTTTTCCTAATAACACACTCATTAAGTAGATACGCTTAAGATCAAGATTATTTCAAATTTGCAAATGATCACTCTTGACAAAGTTCTTGTAAAAAAAATATATTTTGTCTACGCCTCGTAAATACCACAGCAAAGCACTTTAAGATTCAGATCCAACAAAATGTTTAACAAATCATGCGCCTACACAATATTAAAAACCATTTGAAAATAAACCATGTTGTTTACAAATTACAATTTAAAAATTTAAGAAAAAATACTGTGCAATTTTTTGTACAGTGTATGCTAAAATAATAAAATTTAACCTAAATTTAAATGGCTATAACTTGTAAAGAAAATGGTTTGTTTACAAACGGTTTTTGTATATTTTATAGGCTTATGTTTTGTTAATATTCTAAGTTAAGAGTTGCTTTGGTCTGGTATATACGAGAATTAAAACAAAAGTAGTATTTTTTACACGAACTTTATCAAGAGTGAGAATTTGTAAAATTGAAATTTTAATTTCATATGTATCTACTTAATAAGTGGGTTCTTAAGAAAAAAACTAATTTCCCAAAATTTTGATATCTAACTTATCTTTCCCCAAGGAAATTTTCAAAAAAAATAAAAGCTTAGCTTTCCAAATATTAGTTTTATTCAGGGACTAATTAACTTTTTCAGACCCTATTATATATTTCATATTTTCTTAAATTATACTTCGCCTCCTGAATTCTGTAAAGTGTATTTTTACTTTTCCTTTTTATTTTTGAAAAACTGATTTTAAGTCTCGGGGCGGTTATTTAATTTCATAGAGACAGACAGTAATTTTGATTTATTTTTTAAACTAATTTTGATAACACAAAAAATACTTTTTTTTAAATTACCAATTCCAGGCACTTAAGTAAATTTATATCCAATTTAATTTTTTTTATCAGTAGGTTTTCATATACCCAGAGCCCAAAAAAATATACAATTATTAAACAGGATGGGGCACCCCTTACCAGTCGGTCTTTTACTACTAAAGGGTACTTTCTTATTAAATGAACCTTACATGATATATACAGATCTGATACACTCTGATTAACTCATTTGCAGGTATACGGTGTGAGTCAAAAAAGGGGAATATTAAAATTACATTTTTTAATGGAATAACCTGTATTTTATTATATATTTGAATTATCTAATAAAAGATAGAATAAAATTTAATTTATTATACTAAATTTATTAAAGGTTGCCTATATCTAATGACCGTATAACTACATTTATTAAAAACAGAACCGTAAATTGCAATTGAAAGGGTTTGCTTGCAAACGCATTTTTACATTTTATAGGTTAATATGGTATTATTTTTTTTTGTGAAATTTGAGTTTTATATTATATATACGGATAGGATATAAATATTTTTACACGAAATTTGTGAATGAGAAAATTTGCAACACTGAAATTATTTTGATTTTAACTGTATGAAGTGTATCTACTTCCACTACTTACTACTTCTATCTCTCTCTCTCTCTCTCTCTCTCTCTCTCTCTCTCTCTCTCTCTATTCTATCTACTTAATAATGTTTAAATGAGGAATTGTTTTTTGCAAACAGTTGCTTCAGCAAGTTCATACATTTTTTCCTGTGGAGCGCGCCTATAGGTCCCTAGTAAGTCGGCGCCCTTGCTATCTACACTACCAAGTAATATTGTTAGAGAAGCATTATTTCAACCCTGACTCCCCCTTACTTTTCTACAAGAAGTTTTATGGTCTAAAAGAATTCCCAAATGTCACTTTTTCTGATTCATTAGATTTCAAAGAAAATTTCCCCTTGCTGACTTTCAGGCTAATACAGAGTACACAAAATTGATGTTTACATACAGAAAGGGCAATAAAACATCATATTAAGATCACTTATAAAACACTATAGGACTATTATAAGGGTCAAAAAGTAGACAATTTAAGACAATAAATTATTACCTCAGTAGAATACAACAACATAGATTAGCAAAATGGCATTAATGTGGCAATTTTTTTTTGTTGCAGAGAAAGTGAAAGTCACGTGTAGAATGATCTATTTTATTAAGCGAAATTGTCTCTTTTCTTATGAAGAGGAGATATGTTCGCCCTATTCATTTTTTGGATCCTAATTTTTTATAGGGTTGGTCAGGTTAAAAATACCTATTGAAAAAAAAAGTAGAGGATGGAGTTTTTGAATTCGACTATTTTTGAAAGGACGAAGAAACCTTAAATTGGAATATTTAAAGAGTAATCCAAAAGTTTACTAATAAATTTGTATATACATCTTCAAGTATCTTAAAATCTTGTTATACAGACAAAATAATGTATATTGGCAGCTTACATTGCACTTTACATACACCTTCACGTTATTTCTTGTAATAGACAGGTTTTCATATTACCTGCCATTATTTTTTTTAATCAGCTTGCATAGCGACTGCACAAATATAAACTGATTAATTTGGGGCAATTCTATTTTGACAGAAGCCTAAATATATTTGTAAATTCAACAGGTATTAAATCCATTGGATGCCATTTGCAACAAGCCCAGAAGAGATGCTGTGTGTGTTAGCCAACTGAGGAATGCTAAAAAAGTTGATGAAGCTATTCTTCAGGAAAGACCAGATGTAAAGATTTTCTTACCATTTAGATTCTTATTCTGGAAACCTCAAGATTTATTTAAACCTCACACGTATAACAGATTTTTAGGTAAGGAAGTAACTATCTATACAAAAGGAATAGCTCAGTTAATTCTATTAATTGGTAAAACATCGCCTGTTCTTAAACCCATTAATTTTTATATAAAAGAATAGAAATTGGTCTGAACTTAAATTTATTAAGGAGATGCATTGCTATCGACAAACCCCTAATATCGTATTTGCAGAATATTATATTATTTTTCAGCTGCCACTGGTGGAGACCATGTTATCAGTTTAATAGATGAAATATCTTTCAAGTTCCCTCCATCACCTCCGCTATCACAAGTTGATGATATCCATCCTGACATGTTCTGCAATGGAGACAACAGACCCCCAGAATGTGGTCCTAACTGTGAATGTGTACATCAAGTTGATATTCCATTAAACGCCATAGTAGAAGTAGTTTTGGTAGATGAAGGTAACTATAACGTTAAAAGATATTTATTACATATAAATACCTATACGGTAACCTTTCACCGACCACCTACGCTTTTTCCTTAGAAAAAGGTTAATATTAAGTAAAAACTCAATTTTCTAATATTTTTAGTTTGAAGTTTAAAATGTTTTTAAAAAATAGCGAGTTAGAAATAAAGGAAAAATTGATCTTTTTATTGGAAAAAAAATAAATATTTTTATTATCTGAAACTTCTATTATGTACACTTTACCGACCGTTCCTGTGTGATGTGCTTATTACCGACCATTTTGGCCCCTATTACCATTTTTTATTCAGAATATCACTCATACTTACCTTGATTTTTAGTTGTTTTTATTTAGTTTTTGTAGTTTGTGTTAGTATAATACAAGATATTATAAAATATCATTTTATAAAAAAAATATAACATAAAAAAGGATTTAACATTTCTAAGTCGAATCTAAGAAAAAAAAATAGACCCTTATAACTATGTTCCTTTGGGAACAAACTGCTCTCTTAACTCCTCCTAAGCTCTTCAGTTTCAAGTACACAATAAATGCCTCGGCGATTAATTAACTTTGGTGGATTTATTTTGCGTACAATTTCATTTGAACTGTATATAAGTATATTATCCTTCTCGAGCCATTTCCAATTCACACCAATCCTTGACATAGTTTTTACAAATATTCCATTCGAACTTAAATCAAGGATAAACCAAAAAAATATTTTTCTTCATATATTACAGTGACATGCTTTACCTCCCTATCAGTCTAATTTGTCTTATTATTTATCGACACATTTGGTTTAGAATTGTCAGTTTTCTTCATTTTTTTCGTTTGTTTCTTTGGTTGTTTTTTTTCTCTATTTTTTCTTTTTTTCACCCTGATGTTTCTTCTTCTTTTTTTTTTCTCCGCATCTATCTTTTTCTGGTATTCTTTATATTCTTCAAATGTAGCAACTGTAGGTGTTATTTTTTTCGAAATCACTAAAGTTGTCAAATGGGCTTACAGGTAAGTCCTGCATTTTGTTGGAAGGTACAAGGGCTTCGTGAGTTTTTAAATTGGTTTCTTCTATAGTGCTTGATATAGATATTTCTTCAAGCGCATTCGTTGGCTCTTTAATGCCTCTGCCCTTCATAGTTGACTTACAGACATCATGAATTTATTGTCAATGAACTTTGCTCTAAAAACAAAGGATAATAAATAAATGAAAACAATTGATTTCATATATTTTGGCACATGATTGACACATAACACTTACTAATTATAAGAGCTTACCATTAAGAGTACATTGGTGATCGCTAACGGTATTGCCTTTAACAGATAATTGTTTTGGATTCAGAAACAAATCTCTGTTGGCAAGATTTGGAGAAACGGTAACTGGGGAATTAGGGGGCGTATGGACATAACTATCACTCTTTTTACGGAGTCTTGGAGCTAAAAAGTAAATGTTATGTAAGTAAACTAAAAATATTATGTTTCTATAAAATATTACTTGATTTAGCGGGGTTATAAACCCACACTTTAGCATCCGGTTGTCCAACGGGTTCGATACACAGAATTTCAATTTATCCATTATTTTGTAGCGTAGATGCCGTTAGATCAGGATCATCGTTTCCATATCCATCCACAAATTTTCGAAATAATTCAAGCCTAGATCTAAGGAATCGACATCCAAAAATCATCATTTGGAACAGTAGTTGATGTGCCTTTTTCCTTTACTATTTTCCAAAAATAAAATAAAGGCTTGCCCTCTATTGCACCACTCCAAATCGATCCGCTGTTTTGAAATTCTTTAAGTTTTCTTTGATCCAACTGTCGTTCGATTTGTGATAAAGTAAGGGAAGAATCTGATGCACAATCAGTTTAATTCTGTTTTGGCATATTGTTTGTTACTACTGGAAGAAGTAATTTAGAATTATCAATATTATTTGGTTTAAACGAGAATAATCCGCAAGTCCGAAACCCCCTTTAGTTTTTAAGAGAGCTATACATCGACAAAACTTTTGGGCCAAATTTCGACCGGTCGATAATAAAGACAGTCAACATCATGAGCGTATGTTTTACCGACCGTCGCGGTCGGTTGGTCATAGGAAACTGATAAGAATTTTGATCCTATGTACCTACCTTTTTTATCGATTTAAATAAAATTTTGAGTTAGACTGCTAATATCGCATAATCTGTGTTAGAAAACGTTTTTGTTATAAGTATTGGCGCCAAAATAATCTTAATATTTGCAAATTTAGAATGGACACAAATATAACATTCGACGTTTAAACTAAAATTTTACTGTTTTTATACACTCATTATGAAGGCATATAAAAATATTTAAATGTTCGGTAATAGCTCTATATATTCTAAAAGTTATTGTTTATATAAAAAAAAATAGTCCTTATCCTTTAATATTATTTCAATAAATTAAAAAAATTTTAAAAATAAAATAGTGCACTCTCTTGATTCCGACCGACTGGTCGGTAAAAGGACTTAATGACTGCCCCTATCACCGACCAATCATATTTTATTAATTATAACATTATTTGTAATAAAATATATTTTAGTATTAAAAAAAAATCAAACATTATATTTAACCTACCAGCTAATAAATATATTTTAATACTTACATTAATTTTTAGATTCACCTTAAATAAACTTGTACACAAATTAGGAGCATTTGTTAAAAAATGGTGGGTGCTTCCGCGATGTATGGCTAAAGACTGTAATTAACGTATTTTTCGATGGGTTGCCGCAAACTCGTACAATTTTCGTTGTAGAAAGTTCAAATATTAAAATTTTGAATTTGAATATTTAAACTGGCAACACCTGACTGTTTTAATATGAAAAATATGTGATGGTCTGTAATAAGTACTAAGACGGTGATAGGTACACTTACTTAGGTATTTTTATGTAATAAATATCCTAGGAAATAAAATATAATAACATGGAACGGACGTTTTCAGGAAATTCGACTGTGTCAAATTGGAAATACTATCCGACGTTTCGTTATCGATTGCATGACTCTTCGTCAGAGATCTTTACTCTACGAGATCTAAACACACTGCCATTCCAGTCGATTTAGGCACTTTCACTCTTAACTGTATTTCTTCCTTTAATGTTAAAACATATAACTGAGTGTAAAAATTAATAAAGTAATCTATACCTATGTATCTATATAAAAAATATACTTATAATAACAATGCCATAACAGTTCGTATTTTAGAAAGGGCAGTTGTACCTACGTTACAAATTACAGATATTGATTATACAATTATAGTCCTATGTAAAAAACCCTGAACATCCTACAGTAAAATCCATCTAGATTTACAATTGAAGAAGAGCATATATTAACCAGTTTCGACGTAAAATCTTTCTAGCATACCAGCGGACGCTGTATGTGAGGAAGCCTAGCTGCAATTTTAATTTTTGTATATAATGTTCTTTTTCCTCATTACAATAAGGTCATTATTTATTTTTCGTCATTACAATAAGGTAATTATTTATTTAAATAGCACAGTATGAAGAACTTCCAGGCCATATAGTAAAACTCTCCAAGGAGTGTCTGAAAAATGCATATTTCCTGTTCGATAACCAAATATATAGGCAGATAAAAGACGCTATAATGAATTCGTCTCTACTACCAACCATAGCCAACCTCTTCTGATATATTCTGATGTATTTTGAATGAAAAGCCTTGAGCGAAACCGAAACTATGGGTTCATTACTTGACGAGGTACTCGCTGTATAGTATTTCAAACGCGTGAAATTTTATCAAGAATACTTCAGCAGTAAATAAACATGGAACTTACCCACAGAGGCAAGGCCACGTGACTTAAGCATCCGTCAAGCAGGAAGAAATTAAGAAAATAACAATGGCATGTGAACAAAACGACAACAAAGCGCACTAATAAAAGATCACTAGGACATCAACAAAGAAGCCAACCAAAATCGTTAATAACATCTGAAAACCGATCAAAAGCCGTAATCCCCTATCAGCAGATTAGAAACCACAGAATCACAGGGAACCATAGAGCTCTCACTGAGAAATCCCAAAAAAACAGATAAACTTCGGAAATTTCATACAGCACATGTAAATGAATCTATAGGACAAACATAGAAAGATATCAACGACTCGAAGAACGTAAATTAGGCGTCAAGAACAAACAAACCACGTCGGCTCTTTGTTACACTATTTTTTTAAGTTGTATGTTGACATATTAGTCACTTAAAGGTCATGCAAATACAAGGAAAGCAATCATAATTATTCCGGAAACGATTTCCAGATAGACAAGAACCATTTACACATTTGCAGACAAGCCCAAAAGGTACGCAATATGCCCGACCTTAAGAAAAAAGTGACATATTAAACTCCATCGGTATAAAGTTCACTTGGCGCAAGGTTTAAGATCAAACAACTACACCAAACGATTTGAATGTATTGCATAAATGACTGTTAGGTAATAGAGACCATGTTATACGAAGAAACAATAAACGGTGAAACATATTTAAAATTTTTAAGAGACATTCTTCTTGGATTGTTAGAGTATATTCCAGTAGAGGAGCGTATGGGCATTCAGTGTCGAGAGGATGGGACATCGCCATACAACTCGGTTCCAGTAGTTCTGTTCTTTGACGTTACATATAACGAACATTGAATTAGAATTGGTACTATTAGGTGGCTAGCGAGATCCCCTGATCTGACAAAGCTAAACTTTCATTAAATTTGTAAGATCACTCCAAACGAGTTGTTTTGTTAAAAAACGAAACAATTTAGAAGATTTGTATTTCGACAACAAATACCACAAGAAGTTACATAAAACAAGGCATGTACTAACGAACTATTAAAAAGACAATGAGACGCACAAAGTTATAATAGTCAATTTGAAAATTTCTTCTAATGTAATGTCTGTTGTATAAATTAATGTTTGTATTTCAATATTGTGTTTATTTGAAAATATACCAAAAACGGTAGCAGAAAGCTAAATGATATTTATTATACATAATCCTGATGCAGGATACAGAGTTAAAAAATTGAAAAAAAAATAGGGTGATCCATCTAAAAAAATATTCTTACATATGTAAAACACCGTTGATATTTTTAGAAAAATAATGTTTTGACACCAAAAAATGTCTTTCTGTAGTGTACTTTTCGTGATAAAATGAATGGTAAGAGCTGGGGTCCCCTATTAATTAAAGGCCCTTATAAAAAATCAAGCTTTTTACATTACCTTTTAGGTAAGCTCTTAAGCCCTAGTGGATAATTTGTCGATGGAAAATATGGAATTATTACACAATAGCTCATATTAATATAATTCTGATGTATTTAAAAACAGTATTACATAGTTTTTTCCTTTTTGTAGTACAATCTCCAAACCTCAGTCATCCTTTCCATTTACATGGCTACTCGTTCAACGTAGTCGGTATTGGTCGATCACCTGATCAAAACGTTAAAAAAATTAATCTCAAACACGCACTAGACCTAGACAGAAGAGGTCTTCTACACAGGCAATTCCAGTTGCCACCAGCCAAAGATACCATTGCAGTGCCAAATAATGGATATGTTATATTTAGATTTAGAGCAGATAATCCAGGTAAGATCTTTTCTATTTAAGTTTTTTGAGCTTTTATTGACGGTTCTTATGAGCGACTATGTAAAGCCGGTTACATCTACCAGATACGGAAGTGTTGCTATTTACCATAGGCAGCATCTGAGGCGGCAACAGCGACGCATTACATTGACACAAATTACATCAACCAGATGGGAATAGTATTAATATTAATACTCAAATTTCGTGGCATTGGGCGGAACAGCCGCTCGCCAACTGGAAAAACGATAAAAATTAGCCCCGCAGTGTATCAAGAAGATTCCCATCTGGTAGGTGTAATCTGTGACATCAAAAATACATTAAACATTGTTGGAGGGAGGTGCTCTAGCGGAACTGCAAATGGAGGCGAAAGCGCCGTTTATTCACGAGAATGTTTGTTGTCCTATTCGGTGTTTAACAGATTTTAACTCTCGTTTATTACTGAATAAATAAGCTATATATTCAAAGGTTTTTGCGAACTATTATAAAAATAAATAGCTAATATCTGACCTGCATATTAGTTGCCTAGATTACTGTATTTACGCAAGACAGCAGTAATTGATCATTCCGAAGAATTATTACTAGGAAGTTTTCCGATTTGCAGAGAACATTTTGGCACATGCTAGTAGCGAAAGTTAAGTAACAGGCATATCAAGCCAATTAGCTCGTCGTGTTAAATATCACGAACTTATTATTTTCTAGAAAACACAAGGTGGCTATGATGGGAAAAAAACATGAACAACAGAAAAGAGCATGGCGCTTAATAAATTAAAATTCTGCATACCAACAACTCGAATAGATAAATATTTTCAAGATTTTTGAATAAAGTACCACGCACACCATCTTATGGCTTTTTAGTGAGCCGTCAAATATAGTTTCACTATATATCATATCAGATCCCGGCCTGTGACTAAAACTCTTCATGCTATAAATAGTTTCAGAGATATAAGGTGTTAAACTTTACCCAAATCCCACATAAAATACATAGGGAAAATCTTTTTTTTTTCAACCTATTTGACGTACAGTACTTCCCAAAATAAGGAAAGTTTTATTAGGTCCGAAAATACTATATTCTCGATATACTGGGTGTTACAATGTAAACATTATTTTCCCTATATCTATAGAAAAACAAATCGTTTTTGGGCCTATGTCCATAAATATGTTGGAGACAGTAATGTAGTGTAATCTTCTTTTCGGCATGTATTTTGGTATTTGGGTAAAATTTGACACCCTGTATCTCCAAAACTAGTCATAGGATCGAGTTCTGCCCATAAAGGCTTTTAATCAGAAGTTCGAGATGTGTAACCAGTGTCGGACTGGGCCGCCGGTTCACCGGTGAAGTCATTAATTGCAATGTATCAAACTACAATATAGGACCGGTGGGCCCCAAAGGTCTCAGTCCGACCCTGTCTGTAACATTCTAAAATTTCATTCAATTAATTCTAATTTTACATTGCAATTGTATTTTCTTTATTTTGGTTTCAAATCCTGGTAATCCTGCTAAAACCACAAAAATCGAGCCAAAATCTTTTAAATTTAATATTTTATTATTAAAATAAAGCTGGTAGGCCTTATTTAAAATACACTACGCATCAAAATTAACGCACTATAAATTGCATAGCATTTCAATGTGGATTTTCTTGCGAACCGCTGAACGGATTTTGATAATTTTTTTTAAAATGTAGATTTGTTTATCGCTAAAAGCGCCGCGATGTGAGTTTATATTAAAATTTTAGTTTTGAGCATATACAGGGGCCAACAATGAGAGTAGTTTTTCTCCAGAATATTTGAAACACCCTGTGGATCATTTCATCCGTAACAGCGGGTATACGCTTAATGCAAATTATAGCCCCACGTTTTCTTAACAATTTTGTTTTTGTTTCATGTCAATATCTCTATTTTTAAATAAAATACAGAGTAAAAGATTAAAGCGCACTAGTTTATTTTAACAATTTAACAACTTAAAAATAACAATAATAACAATATTGGTGGCAAGGACAAAATTAGAAAAAAATTGAGAATATCAATATCGCGTGTTTCCGCCTCTACTCTCTTTCCGCCAGTAATTTCTGAATAACGGCTTCATATCAACAACTGATACTAGACACAAGGCGTCTAATCTGCTCTCGATCAATGTCGTTCCATAAATTTGTGACAAAATTTTGAATGTCGTCAAGAGAGGCTGGTAAGGGCTGATGGTTTCTAAGTTGTCGGTATATGATGTCCCACAAATGTTCAATAGGGTTGAGGTCTGGACTATTTGCAGGCCAGTCCAGAGTCTCAATACCCACCTCATGTAAATACTCTTGCACTATACGAGCGACGTGGGGTCTTGCATTATCGTGCATTAACAAGAAATGTTGGCATATGTAAGAAGCAAAAGGAACAATATGTTCGAATAAGATGTCAATAATGTACCGTTTACTGTTCAATGGACCACCACGTAAAGAAATAAGTTCTGTTCGGGCAGTCAAAGAAATTCCTCCCCAAACCATTACAAAACCTCCATTAAATAGCGTGGTTTGACGAATGTTACACTGTGAATAACGCTCATTTGGCCTGCGTAGTACTCGTACGCGTCGATCGGAGCTGTTCAAACAAAACCTCGACTCGTTCGTGAACAAGACTCGCTCCCAATCCTCAAGATTCCAGTTTACATGCTGTCTGGCGAATTGCAGTCTCGCTCTACGATAGTTTGCGTTTAACCTCGGCCCTCTTGCTGGAATTCGGAATCTTAAATTCTGTTCTGCAAGTCGTCTTCTTACAGTGGATACACTTATTTGGACGTTATGTGTAGCGTTAAGTTGTACCTGAAGATTTCTTGCTCTTATAAAACGTTCTCTCAAAGCACGTAACCGAATGAAACGATCCTGGTTCACTGTTTGTCATGAAAAACTCCCAGTCTCCCAGTCTCCCAGCTATAGCACGGTAGCTTAATCCTTCCTCGGCCAATGTAATTGCTGTTACGCATTCGTCACGAGACAAATTCCTTGTTTGACGCTCCACAGCCAAAATGTTAACACTTTTCCGAGATAAAATTGACACATAATAAACAAACATGACAGTTTGTCAAACTTGTTCATTTCATGACCTACCCTATTTTAAGATGTTGAATTGTTAAAATAAACTAGTGCGCTTTAATCTTTTGCTCTGTATTTCATTTAAAAATAGCGATATTGACATGAAACAAAAACCAAATTGTTAAGAAAACATGGGGCCATAATTTGCATTAAGCGTACACCCGCTGTTACGGCTGAAACGATCCACAGGGTGTTTTAAATATTCTGGAGAAAAATTACTCTCATTTTTAGCCCCTGTATATGCTCAAAACTAAAATTTTAATAAAAACTCACATCGCGGAGTTTTTACCGATAAATAAATCTACATTTTAAAAAAATTCATCAAAATCCGTTCAGCGGTTCGCAAGAAAATCTACATTGAAATGCTGTGCAATTTATAGTGGTGCATTAATTTTGATGCGTAGTGTATAAACAGAAACGCTGAACAGTACAACCTCTTTAATCCGGACAATTAAATGCAAGAGGCTAATAGGATTAGCGATTTGTCCGGATTACTGGATATTAAAATAAAATGTTTACTTAATATCTCTCGTTGTGCTATTCTCCGTCTTTAGTAAAACTGTAATACAAAGATTTTACATATGTTTTTCCAAAAGTACCTTTATGTATTGAAAATTTTAGGTTTCACTTTTGCAGGACATATTTTTGTAAATACATGAAGTTGCAAAAACGCGTTGCGCGGCAAAGTAACCTATTTTTAAATGGAACAACCTGTAGATTATTGCATTTTTGATTCTCCAGAGAATTCTAGACATATTTCATGTAATTATTTTAGGCCTCTCTTCAACTATTGACGACTTATTGGCAATTAAATGTCGACAATTTTGACATATTTTGCCATTTTGACAGAATGTAAAATCTAATGGGATCAAGGAAAATAGCTTACATATTTCTGTTAGTTTTTAGTAGTAATCTCAGTTAATTTTAACCCCTGGTTGAAACTGAAGTTAATGTCAGACGATAGCTTAGATTTTACAGCCTATTAAAGACATTTTAAGAACGTTTTTAGAAGATTAAGAAACAAAATCATAAAGAATTATGGGATTTAATTTCATAGAGTAACATCAAATTATTAACATATGCAATTAAACAATTTATAATTGTTCAACTGGTCCTCCATTTTCTTCAATACAGTTAATACATATTCTTCGCAGTCTTTCTAATGCGTGGGTGATGGTGTAGTCTTCATTTAAAATTTGAATTTGTTGTCAAATGCGATCTTTTTGGTGACCCACATTTTCACCATTATATGCTTTTAGGCAATCTATCAGCGTTACCTATAAAAAAAACGTCCTTCGGTGTTAAGTCAGGAATGTTATTAAGCCCTTTTATTAGTGCATTCTTTCCAATCCACCTGCGAACCTATGATGTAAATGGTTTCTTATAGCTTCGATATTGTGCGGTGGAGCCCTATCCTGTTGAAAAACAATGTTTCTCTCCTCATCCAGCGGGAGATCATCAAGATAGTCCTCTAGTTCTTGCCGAAGAAATCTAACTATATAACTATATAAACCATTTAAATTACCATTCAAGAAATGAGGGCCCCTTACTTTGTTTCTTAAAATAGCACACCATACATTAACGGGTTTGCCTTCCCTGGAATTGAAATTCCTTGTAGCAGTGGGGATTAAATCTGGCCCACTGTCTAGTATTTTTTTAATTGATTAGGCCATTGGTGGCAAATGTTGATTCATCAGTCCAAAAAACGGATTTTAAATCATTATTATTTTGCTTAATTTTTTTGCAAAATATTTGGACAAAACTCTACTCTTTTCTCCCTTTGATTCGGCGTAATTTTGGTGTCGGTTTAATTTGAAAGACTTATATCAATTATTCTTTAGTGTATTTTGAAGTCTCCAATAAGAGGTTTTTATGTCTGCCTTATAGATATAATTGGATTTTCTTCTGCGGTAATATATTGAAATCACTATTTTCATCTCTATTTACACTTCATTTTCTTGTTAGTCTTGATGTCTATTGAAACTTTCTGTAGATTCTATGAAATTTTTTTTTTTCTCTGGAGCATGACGAAAAAGCCAATTTAACGTTGTTATTCACTCTAACAAACGTTTCTATTTTTAGTTCTTCTTTTTGGAGTAGGGCATTTTTGCCGAGAATATTTACATCGCACTAAACTATGTTAATCATTATGTTGTTTTCTTAAAACCTACTCATCTCTAATAATAGCTATTTGTGTATTAAGAGAACGTTTATTTTAAACACGCTTTTTTCACAGCCGCCCAAGGTTTTTGCGTTTCCCTGGACCCTAACACAACCAATATGAACCATATATTTTGAAGGTGAGTAATCGCTTGGTTGAAATGCCGATATTTAGAAAAGTATTAAATTTAAGCATATGATATTATTAAGCGAAATATTTGTATAATTTTCTGGAGAACCCAAAAATGCAATAATATACAGGGTGTTCTATTTAAAAATACGTTTCTTTGCCCCACCACGCGTCTGTGCAACACCCTGTATATACAAAAATATGTTGTGCAAATTGATGGAAGTGAAACCTAAAGTTTTGTAATAAAAATTTTCATATATTTCAAAAAACAAAAAAGTTAAAAGGGGGAACATTCATATATATATATATATATATATATATATATATATATATATATATATATATATATATATATATATATATATATATAATATATGTATATATTTATATATATATATATATATATATATATATATATATATATATATATATATATATATATATATATATATATATATATATATATATTATTAATTGTGATTAATAATTATGATTACAAATACACCAGGTTTTGATACCTTTATCTTGAAGGATAACGCAAAAATTTTAACCACTTTGGGCGTTTTCGCTTATGACTGGCGTCCGGATTAAGACGTACATTGGAATTATTAACAAAACAACTAAAGTACACCATACAGATCTAAAACATCGACGAAAGGGGAAGGGATGTCAAAAGCAGGCCGTTTCCATGTATATACAGAGTTGTAGCCAACCGCGAATGATCATTGCATTTGCACCGTTTCTATAGTTACTCACATTTTTTTTATAGACTCAGATTCGTGTGCCAAACTTTATGCCATAGGCAAATTTATTACAATACAATAATTGCTAACATTTTTAGTATTTTTTTAATGAGTTACGTAATGAGCTTATTACACAACTAGTTAACATAATTTTATAGCACGAGCCCGTAAGTGTGATATTAATTGTCTTGTGAAACGAGTATTTTATACAATTTTTTTATTTTGTGCACTATATTTTAAAAAAATACCTACCATCTTTAAAAAAAAATATTGTAGAACATTTTCAAGTTGGTGACAATACATGCCTGTCAAAAGTGACATTTACATGCGCGCTATTTTTGTTTTTCAATTTTGATACATGACCGGTTTTGTTAGAGAAAAAAAAAGTATTGTCGAAAATAGGGTCAGCACAATACAACTTCATCATCGCAAAATATAGAAAATAGTGTATTAAAAAAACTAGTTTCATAAGACATGGTTTTATAACACGAGCCCTAGGGCTAGTGAGATTAGATGTTTTCTGAAATGAGTATTTTTTACTTTTTATTCTATTTTGTGTACTATATTTTACAAAAGCATTATATTAAAAAAAATTACTATTAAACATTTTCAAGTTGATGACAATGCATGTCAAAAGTGATAACTACATTCGCGCCATTTTTGTTTTTCAATTTTGCGACATGACCGGCTTCAATTCGCATGGCCATGACTTAAAATTGGCAACTTTGTAAAGCAAAAAACTGCGTATCGAAAAGACGTCTTTTGATTGCAAACTAAACATTATTTAATTGATATCTATTAACCTTAATAATTACGTCAAATTTTCTTTTGCTTTATTCCGATATATAACAATTACTTTTTAAAAATTAATTTAATTTTAGTAAATTTAAAATAACTTCGGACTAGACATTCTTTATTCACAAAGCTGTGCGAAAGGTGTTAAATAAGTTTTAATGTGAAATACACTTAAACACAATAAGAGTCGTATAAAAATAGTGATAAACAAAATTAAGATGGCATAATAATCAATATCAATTACTCATATATCGAAAGGATCAAACAATTAAATTCGAGGCATTTGATTCCGCTCTATCTGCCGGTCCATGACTAGGGATGGGAATTTTTTTTTCCATACATCGATACTTATTGATAAATTGATCAACAATCCGATAAGATCCGATAGACATCCAATAATGCCGATAGGTGTCCAATAACTATCTATAATCATTAAGTGTGTTATATATTTGTAAAAGCGGGAACTGCTTTTTTCTTTGCTGGCCGATTTATTTGCAAGGAATGTCTCCCAAAACTGAATTTGTCGCAACTATCAATAGGTAGCAATAAACTATCGATAGGTAGAAATAACTTTCAAAAACTAAAATGTATCGAAAGGTGAGTTGTCGCCCATCCCTATCCATGAGATGGCGTCCGTGGGCGTCCCCACCAATTTTTATCGTAGTCTCGTTACATCGTGAAATATATTGCCGATTGGCGCTAGCTAAGTAGACAAATGACTGGTCCACCGCTGTATCGAGAGGATTCTCATCTGATAGGAGTAATCTGTGGCAGGACCTTACCAAAAACTTTCGAAATGTATCAAAAATGTTTAAATCAAAAGTTCAATAAACCTTTTAAATTGATATATTTTTAATAACAATTGCGGCAACCGTCACAATTCTTCCCCATAATCCGATACCATCAATTATTTAAACACAGGGTCTTACAGTTTTAGTTAACTATTAGAACATTTTTTACTATCGATTTTAGCAAAAATGGTATACTACATAAAGTTTTGCTGAGTAAAAAAAATGGTTTGGTTGCGTATAGATTGTAATAAATCCGTAAATCAAGAGGGCAAAACAAAAAAAATTAATTCAAAATATTTGAGATCGTAAAAAATAAGTTAAGGAAGTAATTTAAGGTTTTTTGTACGAGATACAATTTTTAGGTATTTTAATGGTCAATATGTCAAAAATTCTAAGTAACGCATTTTTACATGTTCAATTCAGCATTAATTTTGTCAGAAACTACATCTATTACCAAAAAACGTTCTTTCTGACTTGTATTTGCAGACTTTAAATTAAATGTCTCAAAATTGTATTATTTTTTTTTGCAAATTTTTTTTAGTATTTGTTTTGTACTCCATACATCGAATCATGTATCTTTTTACAAAATCGATAATAAAAAAGTTTTTCACTTGTTAACTAAAACTAAACAGACCTTTAGAATAATCAGGATAACACTAAATTGTCCTCTTACTGCATGGATGAATGCAAAGAATAATCGATTATTGCAAATTATAGACTTGTATATGTGAATATTACTAAATGAAACATTTTTAGTACGTAAAAAAAAAGAAGCCTTTTCATCCTTTATATAACAACTCCAAATACTAAAAAACTTCACGTAAGCGTATGCAAAACCTGCTTGGCCTGAAACAAAGGTTGTCAACAATTTCTACACTAATTTTGGTGCACTTGTTTATTATGAAAATTTTTGTTATTATTTAATTTTATTACTATTAATTTATATTTCAGGATACTGGATTTTCCATTGCCATTTCCTCTTCCACATAGTAATAGGTATGGACCTCATATTTCACGTGGGTACACAAAAGGATTTGCCGCCCATTCCACCCAATTTCCCCAAATGTGGAAATCACTTACCTCCAATAACATTTCACTGAAAACGACTGAAAGACAATTTTTTCATCTAAAAACCATATATTACGTGACCTTAAACATTATTCTCAGAATTGACAGTAGGGCCGGACCAAGTTAAGTGACATATTTCATTGGTGAACATGAATTGCTCGGGAAGAACATTTTTGTTTATTTTATACTAAATGCGAGTATTCGGAGTCTTACTTGATGAATCTCTCCGATATATTCTAAAAAAATCGAGCATGTACAAAAATAGTTTTAAATAATTGCGCTATAATCACATTGAAAATGTTTTTACACTGCTCGTCACCACTTTCCTTGGCAATCGGATCACAAAAGACTATTTATAATACGTAGTATTGATTCATAATACTGTTTTTATATAACTGCTACTTTATCTAGAAACTATGCCTTGAAACAGTGTGTTTTAGATTACCTAAAACGGAACTTTAAAGGAAATTTTAAAAAATGTTTGAACTAGCTAGCACTTGTTAAATTGCACGAGAGGTAGAATTTTTTTTCTACCCTAAGATCTAATTACGCCAAGATGTAATATACGTTAAATTTAAATATTTTAAATATTAATTTATTTAAAAATTCACAAAAAATAATTTTAACAACCTTGTAATGTTCAGTTTCCGTAAGCCTATGTCGCTGACTAAAAATAGGTACCATTTAAATAGTGCAGTAATATGAATCATAAATAAAAAACCAAAAGAATTTTTATAACTTAAATACAAAATTATAGCAAAACGCTTTCACCTAATCATCCTACAATAAGTATTATATCGAAGGATAAACTCTTTTTTTTAATTATCGACTATTGCTACAAAAGCAATAAAATAGCCTCAAAAGACATTCTTCGATATATTTATTGCAGGCAGCACTGAGAATTACTTGTATGTTTAATTTAAATATAATATAGGTACAAAATACAGATGCATGCAATAAGAATCATTTCTAAAGAGGGCTGAGCAGAATATTTTGTCACTATGGCAGATTTTAAACATTTAAAAAATAATTTAAATGATGATAACTGAACTGAACTTAAAAGTGCGTACTCACTTAGCGAACAAGACCGCACGAACCACTGGCGCTTCCTGATCTCTGGTCTGGGGTGGGTAGTTGTTGGCAGGGGGAGGGTGAGGCGAATACCCATTTAGGCAAATTTTAACAAAGGTTAGGAAATTAAAGAATTATTATTTAGCCGTACTTAACTTTTTTTTTAAAATTCAGAAACTAAAGTAATGATAGAATATATGGAAATAAAATAGTAACTATTAATACTTTCAAAATTACCATAATATATCTAATACATAGTACATACCTTGTAAAAATTAAACGGAGACCTGGCAATTACAAATTTTAGTCTTTTTACTGCAACAGACAAAACAAAAGGGTTTAGCGTTCCCGTCTCGAATCCCGCGTCGTAATTTTTCGTGTATAAATTTCGACAGTGGGGAGGGGGGTAAGACCGCCAAACGTTGTTGCCATATCAGTCGAATATTATTCATACATCGAAAAATTATCACAATAATATCTATCAAATTTTCCGTTCAATAATTTATTGTTAAAAATATTAGAGGCAAAATAATTTTCAATATTAGGTATTGGGTGTCCGGGGGGAAGGAAACTACCCCCTCTACCCCCCCCTTGGAAGCAAGCTTGGCACGAACAACACCGCGCGCATACCATGTAAACATGCGTTCGTTTTTAATTCCTGCAAAACAACTGACTGTCGGAAAGCGGGCGAACAGCACCATACGCATACGTTCGCTCAATGTAAACGTTAAAGCGAATATTGAACCAATGATTTTCATTGCAAGTGCAGGGTTCTTAATGAAGAAGTGCAAAAGAAAATGTCGTTAGTAGGTGGCATCTATATTTAAAAGCAGACATGGGGGTATACAACTAATGCAGGACCTCGAAACTAAATGCCCATGGGAGGTGCAAGCGGCGCATGGCATATAATCCATATAAAATTGAATACTGTTGGCCGTTAAGTGATAAAAATCCATGGATAATATTTTAGAAAAAACAACTTAAAGTTTTATTCACTATATTTGTTGTCAGCATGACATGTTTCGCATATACAATAGCTTCTTCAGATGTTGTGCTACAACTAAAATACTACGATGTTAACATACAAAAGGTAAAGAACAGGTAACAAAAATGGAGAAAAACCCAAAGAAGGTGGTTACAATAAATGAAAAAACTTAAAATTATGACTTAAATAGCTACGACAAAAGGAAGGTTTAGTGAAATAAATTTAACAAAGGAAACCTATTTAGTTTTAATTGGTCATTTAGCCAATGGCCTGATGATTTTAATTTGTTTATTTCCAGAAATTCAAGCATATTAAGTTTTATGCCCTTTTCGATATATAGAATTTCAAAATTATGATTAAATGAATGTTGTTCGGGTAACAGCTGATTTGAAAAGGCTGAGTCAGATTTTTTGTTCAAAAAACTATTTTTATGCTCTGAAAGGCGTTTGTTAAACGTTCTGAGGTGTCTTTAAAGATAAAGTTATAAAACCTGGTATAGTGATAATAATCAGCAGGAAGATATTTATTTGACGGACATAAAATAGATAGTGTGTTAAAAAATATAATAAAAATAGTAATCCTATTTTTACCGAAGAAACCATCACACACGTGTTGTCAATTTACTAAAAAAATAAACAAAACTGCTTGTTTTATAAAACCTTTAAAAAAAATTGTAAAATAACTTCCATTGACAGCAGAAAACCAACTTGAAAAGAAAATATTAAAAAATAAAAAATAATATTTTATTTCAACATCTTGGAAATGTTATTTCATTAATTCACGCCCAGTCAAGATCTATAATAATAACTATTAAATATTATTTCTTATATTTCAATGTTTTCTTTTGATGTTAGTTTTATTTTTTTATAAAAAAATTTATTTCCCTCTTTTTAGTTTAATTTATAAGAAGTTTTACTAAAAAGATCAGGCTACAAAGTTTTCGAGGGCTAACCCTAGGTTAAAATGTTGGACGTACCTAATAAGTAGAATAGGTACTCGAGTCTATTCGATACCGAGTCTCGGTGGTAAGGGTCTATTGCACTTAAAATTTGGCTAGAATGACGATAAGTAATATTATCCTTGCTTGAATAATCAAACAACAATATTATAATTATAAAAAGCCATCTACATAGAAAATCAATAATACAAATTGTTAAAAATTAAAGTAATTAATAGAATTAGATTTGAACTTGGGGGAACTTGGTACTACCAAATTAGCTTGATCAGAAAAAAGTTAGTACCCTCATAGGTCAGAGGATGCACCTGTTTACTTTTTTGGGTTTATTACAGTTTATGCATCAAATTTCAATATTTCAATTTATATTAAAGCATTCAACTTCCTCGCAGGAAAAAATTCAAAATAGCGCCCTTAACCAATTTTTATATTTTTAAAATCTGCTGGCTAAATACAATTTAGCCAAATCATCCCACGGAAATCGATGTACTGGTTCTTTGCTCTTAATGCGTTGCCCCTAATATTAGCTTAATTTTAAGAGATAAAAATTGTTAAATAAATAAGTTGCATAAATGCAAAACATAATTCTTTTAATGGAAACAGCTTGTTACATACAAATAAAATTAACCTCTTCTTGCTTACTATAAATATACTGGGCTTGATATCTTTATCTTTAAAAACATCTTTTTGTCTTTAAAAACACCAGAGAAATTTGAGAGACAATCGCTGTCGCAAGAAGCAATGCGTTTCTATTGACTCCACTATATAGAAAACCATTTTTTTCTTGTTACCTTTTATGGCAAGATTTTGATCAAATTTGTACGGATTTTTTTAAAGATAAAGGTATCAAAGACAGTAAATTTATAACCAGCACGATGCGACCCATTTAATGGCCATAATAATAGACACGGTGTTCTATTAAATATATTTGTTGGATTTGTTACACATTTTTAAGATATCCTGTATATATAAATAATAATTAATTCATAACTACGTACTAAACTCTACCACTTTTATATTCAATAAATTTGGCTTCAATTAAACCAATATTGGGAGCGGCCAATTATGAAGAGAGACCCTAGACATAGAAACATATGCATAGAAAATCAGCAATTTGAGCCCCTAAAAACCACGAACAGCATAAGAAATTCCCAATTCATTTTTATGAAAAGTCATCACCTTTATATTAGTCAAAATTGATATATTCTTTAGAGTAGTGATTAGCTGTAAATAAAAAAGTATGGGAAAATAAATATAGTATTTAATAAATGCAGAATATTTTCTATATTTAATGTTCATTGATAATTTTTTTATTTTTTTTAGATTGGTTTCATTTTTAGATACATTTACAAAGGTACATTTATTGCTAGAAGTTGCTATTTTTTCGCATCCAAATTAGTCCATCCGTCCTTCGCATCGTTCACTAAATTAATCACTAATTAACTATTACTATCTAAAACCAATTTTATTTGATGCACTGAAAATCTTCAATTTAGTAATGAACTTTCTTGTAATGACCATATGCTATGTATATAAATAAAAAGCCTCGCTGTCTCCTAGAGGGTCCCACCACATATGTGAAAATACGTACACATTTGACAACGTGCAACGATTTTTCTCTTTGATGACAGACGAGCGAACCTGTCCGCAAGCAAACGCATACGTTCGTCGTTCATATACTTTATGTCCACGCTAAGCGAACGCATACGTTCCTCGACGTACGGCCGTATTCGTTCGCTAAATGAGTACGCACCTTAAAATACTTTTTAAGAAAACAGCACCAGAAAAAATTATTCAATGTATTTATTTGTGGGTAGAACTGAGAATGACTAATTCGGGCGCTATATATATATATATATATATATATATATATATATATATATATATATATATATATATATATATATATATATATATATATATATATATATATATACATATATGTACTTAATATACCAAGTGACCTTAAACCAAGAAAAATACAACAAAATATTTATTGAAGAAATAGGTCAAAGAAAAATAAATCTAAAAAAAAAAAAAAAAAAATATATATATATATATATATATATATATATATATATATATATATATATATATATATATATATATGTAACCGTAAAGATACAGTAAATATTTATTTTAAAAGCATATAGGAGTAACCCTAAAACGCGTCAAATTTTCAACGGCCAAGAAAAACAATGTTTCAATTAACGGTATGTTTTTTCTTTTCGTAAAGATTGCCAGAAAGTCAGTTTTTTTAAATTTCATTTTTTTCTGTTTCAAGACCGTTTATCTTTTTGTTTATTGAAAAACTATAGCCGCTGAAATATTCTGTTATAAAATTTAGATAAACTTTATATTGACGCCATATTTTATATTTGGCTAAACATCCGGCTTGTTCGCTAGACTAGTGAGGTTTCTGATGGTGACCCACTTCAACCTGTCACACTCTGATATCATCTTAAATGAAAATGTTTTCTACGACTGCTGCGAAAAGAATAAAACAACGCCCACCTCAGCAACATCTAAAAATGACTTAATTTGTTCGTCATTGATTAGGTTCATATGAGTGGGGATAAGAATAGTTATGTTCGAAAAGTGAATCATCATTAAAACATATTACTAATAATATCGAATCTGCGCAAGCGCAGGCCGTATTGTCGAAAATTATTTTTGAAGCACAAATATGGGCAACTGTCACAAATTAAAGTTTGAAAAAATACTATATCGTAAAAAACAATATCTGGAATAATGAAATTTATAATTTATTTAGCAATAGATCTTTAGTTATCACGAAACGTAACATAAGTAATATTGTGAGATAGTCTGAAGCTATTAAGACTATTTTCAGAGAATTATACACCGTTTCCCGCACGAAAATATATTTCCTGTATAATCTGCAATACCAGTAAGAAGACACGATTTTCAAAATTCATGGATACCAAACATATGTTCCAAGTGAGTACTCGGTAAATATGCATAAAATGAATAACAATAAAAGGTATTTCCAAAAAAATATAATAACAGTTTCCCAAAGGATGAAACACAACGCAAATCCTAAAGGTTTAACGTAAAAACTAACCAACAAACACGAAACTTAAAATACACAATGGTACAAAAATATATACTTTTGGCGATAGAATTAAATATAACCGTTTATAACCAATATTTCAAAAAATTATCTAACAAAGCACTGAAATGATATAAAGAAACATCACAGTCAGACTTTTCAGCAAGTTTGTGAGTTGTACTGCACCAATTTACATGTTTTTTTTTAAATGATCCTCTGGTTACCGAGACCTTTAAAGACTATTTTTTGTATTGTTTTATTGCGTATTTTTTCTATAAAACTAATATGTTTTTCTGCAATAACATTTCTGGACAATGTGGTAAATATACCCCATATTCTTATAATTCCACTGGAAACTCATCGCGCCAACTAACAGAAAAGGCAGAACAAGGTCTGCGGGGTACTAGTAACGTTTAAAGTAAATGTTTGATGTAATTTATATTGTGTTCCACCCGTAACTAACACTGTTGTTTCCATCTTACTAACAGTTTCAGTCAAGAAATTAATCACAAATTGAAGTATACGTAAAGAACGAATGTGGGATTTTTAAACTAATTTTAAAATTAAATTAGTATTGACTGGATAACAGGTTCTTTTAGAATTTAGGCGAGTAGTCATTGTCCTTTAATTCTATTTTTGGGTAATAAAATATAGAAAAAACTGAAATGGATGATTTATAAATATCTCCTCACATTTTCTATTTCGAGCTTTCGCTTCCGGTCTATCTACGTAAAATTCAGTCATAATCTTTTGATAGCAGAAGTTCTTGTATCAGACAGATTCAGTAAACACTTCTCCCGAAGTTTGGAATCAAAACTACAAGAAAAAATGCTTCCGTTTTTAAAATAATATGAAATAGGAAAAAATGCTTGGTCAATTGCAAAATAATTTAACAAGTATATAAAACGTAAATATCATTTCTGTTCTTGCGGATGCGCTGTTTGATATATTTCGGTATCTTTTTTTGTGAAATGGCATCAGTATTTTTATACAGCGTTTATGACAAACAAGCTATATCCCTATCATAAATGTATGGTTAGCCCCCGTAAGAAAAACTCAGCTTACATAATTTCTTATTTACATGTGAATATATAGTAGTCGGTTGTCCTGTTCGTTTATATTTCATTTTTCAATTTTAATCTGTAAAAATCTTTGTATGGCGTCAAAAGTTAACTTTGTGTTGTAAAAAATTAAGTGAATTTGATTCTACAGGGTTCACCACGTAAGATGACGTACTACCAAATCTGAGAAACCGTATGACGTACAAAAAAAAGTTAGGTTAAATCTCATAAAAGTTCGCCTAACAGTATATAATAGTATGGGTCTCAGATGCTGCTTTTTTGATATTTTACCTATGTTCAAAGTCATGTAACTAACGTAATATTTTTCCAGAAAAGCTTAAACCCTGCCTTACTTAGGATCGTCTTAGGATGACTTTACACTGTACCACACTATTAGAGGACGAGTCTTAGCTAAGACCGGTAAATCTCATAACATTGTAAAATCTGTGAGTTATTGTTTCCTTGGCTGTTTTTAAATCAAACGACTAAAATAAATGGGTTATATTTTGTTTTTATCCTTCTACTGGACATAATATATTTTCGTGTTCTCCGTATGAAATCTGTAGTAGCTATCATAGAATTCAGTTTAAACAAATATAACAATTTATAAATTAAAAAACACTATAACACTAGGAAAAAACAAGTATACACATTATTCTCAAAACGAAATAATAAATTATTGTTTTAAAAAAAATAGAAAACACGTTTTCGTCACTAACGCACTAAGATGTTCAAATCAATGTAATATACTTAAAATATTTTGTTAGGATATGTACATTCTACCCTTGACAATTCAATGATTATCCCAAAAAGCATGGGTCGTTCTGTAGAAATAAATTAAAACTACATGTTTTGTACTATTCAATGTAACTAAAAAACGTCCCCTAGCTAGTATCCGCGGTACCATTTGGTACTATCCAACTGATCACTTCGATGGTACCAAATTATCATATTTTCATGCGATTTACATTGGGTTAAAATCGACCGGTACCTTTTGGTACCATCGAGCTCAGATCAGATAGATGGTACCAAATTATTGTATTCTCAGCCAAATTACATACTTGAAAAATTTAAAATCGATACGATAATTAAAAGTAGGTTAAAATCGATCCGTATCACTTGATACTGATCTTATCAGCTCGGTGGTACCAAATTATTGCATTGTCATACGAATTTAAAATAAGAAAGTTGTTACCTGGTCATAGCAAAATAAGCACCCTGTATATATAAAAACAATATACTTTAAAAATTGAATTTAAATTGAAAAACTTTTGTACTTATTTATGTATGACATACAACTTTTGAGATAAGTTGGTAGTACCTCATCTTATCCTGTACAATCCAAATGCTGTGGTAGAAAAAGTACAGTATATATAATCACTTTTCACACTCATGTGACGTATGGCACTCGCCACTCATGCCACCAAACTGTCACATTCGTGTAAAAAGTGCTATTTTCAGGACTTGTTATGTACCAAATAGTACAGAAAAGTTTTCCTTCTTTTTTATTGTTGTTTTATATTTATAGTCATTTGTGATTTTTATCTTCTTGATATCTATAACTGTTTCATTATTAGGGTTAGTATGTCCATCAATTATATCTAATTATTAGATGAAGCTTGAAAGAGCTACACTAATAAATGTACTGATCCTTATAATAATACTTTGAAGTGTACATATTAGTCGATATTTTAGCCATAAGTAGAATAAATTAGTTTACAAGAAAAACAAATTAAATTGCATATTATCAAGATTCAAAAATGATTTTTGTGTAAATTTCAATGTGAATAATTTATATAATAAACATATTGAAAAAAATAATACAATTGTTTTACTTTTTTAATACATATTTACATTATTTCTTATTTGGTTTTCTTTGTAAAAATATAATTGACATTAAAACACCTTAACTACTAAAATATAATAATAATCACCTCTTTTCTTTCGTCGTCATAATAAAAATATCTCGAAAACTATAAAGCTTCTAATGCTGCATTTTTATGAAGAACTGTAGGAAGTGATTGTCAATATTTTTATAAAGGCTGGGTTATAGATCGTACTATTATAATACCATTGAACACATCACTTAATCTAATATATGTATATCATTATGGCTGCTTTTACATAAACTCATTATTTATATAAACATTTCCAAGATAATTGGTACAAATATTGACATACAGTTCTTTTTCAGTCACGAATAATGAGTAAATAATTTGTTCCCCTTAGTAATGACCTTATTTGCATATAATTATGATTGGAAGGAAAATTAGCGGCTTTCAAAATCCAGTTTCCCAAACCCATAGTGATCAATTACTGTGGCCCCTTTGAAAATCCACAAAATGAAACTAGATGTTTTGATATCGGCGTTAACAATTTTGATAGTAATCAGACAGAGCTTATCAGATACAACAATAGCAAATTGCATCAATGCGTTGCTCGATAAGTATTTATATTTTAATAGAGCTATGATTTTGATTAATTTTAATATACCCCTGAAATATCCCGTCTTCAAAATTAGAGGATTTACACCAATTGAACAGCATATACTCTCTGGACAAAGGTTTGATATAATAATCATTGACCTAAGAACTGTTAGTATTAAATCGTTTATTCAATGGAATTCTAACCATGATGCATTTAATCCCATGGCTAGTTACGTAATTATAACTGAATCTATTCATACAAAAACATTTGAACTTTTTGGAAAACATTATTTAACGAAAGTCTACGTTATCGACAAAGCATTCTCAATATTTTCTTATAATCCGTACATATATGAAAGTGTCAATAATCCAGATATTACTCCAATAAAAGTCATGGAATGTTCAAACATATCTGATGAGGCCTTGTTTTTTAAAAGGCAGATTCCAACATTTTGGAGAAACACAACACTAAAAGATTGTTTCAGAGTTCTTTCTCCTTATACTACAGAAAACAACGATGGTTTAGAAAATAAATTTATTGAACTGGCTCAGAAAGTAATGGGATTTAGGAGACGAAGCATTATTCTACAACATATTTCGGATAATACCTTGGTAATATTTCTTACATTTTTAAAATAAATATTAGAATAGAATTTCAATCCGAAGGTTAGGAACAATTGTTTACAAATTTTCTTGCCGGCACAACTATTTAACGCCCTAAACTATAACTTATAGTGACTGATTAAACATAGATTTAAAGATATTTAATACCTAATAACGTCTATACTTATATCCATTATTGGCCACAAAACAATTGTAAATTCACCTTTACCCACAACTTCCCTCGTATAAAATTCACTATTTAAAATAAACAGTATATATATATTCATATAATTATTTGGTAATAAATTTTATTAGTTTTCAATTTATTGTTATTATTATTATTTATTTAGTTTTCATAACATATATTTATAAAATAAATTATGTGCGTTATTAATTTCCACTATAAAAAGAAGGTTTTATTCCAAGGAATTGAATTTTACCAACTATTTAAAAATTTTATTAGGCGCCATTTTGTTTTGCCATGTAGAGTTCGCATTAAAATTTTATCACTCTATCTCTGTTCAACACTTGATTTTTGTGCAGCATTTCAAGTCAACTGGATAAGTAGTTTTTTGGTACTGAATTTTTAAACATTTTATTTCTATCCATATATTTGAGCAAAAAAGTCCAGGTAGTTTATTTTTCTTATATTTTGTAAAGTCGACATTTATTTCCGCCTTATTGGATTTTTAGCAGAATGTAACCATTTCACCTCCTTATGAACCTTGATTTTTGACCAAAATTTGAAGTCAATAAGTAGTTTTAAGTTTTGCCGCGTACAGGCAAAACGACAGACTGAGGAAAGAATGGGAGAACACGTTTTTCGGGATCCAGGCACCCTAAAACGCAAAGACCTGCACAAATCTCAGAAGGTGACTTTTCACGATTACTTCCTTCTTACGAGGGAAGTGATAAGAAACTTTTCACATAGACATAACGGTACTCTAAAGGTTTACAGTTAAATAAAAAGTCGTAAATACGCTTTACCAAAACTTCCCGCTTTTTAAATCCTCCCTTTTATCAAGGAATATTTTACACAAGGGAATAAAAGATACGATAATTTGTATATGTATCGTACATATTATTAAACAACATGCTTCACTTTCTGGATTAAGCCAATTTACCGAATTTTTTATTTTCCTTATTTATTTATATTTTTTTGTTAAATTATTATTATTATTAAGATTATTTATTTTTTATAAATTTATTTACATAGTTTATAAAAATAAATTCTCACTTATTTATTGCAATTTTAGCAAATACTTAAATATTACATTAGTTTCACATTTGATTTTTGTGTACAACTTTAAGTCAATTCGACCAGCAGTTTATTGTTCTGAATTTTTAAACATTTCATTAGGCGACCATTTTGTTCCGCCATATTGTAACCGTTTCTTCCCGTTATAACTCTCATTTTTGAACAAAATTTGAAGTCAATCGGATAAGTAGTTTTTGATCTTAAAGTCTAGTCAAACTGTAGAAAAAAACGGAAAATTTCCCTAAACAGTATTTTTTTTGTAATCTCTAGATTTTGGGGGTGAATAGAGTTTCAACTTTGTACATGCGCAAGAGGTGGGGAACACCCTTGATTGGCAATTTTCTTCATTTTTTACGTAATTTTATCGTTTTTTTTTTGCTGCTGTTTTAGATTGTCTATGAGCAAATCAAAATCGGCCAACAAATTTTGATTAAGGACTTTAAAACGAAGAGTTTGAGCCCAACTGGATGAAATGTAACCTATTTAAACCATAGAAATCGGCTATTTTTGGCGCTTTTTCTATATTTAAAAAAAAATCACTTTATTAGCAAAAAAACTAGATTAAATTTTTTTTTGACCTAGAAACCATTGAAGTATCTTTAGTAAGGTATACCTTAGTAGATCTAACCATAAACTTAGCCATTTTTACCAATTTAATGTCCATTTCAATATATGAAAATTAGTCATATTTTACGGAAACTAATTTTCTTCAAAACCATTTTTTTTCTAATCATTTTGTCATCAAAATGTCTATGAAAGTTATTGCTCCTAGTTAGGTTCTAAGCTTTCATTTGAGACCCAACAAAAGTCATTTTGACCATTGACGCCAGAAAAATCGTCATTTTAAGATCAATTTTTGAACTTTTCCGTAAAATTTCCTATTTCTTGATGAATAAATGAAAATGTTTTTAGTGTTATCGTATTTAAAGTTACAAAGATTGCTGTAAATGGATAAAACAGATCATTATCAACATTTTAAGGGGTTTTTGATCAACTGGGTTTAAAAAAAATCGTATTTTTAGCTTATTTTCAGTAAAATCTTCGCATTTTTCACAATCAAATTCAATTTTTTGGTGTTACTTATACTTATACTCTCACTAATTAGCTCTTATTAATTTTTAAAAACAAACATTTTAAGGGATTTTAGAGTTTTGACTATTTGATCAACATTTTAAGGGGTTTTTGATCAACTGGGCTTAAAAAAAATCGTATTTTTAGCTTATTTTCAGTAAAATCTTCGCATTTTTCACAATCAAATTCGATTTTTTGGTGTTACTTATACTTATACTCTCACTAATTAGCTCTTATTAATTTTTAAAAACAAACATTTTAAGGGATCTTAGAGTTTTGACTATTTGATCAAAAGGAGGATTCATAATTTTCGATTCTTCTTTTATTAAAATTTAGCGTTTATTGGTAAGTAAATACATTTTCTTAGGGTTCTGTTGTACTATAAGTAACACATACTCAGTCAAATTTATAAAACAGTTTATAATAAACATTTTAAGACATTTGAGAAGTCATTTTTAACATTTGAGTCATAAAAGCAGCCATTTTAAACTCCATTTTTTCGATTTTACATAAAATTTCGCGTAATTTGACATACAAATGAAACATTTCTGAGTGCTATCGTATTTTAATTTATATATATTTATTTTAACGGATAGAACAGTTCATTACCAATATTTTTAAGGATTTGTAAATCCATTTTTCTAAGTTGTGCCTGAAAATTAGTAATTTTTAACTCAATTTACGTAATTTTTTTTTACTTAAAGAAAATAAGTTAATTTCTTCGATATTATATCATACATAAGTCATAAATGTTTTTTTTTTATGTATTTAGTACTTCAAAATAAAAATTTGTTGGGATTTTAAAAGTACCTTTTGGTCCCATGAAATCGACAGTCATTTTTTCTTTAATTCTTTTTTTTTAGTGTACAATTCTTTGTAGGATGCAAGTTTTTACAGTTTCAAGTCAATTATTTTTATTACTCCTAAATTTTCCAAAATTTTAATTTGTCTTCTTGGCGAACACGTTATATCATCGGCAATGTCATTATGACTATTTTCATGAATGCTTACGTTATCATTTTCATTATCACTCAGATCTTGTAGATTTACCCTCTAACAGCAAACTTCCATTACAATAAACTGAATCAAGAGTATTTCAATTTCATCCCCGATCTGTACCTCTTTATTGCTGGAGGTACCCCAGTAATAAAGTGCAAAATGTATGCACGTTAGTTTTAGGGCTCTAAAACCAAATCTTTTTCCACATGCAGTTTTGCATTCGCAATTAAATTTTTTACATAAAACTTCTATATTTATGACCTCACTTAGTATGGACAGAGGACTACTGTGCACTGTGAAGAAAGGAAATAGTACAAGAAACTCTTCAACGTGTGTCGCCACCATCCCCGAACGCGCTAGGGTTTAAAACGTATGATAATATACAAATTACCGCAAAATAAATGTTTATATAAAATGGATAATTTACGTTATATTTTATAAAAAAACTTTAAATTTATTTGTGAAAAATACGTAAATTGAGCTAAAAAATTACTATTTTTCATGCCCAAGTTAGGAAAATGGCCTCTTAAAATATTCTATACTAATAAATATTTATAAGTCAAAATACGATAGCATCCAACAAATTTTCATTTATATATCAAATGGCACGAAATTTTACGTAAAAAAGCAAAAATGGAGCTTAAAATGACGACTTCTCGCAACCAAATAATAAAAATGGCTTATTATATCCCTTAAAAATGTTTATTATGAACTGTTTTATAAATCTAAATCAGTATTTATTATTTGTAATTTATCGTGTCGTGAAATCGTATCTATTTAATATAAAAAGTATTATGTAAAGTTTAAAGACACCAGAAAGTTCAATATAAAAACCTCTTTCTTAAAAAGCAGAAAACTTTTAAAAAACATTCATAGCTAAATTTAAAGTCCTAAGCCAATGTTGTCCACACATATCTTACTTAAAATTATTCTGAAAAACATCGTGGGCGGCGGGAATGATTTTTCCTATCCTTTTACACACAAGAGATAGTGGAAGATGCAGCAAATATAACCATTTAAAATACAGGTAAATAAGAACAGTCAAAGCTTTTACCATAAGATTATACCATTTTGTTGTCAACCTAAAGGTTTTAACTAGATATCATAAGCTCATCAGGCAAACAAACAAGAGGCAAGATGAATCGAATTTTTTCAAAACACTGGAACAATAAATGGATAAATTAATATAAGCCAGTCGACAACTTATATGATTTCATTGTTGGTATTGTCAGATGCGAGAATAAGAGATGATACTCAAAAACCTGCTTGCAATTTTTATCAACTCATATTCAGGGCAATAGGAGAGCTCCAAGTTAGGGGTATCTCAAAAATGCGAGTTTTTGCTTGGAGATATTTTCAAAATTCCTTCCTGCAGAATATGAAAGATATAGTCAAAATACACTGTTTCTGAAAGTTTGAACCAAATCAGACTCATTTTGACCTAACCCTAAAACCCCCGAAAAGTGATAAAAATAAAATTTATTAAGAAAAAATTTATATTTTCACAACATCTTTCGAACTAGACAGGTCCCCGATTTGTAAGAATTTTTTTGTTTTTATTTTCACCGCGGAAATTTTCGATCGAAAGGTATCAAAAGATAGGGAAAAATGAATCATTTCGTTTATCAAGAATAACATTTTTTCAAATTCCGAACGGAAAAGGTAATTTTAATCAATTTTCATTTTACACCTAAAAATGTCCTTACGCGCCACAATAACTCTTTTAAAGCCATGGCGACGATGCCCACATAAAGTATATGTGGAGTACTATGGAGTGGAGTAATAATGCAAGAATCGCCGCGCTAAATAACTTGTTGATTTTTAATCGCATTTTGAAATTACCAACATTCCCAGAAAGCCAAAAGTGCAACTTCGCTCTAATTGGGCCAAACGTGCATTTCAGGCGGAGACCGTGGATTGTTAACAAAACCAGAGCGCTTTTTGGCCAGAATTTAGTAAGTTCAAGTCATTCGTAAAGTCAACGCGTATAGCACCGTATCCATCGATAAGGAAGGGGGATGCACGCCGGAGCTTCCGTCTGAAAATTTGCACAGCACTTAGCTTTAAAGTAGGATTTTTGCTCGTATGATTCGCCAAAAGGTCGTACGTCATACTAACCATGTAAGCGTACAGCTTGCTGGGGCAATCGGAAGAACAGAAGATTAGTTAACCCTTTGTGCTTACTAATTATTTTGGCGAAACCTTACAAGTGTTTTATTAGTTTATTTGAAGTAATCCAGTAGTGCATTTGATTCCCTTGAAGTATTTGAAAATTTCTGAGCTTCCATTTCTTGGCCTTCAGCAGTGTTGACTTTAATTTTTTTAATTTGTTTTTTTCAAAAAGTGAACTTACTCATAATATTCAAAATTAATCATTTTTTTTCTCATTAAAATATTGAAATATTTAATAACTTATTTGAACATTTAATCGTTTTTGTAACTGACTTGTGTTATATTTTAGTGTGAATTAATTTTTGATAAACTGTTTAATTGACTTACTGATCACAACCCTATGTAGGCAATATTAGTGTTATCTGATAAAGTCTCTCCAAGTTCGCGACCATTTTATTTATTAAATTGCTTAATAATATTGTTGCTTTTAAATAAATAACTTTTGCTAATTTTTAAAGTGCCATTAAAATTAAACGAATTTTGTTTTCCAATTTTGTCTAAACATTTGTCTAATATATATATATATATATATATATATATATATATATATATATATATATATATATATAAATTTAACCTGATACCGTTTCATTTACTGCTATTTAGTGTAAAGGGCTTTGTCTCACATATTAGTATTTGTTATTAACAATTCTAACAAGGTTAACTTTTACCTTAATTGAGTCGAGCTTTTTTCTAATCGTGACATATCAAAATTGTGACTAATAAAGGTTCTCTCCTTGATTGGATGGTTCCTAAATTTATCAGATAAAACTTTTAGTAGTAAAGTGCATGTACCGATTGTTTTCCAAGAATTAGGGCATGTATATGTTAGGATAGTATTTAAGGTGTAGCTTGTCAAAAATATAAATAGCTGATCGCTACCCGACGTAGTAGCTAGTCCGTGAATGTTAGTTAATTGTAACTAATCAAAAGAATTATTTGATAACTTCCGGAGAGGGGGTTATAATTTTATAACGTTGATGAAAAGAGGAATATTTCCCACCAAAAAACAACAATAAAAGTAAAAATACAAAAAGATCCATAGGACAATTGTTAAGATTTTAAAAAAATGATTTATTTAATCGTTTTGTAAAACTTGTCAATAAAAGTTGTATTGTTGTCCTCAGGACATTTAGTTGTAAACAATGTACGTAACACAAGGTGTTTGTTGCTAAGTTTTCTTTTGGCTTTCAAAGATAACTCCTATTCAGTTTGGATCAAAAAACTGTGAAGTGATTAATTTAGTCAAAAAATCAGTGAAGTGAACATAAACTTTTGAACGGTTTTAAACAAAAACTAAACTGCAGGTCCCGTGAAAGACTTTACGCCATTGTCGGTGTTTGAATTTTAACAAAAGTTTGTAAATTAGTGATAGAAATGTATCCACCCGGCGTCCATGTTAGTAAGGTGAACTAGACGTAGTTAATTTTAAGAAATATAAATTAGAATTGTATTTTAGCAAACTATCACTTAAACAAACTAACTTAGTATACCTTCCCGTCGCTACCCTCAGGACTTTTTTTCAGTTGTGAAATTTGGTAAAAATAAAAATAATTATTAAATAGCATATTTGGAAAGAGAGAGGCTCTGTTTTCTAATAAATATGGCTAAATTCACGCCCAGCGACTTTTCTTCTCTCTTAAAGTCAAGGGGACTCCCAACTTTCTTTGAGGCGGGTGCCCCCTTTCCAGAAGGCAAATAGGGTACATAGTGGCGGGACCTCGACTAATCCATCGGGGTTAGCCCTAATAAATAATACCCTTTTAAAAGGTATTCTCTTGAGTATGACTAACTTGAAAAACGAGCATAATGTAGTTAATCTTAGTATCTTTAGCAATAAGAACGAACTAAGTAGTATTAGAAACATACCTTATGACGGTAAAAACAGAAAGTAATAGCTTAATAGAAATAGCCTATATCTACTCCTAAAAGGAAAATTTAAAAAATCATGTTGTTACTTCATTTAGGGCAGAATTGGAGCCTTTACATGATGAAATTAACCCTATGAATTTGCCTAATTTGCTAGTCAGCCGACATCGCTGTCCTCAGCGTCAAATTTTTAATGACAGTTCTTTGGAACTCAATAAAAACTTACAAAGCTCTTCAAGCTACAAATCATTCAGTAAGCAATCTTTAGTATCTGCCGAATGCGGCCTTGAGTACAAAACATTAATTCAAAGCAACAAATTTGACAGTGGTACCCTAGAGGCACCAAATTTAACTAAATTAAATGACCTTTTTAAAACACTAAGATTGTAAGGCCAAGTTTCAGAGAAAAAAAAATAAATGACCTTTTGTCTAATTCAAATATTAAAGCTAAAGCTGCAGGGCGAACCATTAAAAACTCTCAAACCTCCGAAAAAACTAACGTTTCAGTTGTATTCAAAATTTATATGTAGGAAAAACTAACCCAAATACCATAACTAAGCAAATGGAAAATATTAATACTCCTTTCTCTGAGTTCACAGATAACCCAGAAGCACATTCTTCACCCCTAAAGGTCTTACAAAAATTGCGTGCCATAATTTTAACCAACAAGCCATAAAATCTTATTTTCAAAATCTAACAAATAAAAATTTCCAAAGTTTCAATTATATAACAAACTGTCCTTCATCAGAACAATAGTAACACAGAAACCTAAGAAAATGTATTTATTTACCAATAAACCCACAATTTTAATAAAAGAATCGAAAATCAAGTTAAAATGACGAATCCTTGGGACCCAGTGGTCAAAACTAATTCTAAATCCCTTAAAATGTTTGTTTTTAAGTACTGAACACATTACAAAGTTAGTTAGTAAAAGTATGAGAAAACACCAACAAATTTAATTTGATTAAGAAAAATGCAAAAATTGTACGCAGAATAAGCTAAAAATGAGCTAAAAATTACAATTTTTTAAGCCCAAATGGTCAACATGCCTGCTTCAGCCTCTTAAATTGTTGATTATGATCTGCTTTTTACATTAATGTGAATATTTACAACTTTAACTAGGATAACCCTAAAAAAAATAATTTAAATTTAGAATTGCGAAATTTTAAAAACGCAAAAAATTGAGGATAAAATGACGATTTCTCCTAAAAGATCAAAATGCCGTCTGTAAGGGCTCAAATTAAAGCTTAGAGTCTAAGGAACAAACTAGGATCAATAAGTTTCATAAACAGGTGGGTCGAACAAAATAGTTAGAAAAAAAAGGAAATTCGTTTTCATAAAATATTTTTATATATTGAAATGGATATTATTAATTAATTAATAACAAAAAGGCTAGTTTTTTTGCTAATAAATTGATTTTTTCAAAAAAATACATGGCAGACTGACGGAAACGAGAGAACATGTGTTTTGGGATCTAAGGACCCTAGAATGCAAAAACGCAAAATTCTCGGAGGGTGATTTTTGACATATACATAACTTACCTGCTACGAGATAGGAAATAATAAAAAAATTGTGTCAGTCAAGTATGAAACAGGGCAGTAGCCAGAAGGCAAAACATTCTTTAGGTACGCCAACTTTTTTTTAGTCTATAATAAACCAACTAAATATCTCTTTTAAAACGAGATATTGTGTTCTATCCCAGCCGGGTGATATTTTAACGAGATATTGTATACCAGGAAGTAGAAATTACACAAAATCAGAAAAGTCGTGTGTTCTATCCCAGTCGGGTGATATTTTATTTTTAGTTTTTTTAACCTATAATTTTGTTTGTAATTGTGTTTTAAATATCGGATATTGGTTAGCCCTGGTCGAACGTCTGTTCTACACCAATTAAATTTAACTGTGTATCACTGAGACTGTTATCTTATCGGAAGCTGCCGTCTTACCTTCTTTTACAGAGTAGATCGTTGATCTTCAAAAGTCTGTTGGTAGATTTTCATAGACGAAAATATGGGTATCCCTAAAGTAGGATATACACGCCACCAAAACCAGAAGCCGAGAAAAATTTTAAAAGTTTAATAAATATATTTCCGAAAAATGAAAGTAGACAAAACTAGTAACTAATGAAGAAAATCAGTTAGTATTCCAGGTTTTTGTACAAGAACGAGCATTAAAACTATTTTAAAACAACATAAGTACCATAGAAACATGTCGAGTTGCACGAACTAGAAGCTTTACAACCAGTCCCGACGAGAGCAGCTGGTTAGTTTCTTCATAAAATAAATAGGTACTAGAAAAAAACATTCGTGCCCAAATAAACGTTCTAGATTTTCAAAAAAGCTTATTGTTTAAAAAAGCCTCTTAAATGCGAATTATGCCTTATGAAACAGTGGCTAATATGTTTTGTTTATGTATCCTTCATTTTATGAGTGAACGTTTTTTCGTTTATAGATCGCAGAGTTCGATCCTCGCCGTTAGTAAACTTTTTAAATTTTGTTACATACATATATTTGACTACATTTCGTTTCAACCTATCTCAGTATCTGTCAAGCGTTGTAATGTGTATTATGTGACGTGTTGTTCGATTTTAAAAGTATTGATATTTATTTTAATTACTTTTAGTTACTAATTAGGTTCTATATTTTTTCTGATAGGTCTGATGATGCCCGATCGGGTGAAACCCATTCAACCGTTTAACTTAAACGTATAACTGAGACATAGACTTAGTGCCTGTTTGCTGTTTAATTTATATATAAAAATATGTTTTCGAGATATTTTCTCAATTCCATTTGTGTGTCTATTAGGATAGAGATAGTTATCGATAGGTTATCAATATATCGACACCGCCCCTGATTATTGCGCAAAATTTGGAATTTCTTTAATAAGTAGTATTCTAAAGGCCGCTTTACATGCTGCAATTCTTTCTTGCAAGTTGCAATAGTCTTGAACAAAAGCATGCGCAGTGGCAAGATATTTGTACCTTTCGTCAAACTGCGCATGCCTTTGTTCAAGACTATTGCATATTGCAAAGAAGAATTGCAGCATGTAAAACGGCCTTTACATTTCTATTAGTTATATTGTTGCCTCATATTCCACTCGTATCAAAATCTTACCAGTTAATTTCAATGTCATTCTTGATTTTTGTTCAAAATTTTAAGGTTATCGAAGAAAGTCAGGAAGAAAGCAATTTTTTATATTGATTTTTAATTTTGTTTTATTAGGTCAACCTTTTATTGTATTCTAAAGGATTCGTACCAGTGCTTTATGAATACATCACTAAATTTGACACGATTCGTATGAAAAATTTGATTTTAAATAATAACGTAATAAAAAACAAGCAGTTTCTTACACCAATTTTGAAACATTATACTAGGCCGCCATTTTATGCACAAAATTTGGAGTGAATTGGATTAGTTGATTTTTTAAACATTTTACTAGAGAGCCATTTTGTTCCAGGGATCATGCAACGTAAAAATCTGACAAAAACTCAGAGGGTGATTTTTTCATTATTACAAAATACTTTCTCAAATGTTGTTGAGGTTTGTTTGTTAAGTCCTGGCAAAAACATTTTTTTTTTTGTATATAATATTAGTTAATAACGCTTAATATAGGTAACCCAAGACCGACATTTGTACACTTTTTGATTACCTGTTAAACAAAAAATAAAACAAATTGTGGGTGCTTTATCCTGTAAAAAAAACTTACCACTTTATTTTTGTGATCCCTCCCACTAGCGTAAGACTATACCGGGTGCCAACGAATCTACTTGATTTTGATGACAGAATAATACAATCGCTAAGTTTTAATGGCGACCCTTTTTAGACAAGCACTTTTTGAAAAAAGGATTTTTCTGCGAATCTAACGGTACTAACTTTTTTGAGATTGGATTAAAAATAAGCTCAAAAATTAAATATTACTAAGAAAAATACTCGATAATCAATTATTTACTTGTGCCATTGTACCATTGTAAGTGTGTCATGGATATCCATGCTGGATATTAAGTAGGATTTTTAATTGTGACAGTTGGTTGATCAAGATATCAGATATCGTCAAAGAATTTGGGCGTGCAAATCTGTATCTTTGGCTAACAAATACTTCAGAGTATTAAACAAAAATATAACTTCAACTAACTTCAATAACGCTGTAAAATGTAAAAGCACAATATTCGTAGTTGTTCAAAGTGCATTCCTCCTTGTTCACGACACATTTCCGCTCGTTCAATTGCTTCTCTCAACACGTTGTGCAGCATTTGAGGTGTAATACTTCTAAATACACATACAATCCTTTCTTCTAAGATTTGAAGAGTGGCTGGGGCTGTTACATAGACTCTTTTTTAACATATCCTCAAATAAAGACATCGAGAACAGTGAGATCCGGTGAAAGGACGGGCCATCGTATTGGGCCATTGGTTGCAATAACTTTATTATTAAAATGTTTAATTAAATAATTAAAAACTTCTCTGGTATTGTGAAGGGGTGCTCCATCTTGCTGGAAGTAAATTTGGCGTAAACCTTCTAAAAGTAGATCATTAGGATGTTGGTTAATTTCAGTTTGGAGAAAGCCTAATTACCTAACCCCTGTTAATTGGTCTTGAAATAAAATTGGCCCAATTATTCTGTTACCAACGACACCAGCCCAGACATTGACACCAAACCTTTCTTGAAAATTTCCTTCTCTCATTTCATGTCGATTTTGTTGGGCCCAGTAACGAGTGTTTTGCTTGTTAAACGTACCATTATTAGTAAATCTGAATTTGTCAGAAAATAAGATAATGTTGATAAAATTTGGGTCAATTCTACAATTTTGAATCAACCAATCACAAAACAATCGCCATCGTCAGAATACAAATGTTGTAACTGGTACTTAAAAGCTCGATATCCGTGTGTCTTTAGTATTTTTCTAGCTGACTCATGACTTAAACCCAGTTCATGATTGATTTTTCTTAAAGAAACGGTTTTATCAACTTCAGCCATAGCAAGAACGTTAATCTCCATTTCTTCATTTATAATAAATCTGCCTTCCGCCACTTGATTTCCTTCTTGATGCCTAAAACGATTCTCGAGATATGGAAAATACTGATGGACTGGATGCTGCGGGTCGGGGTATCTCTGAGCATACAACTCAGCAGCATTCCTTGAATTTTTATGACATTCTTCAAATATTAATAACATATCGACTTTTTCACTTTCGAGTATACATTATTTTGACTTTTGAAAACAAAAATAATACTGAAAATCAAAAAAAACAAGGACATCTTATATCTACTGAGAAAGAATAGGTGTGTCATCGTCAAAACAAAAAATCCTACTTACTATCCAGCATGGCTATCCATGGCACACTTGATAAAAGTAAATAATTGATTATCGAGTATTTCTCTTAGTAATATTTAATTTTTGAGCTTACTTTTTTAATCAAATTCTAAAAAAGTTAGTACTGTTAGATTCGCAAAAAAATCATCTTTTTAAACGGTGCTCGTCTAAAAAGGGTCGCCATTTGAAAAAAAAATAGTTAGACACAAAAATTTGATTTTATCAACTTCTCTTGTTCCTGGCTATCAGACTGATCACTAAAACTTAGCGATTGCATTATTTCGTCATCATTTTAGGTCCTTAGATTCATTTGCGTCCGGTCATGCAATTTTAAAAATGGCTATAAAAAAATTTAGTAGGCGTAAAAAGTTTTTTAAATGTCACGTTCTAATTCAAAATTGTCTCAAGAATCCAAAAATGTAAAAATATACAGAGTGTTCCATCTAAAAAATCGAAACTGGAGTCATTTCCGGTGAAACCGGAAAGTGAAAAATATGCGAAAACTCTCCTCTTTATGTACCATTTACCCATACCAAATTTCGTTTTGATACATCAAATACTTCAAAAGTTATGGCCTGTCTAATAGATTCGTTGACACCTGGTATAAAAGAAAAAAATTGTTTTTATATGCAAAAAGGTAAAAGAAATCGGACGTGTTTTCCATTTTTTTTAAAAAGCTAACTGTTATTGAAATAAAAAATATTTTTGGTTTTTGGGGGGGGGCTGTTACTCTAGCTACCCTGCTTAGTAAAAAATGCTGCTATATAGACAGAGATAAAAGTTTCACCGTTTTGTAAAGAGCTAAAACCTTTTGAAATAACAAAAATGTAGTTGTTTGTTTTTTATTCCCAAAGCTACCCCGCATTGTAAAGAAAATGCTTAAAAAGAAATAAAATTAGACCGTTTTTTAAATAAAAAGTGATCTGGTTTTTATGAGGGTACTTCATTCCCCTAGGGCTAACCTAGAATAAAAAAAAATGTATTTTTATACAAAACATAGAATAAATTTGACGTGTTTCGCCGTTTTTTAAACAAATTTATCCTGTATAGTGGTTACTTAAATTTTTCTTTTTGCCGTCGTTAGTATTGGTATATCCTGTGGTTTGAAAAAAACTTGACTCGTTTCCGCACTCGCAGTTTTTGTTAGTGTGTTGTGAATGGTGAAAAATTAAAAAAATATAAGCGTTTTTACTTATTCAAAAGCATTGGTTTTCTACTTTTAAAAAATCTAGATAAAATGATAGTGACTATCCATGCATTTTTTTGGGATAATTAGATGACAAAAATTAAAAATCTAATACAATGACCTACCTAGATACCCATCAAAATGCCTATTTGTAGAGCATTTAGACCGTATATTTTCAATGTTTCCACCTTTTCAAATAATTGTAAATTTTAAAATCTCTAACGCCAAAACAGCCCTCAAGCGTTGAGCCCCTGTTATACAAGATTTTTTTTGCTCTGGATCACTTGTAATTTTAACTGTTAAAATATTCGCAGTAGAGCATTTAGACCGTATATTTTCAATGTTTCCGCCTTTTCAAATAATTGTAAATTTTAAAATCTCTAAAGCCAAAACAGCCCTCAAGTGTTAAGCCCCTGTTATACAAGATTTTTTTTGGCTTTAGATCACTTGTAATTTTACCTGTTAAAATATCCGCAGTATTTCACTTTCACCCTATATTATGCCTAAAGTTATTACTAAAAAGCTATATGCATATACAAACTGTTTTATCTGTAGGTAGAGGAATTAGTTAGGAGAGAAGTTCAAGTTAAAAGCGAATTTACCAATTTTCTTAAAATAACTAAACCACTTAAACGTAAATGGTGTTTTGACTTAATAAGATATAAATAAAACTAAATAAAATAAAATTAAAATAATGATCTTAATATTACGAATTTTAATATTTAAAAAACAAAGAAAAACTGCATCTTTCCAAAGTTGAGAGCTTTTATTAAATAGACAAAGAATTTTTTTTTCAAATAATCTCTACAATATTTGGATCTAAACAACAAATAAATTGCAATATATTTTATATCTATTTCTATAGACGCCCTTTCGTACTCAATAACTTGATTACCTGCCTAAAATCATATAAACACAGATTCTACTTTCGGAAGCGTCTATTTGTTTAGAAACAGAGTACAAAAAATATGGTTATCTATATCTATAAGGGAATTTAACCAGTCGATCGGATACAGTACGGCGCCACAGCTTCCTTAAGCTGTGACGTCGCAGACTGAGCTACTCTGGGCACAGCTTAAGAAAGAACTCCCTAAGCTGTGCTCTGGACGTTGTGCAAGGTCCACAGCGTCGGCCCCGTGCATTGTGCTACGCTGAAATCCCTCGATGTGGTTAAATTATTTTGCATCGGATGGATACTCTATTCAAAGTATTAATAGTCTTTGCTAAAACTTTTCGTAATGTGAAAAATTGCTGAAAATTTAAATACTGCATTTATAGTCTTGTCTTGAAAAGTCTCTGTTGTAAATATTAGTACTGTATGATATGTCCTATTTTGAAATTTCGTAGCGGCGTCACTTTTCTCGCCTTTTAAAACAATTTTTTTAGTTTAAAACGGATTTTGTTGATGTTTGTTTTTTGTTTGATGATATCTTCTATATTAGGTAATCAAAATTATTTTTTAAGCTAATTGGGTTGTGTACCTACTTATTTTAGACAACATGCCTCTTCCGATTTTAGCTTCAAAGTGGAGTATTTAAAATCTAATTTTGACCAAAAACCATAACTTAAAGTACAATTCAAATCAAAGTGACAACGATCACACAGGGACGTAGCCTCCATTAAGACTGTAAGACGCCGCGTATCCAATCTATTCTTGTTAAAGTAACAGTAATTACTTCTACTTAGATCAATTTTAATCCAAACTACAAACATACACAACATTCTCGTTTTTTTAAGCTTTGCTTTGAAATATCAATATCATTGCTGTTACTTTAGCTCTAGAGGCGACGACACATCTGATATAGGTTAAGCTGGCGGTTAAGGCAGCACTACGCGCCTTAACCGTACGAAAATCACAACTTATTATTAATATATGTATTTTAATAGTATTGGTTTACTCACATTTCAGTCAACCGTAACGCACAACTCTAGTTACCAATCTAGGAATGATTGTTTCTTAGAAAGGAAATGCATCTTGGAGAAAAAATGATTATTTATTATTTCTTTAAAGGAAATAACACATAAAATGACATGATTAAAAAGAGTATATTTTATAATTTCCTGACAAAATTGACAGCTTCTCGATTAGAAAAGCGTTTTACATTATGCACTGATCCGATGCATATGCGAAACTGCCCAACGCATAAAAACAATAAAAAAATAAATGTAAATTGTTACATATTTATGTAATGTTCAAATAAGTTAGGACACTAAATTTAAGTTAGCATTTATGGGTCCAATGTGCACATGAATAATGCTTATACATAATAAAATATTTATGTGAGCAAGGACGAGTATCAGGGGAGCAAGAGAAAGCGAAACCAGTGGTTCGCTTGGACAGGAACAACATAAGGATATATAAAGAAATTAGTCGAATGGACCATCGAAAAATCTTAAGAGTAGTAAAAAAAATTAACACTCTACCAATCCCTGATTGGTTCAAGAGCAAATCCCATTCAAAGCGACCTTGACTGTTACCAAATCAAAGCGCGCAAATCGACCATGAAACTGGAGACAATGCCTAAAAAATAAGTATTTTTTGAATTATTAATTTAAACGTATAAACAGTAATTAATATTCACCAAGACAGACAAGAAAAGAAACAATATTAAAATATGGTTTATATATCTATATTAATCAATCGAATAACAAATTAGGATTATACTATTAAAATGTATAATAGACCTAGTTCTTGCAGTAATGTAATATTATATGTTTATTGAAATTTTAAGCGATTTTATATTTAAACTGGCAGGGCATTCCACATTTGCGTGGCTAGAAAAATGAATCAGCGCTGAGAATCCGCAGTCCTGTGCCGCGGTAATAACAAACTGATTGTTTATGTCTAAAGCAAATATAGTATGAGAAAAATTGAGAATAGCAACGGCAAAGATGTCGAGCTTGGCGGGACTCCTCGTATCACAGACAGATTTAGAATCTGGACTAAAGTTCTTTGAAACTGTACTAACTACGAAACAATTTTATCGATTATTTAAGTAGTTTTTGAAAAATTCAAATTAGATAACCCAAAATGCAATTTAGATAATAGTTGAGTGGAGATCAATAAAGCGAAATATTATATTTCCACCGTACCATTAAAAGTAAAGTAAATCCACTAGAATTAGTTGGGGTCGAGTTAAAAGTTTTGTGGCAAGGCTTTACCACCACTTTTAAAAGAAGTATATTGAAAGTATTTTTCATGATGCTTTCCCAAAAGTGGAGGAAATATGTAGATTAGGGTGGATCAAAAGTGAAATTTTTTATTTTCTGAAAGGGGTAGGTTTTAAAAGTTGTTAAAAAGGGAAAAATTATTGCAAAAATTTGCATCAATGATTAATCAAATATTTAAAAAAAATACCTACTTTTAAGGCAAAAACACATTACTCATTACATACTTTTTGAATATTTTTTTCATATGCTGATTTATGATTCAACTAGAATTTCTTAAAATATACCTTAAATCATTATAAAAAACGCAACTTTGGGATTTTTGAAAAATCCGCAATTTTTGTCTCCATATGCAAACTTTTGCGCAGACTCAAGATCTAATCCGATAAAGCTCAGTTTTTACAGGAACGAGAAGGTAGGCAAAATACAACTTTTAAAACTTACCCCGTTAAGCACATCAAATATTTACTTTTTCTGTCCACCCTAATGTGGATCATGTCATTAAGAAAAAAATAAGAATGGGGAAACTTAATGGCATACTAAATGAGAATGACACTGTACAGGTGCTAATTACTTTTCTGGCTCCCAATGATTGACAGTACAATCAACTATTCAGAAAACGAAAGATATTTCTGGAAGAAAACGATTCTTTTTAGAGCCAAAATATTAGTATTAAAGAAAAATGCTACTGGTATATTATATTGCTATCAAATCTATTCGTATGCAAATTAGTTTTGACCCAACTGTATTGTGTCAGCCATAAACGAACAAACAACCCAATATTTGGAAACGTATGTTAGAATGGAATGATACAAAGTTTTATTTGCCCACTCTGTAAAAGACGAGCGTTCTCGATTTAAAATAGCTTAAACACCTCTACCTTTTTGTGATGAGGTAGAGTTGTCAATTATCTGTTTCATAAAATATTTCCCCAAACTAATAAAATAAGAAACTAATATTATTTAATTAACCTAATAGACTAATCAAAATGGCGAGATGTTTAAAAAGAATTGCCTTTTCGGCAATCTACGTTTATTTAAAATAATACTCTATACATTTTTATATTTCTACACGCTGACTGCATCTGAAAACAGGGACGTCGAAACGACTTACCATACGCTCCAGGGAAAACGGTACTAAAATAAAAGAAAGCCAACCAATGCTGAATCTGCTCATGGGAAAAAAAGCAAAAGTGGCAAGTTTGTGCGGTGTTTCCAAACAATTTGATGCACTAATTATAAATGGTTAACAAGAAGTGTTTTTATTTTGTCAGCATAAATTGCAAATAAGCAATAAACAATACGAAATCCAAGTCCGCGGTTCTTCGTCCATTTTTTATAGCAAAATAAATATAGAAATTATTTTTTGCTTCATTATATCTGAAAATGGGAAATCAAATATTTAACAATAATAGTTATTGATGTCCCCTAAAAAATGCGTCAGTGATACAGGATACTTGGGTAAACCAAAATTTAAATGTTTGTTAATAAAAAGAAACACCTTGAAAGGTAACTGTTTTTATTTTTTTTTTGTTTTAGAATCTTCTAAGTATGAATGGTACAAGAATGCTAAGACAACTGGAAGCTAATGTCCTTGCAGGATTCAACAGTCCCATAGAAGATTCTCCGAAACAATTCGACTTAAGCGCCGCATTTTATTCTGACTCAATTGCTTGGATATCGCCTAATGCACCGAAAATGAGTCACTGGAAAAGGATATCAAAAATCTTTTCGATTAAGATGTGGATATTTTTCCTAACTTCTGCCTTATTTTGGATATTCATGGTCCGTTACATACATAATATGCACTTGTTTGAACTTTCATTTATGGTGTTTCAGATATTATTGGAGCATTCCATATCCAAACATCAAATTCAAAATAAACTGTCTTTTAGAATAATGCTTTTAGCATGGATGGGAGCATTTTTAGTAATTTCTACTTTATTCAAAAACTCGTTGCTAATAATCTTAGGAACCGAGAAACGTGACCCAGAACTATATTTTATAAAGAATATTTTAAGTGCCTCCCACTTAAAAATTACTTCTTACATTGATCTTTCTAACCTCTATGTCGACTTTCAGAATAACAAAGAATATCCATTTAATTTTGAGAAAATTGTACATTGTGAATCAGTATTGGGATGTGTTAATCGGACAGCATTTGAAAGGGACGTAATTACAACAGCTCCCAAAGCAATAGTTAGATACAACTGGATACCCAAATATTACATAAATAACAAGGGAGAAGTGTTGGTGAAAGTTAGCAGAGACGTTATAAAGCCGTTTTTCATACATTTAATATTTTCGAAGGGATATCCTTTATATAACCAAATTAATGAAATATTAATAAGAATGTCAGCAAGTGGTTGGTTTGATCATGTATATAATGAAATGAGGTTCAAAATTAAAAGAGCAACAAATCCATTGCTGTTTGAAGCAGAGAGGATTGGAATGAGCAAATTTAGTTTTGTTTTTATAATATGGGCGATTGGGCTATTTATTTCAGCTGTGGTTTTCGCCCTCGAAATAGTTTTTCGTTCGAAGAAACCTTAGACGAATACACATAAAAACATTTTCTTATGGCTATTATATACATACACAAACAAGGAATTATATGAATGATTCTGAATGAATCCCGTAAAGAGTATTGGAGTAGCTGGGCTAACAAAGGAGGGTAGTAGCAGTAAAAAATTGTATTTAATATATTAAGAATAAAGTTAATTTCCATATACATATACAAAAAGCGTATTTTTGATAGCACTTATTAAACAAAGAGTCCTATCTAACATACTGTATAGTGTATAGTAGACCGAGCACACCCAAAAGCAGTTCACAACTCAATTAAATTTATTGGAATCATGTTATTAGTGTAGACTATTTAAAAATTAATCAAGAGACAGAGCAAATCGTAACAAAATTCTTAACAAAGGGTAAAATTGGGGTACATGTTGTTATTGGCATTAACTGGTAATGGCTCTAGTAGTATTTGGCAGAGCTGTCAGTACTTTAAGCAAAATACTTGGAAAAAGTAATTCAAATACTTTTCGAAATTCGAAATACTATACTTCAAATACAATTTATTTTATGGTAATTATACCTAAATTCAATTACACCCTAAAAAGTATTTGGTATATGGTACCTGATTTCCCAAAAAAGTATTTGAGTAAATATGAATTTTACTTTAAATAGAAAAGTAATTAAAGTACTACCAAAAGTATTTCAAATCCTCCAAAAGTCCTCTGAATGTTTAAATCAAGTATTTTGCGCGTTTAAATTTGAGTTCAAGAAATAGAGGCGATCCGTAGCATTTACCACTGCTGCTCGCTTATTGGCGGAAAACTATGAACAATCTTTGCTGCGTAGAGATATTAGTCGTTCCGACGTGAACCGACATGTTTCGTAAGGCAGCCAATATCGAAATGAAACAATGTTAATTCTGGTTTGTAACTCGAAATCGGGATAAATTAGATAAGTGTTCAATTTAAATGTGTCTCTTCTTGCTGGTTATAAATATTCCACATTTAATACCTTTACATTTAAAATAAATAATTCACGAAAACCCTGCAACGTGTTAGAAAGAGAGGGAACATTCTGACAATAACTGTGAAGTCTATTGAAATACATTGCTTCTTATGGCAGGGTTTTTGACAATTTTGACAAGATGATGTTATCAAACCAGGAAAAAAGGTCCATATAATGACAAAAGATTATACAGGGCTTTCTATTTAAAACAAGATACACATTTTTTTTACTATCCAATTTTAAAACATTTGTATTTAAGATTTTTTGCTATCTCTTAAAATATAGCTTGTAGATCCCGCTTAAAACAAACAGAAACCCTGTGCATATTGGGTACGATATACGGTAAATTGGTACTTTCAGTGCAAACAATCGTTCAGAAAAGTTGGTATTGTCAGAACCGCTGTAGAAATAAATAATTTAATGCTTTACGGTATATTTTTGTTTACCTTACTAATATGAGGTTGGTAAATAAATTATTATATCAGGGTCGGTAAGTGTTACCAGGCCACACTTACCGGACTGTCATAAAAAAAAACAAAATATTAAACAAACAATGCAAGTATGGTAACTACAGTACATGAGCGCAGGGTTTGGACGTAAGATATCGGAAGATATGAATTTTTAAAACCGTTAAAATAATACTATTTTTTCAGAAGGCATGATTTAATAGCACGAGTACAACAAAAAAAAATACGTGTAAATTGAGGACTTTTTTTTGGGTCGAATTTTATTAAGGAGTTAAAACATGTAATAACAGAAAATGTGGATTTTAGATTGATGATAGTGGGGCGTCGCTGCTCAGTACAGTCCGACGCACAGATCTTGAGCTGGGACGTCTGAAGGGAAAATGCACAAAAAACACATCACTTTGTGTGTTGTTGAGAAGCGTTTCATGTTTCGTAGATTTGTTTGACTCGTCGGAACTTTACTATTTTTTGCCCGCATAGTTTCTGTAAGCCCACGACTCGTACGTCAGACTTTATATGTATGATGTGCACATAAAAAAGTAAAAATATCCATTATAGATAATACTTTAAGGTCCGCGAACAAAACTAGAGCAGAAATCTCAAGTGAATTCGGAGCAAAATTCGGCTACTTTTCAGCTCAATGGAGACAAGGAAAATACTGATTTGTCACTTTTGTGGATCGATGTAACTTCCTTAAGAAGATATCAAAGTGAATTAAAATCCTCAAATGTATGTACAGCTGCACATAAATCACATGATAGATGCAGGGTAACAGGTCCATGTGGGTCCACGAACGAAATCACATTAGTCTAACGAACGAGTCGGATGTTCAGTCAAATGCAACATGTGGCAGTTGACCTTTAGAAACGCGTCATCGTTTAGTAAAAAACAGTTAAGTTTTTTGAAAAAACAAATTAAAGTAAAGTGTATCTAAATTGTATAACCAAATATCGGAAAGTACAGTTTTTCAATAAACAAAAAGGTAAACTTAAGAAATCATGGTTCTTGGGATTAGACCGTGTCAAAATGGAATCACTTTCCGACGTTTCGCCTTCGATTGCACGAGACATCTTCAAGGATGATCTCGTGAAGTGAAGATCCCTGAAGATGCCTCGTGCAATCGAAGGCGAAACGTCGGAAAGTGATTCGATTTTGACATGGTCTAATCCCAAGAATCATGATTTCTTAATTGACCACAGCCGTGAAAGCTTTCGTTCTATGTTAAAAAGGTAAACTTTTTTTTAACAGAAAAAGAAATATATAAAAAATACTGACAATAAAACAACGTACTTATACTCGACTATTTTTTCTACGCCACTTAATAAGACATTGAAAAGTCGACGCGTTTTCGAGTTACTCCGATATCCTCTTAAAAGCAAACATATATCACATATGTAATGTTAAACTCAATTAAAGTCCAACTTATATCCAGTTTCTTCAAATTTCATGCAGTAGTAGTAGTCCCGTACATTGTTTTCTTCGTCGCTTAATAAGGTTTAGTTTCCTCAAACTTCATACACAGCTAGTGGCTTTGTATAAAGATTTAATGCTCTCCAGTGTGCTGACTCGACGATACATAATTAATTGCTGACATAGCTTTATGGAATACTAAAACACCATTAAAGCCATATCAACAACTAACCAGATATCGATTGTTTGATTGGAAACTGCGATGCTTCTGGTTCTTGTTGATTTGATCATATTCCTTCCGAATGTTCGATCTAGTCACAAATTCACATCATTGTGACTATAAACGAACACTCGTAGAAAATATGAAAGAGTAACACTACTTTATTATTGCAAAACATACTCGTATGAAAATCAAAAATTCTACTATAGAAACTTTTAAATACAGTTCGTAAGCTTCACACAAAAATAAACATTTTATAAATTTTAAAATTTTGGTGATATCATAAATAAGTCAATGTAATGTGTTTTCTCAGGGTTTTCGTAGAGCTCGTAATTCTTTTGTCACAAAGTCTACCAAGTCGTAATACTACATACTATAACTTGTGATGCTCCAGCACCACACCCCCCTATCATATGGTTGAGATTAGCTAAATTTCAGTTAAACTTTGCACATATCCCTTATCGAGGGTTAGTTTTATACAAAAAGATACTTTTGATCCAAGTCCAAGGTGTTTTGAATTAATTAATGTCGGTCCGAAAAAAATTTGCAACCCCCTTTGTTAAAGCAAGGCACTAGCTGGTATTAAAATTACTTTGAATAAAACAAGTGTAAGTGGTAGTTTTGATGGGGGTGTGCGTTTATTTTGATATCTTTTGGTATCCATCTTCGAAGGAACTTTTTTTGTCTTACTTTGGTTATAGGAACTTTCTAAACTACCCCTTTTCGGACATTATTTGTATTAGTTTAAATGATGGATTGCCCTTAAGTGAATACTTAACTTTAAAACTAGATTATCTGGACAACGGCTTATATTTTTCTAACAAGGGTACCTTTTTGTGTAAATATGTCTGTCTTTTTTTCAAATATGGTACAAAAATTAAGAAAAAATGGGGTTGTTAAGTTATTACCAAAATAATCCCCTAGTGCGTCAAAACTTCCTCTTACGGTTTTTTAACTAAGATTATTTTAATAACACTTTATTGTCATAGTTATTTTTCGAGAACATTACAACCTCAAAATAGTAAAAAGTAAATCACAAATTTAAATAAAATTAAATGAAATTAAACATAAAAGACATACAAACATCTATTCACACCACCAAGCACAAACAAGTCAACCACACTATTTGTTCAAGAATCGATATTAATGAGACTAATCTATTCCAAGCCAAAAAACAAACAAAAAAAACATTAATAATTGATCGATAAAGTCCGTATTATTATTAATACAGTTATAGTAAGGACTCTTTTTATGCAATGTTGTTCTAGGCTGTAGTACACTAAGGACGCTGTGTCCCTTGTAACCATGTTTTTATATAAAAAAAAGTTCATTTCTAGGAAACGCATGAAACTTTTCTTTGCAAATAAACATATATTGCAAAATATATAAAGTATAACGACACACAACGATAATTTTGCATTACTTGAAAGTGCGGCTTACAAGATTCTCTTTCTGAACGATTCTGTGAAAAAATACTCTGTGATTCTACAGAATTAATACTACTAATAATTCGCGTAAGAGAAAATGGGTGTATGCAAATTTTGACTGAAATTCCCTTTTCACTTCTACTTTAACTAAAAACTTTTTTATTACTTACCATCCTTAGGGTTGTAATATGCATGTTTTGAATATAACGTTGGCAAAGGAGTTTCCGAATACCCTAGATATCGGTGATGTGTTTTGCATCTATGTTAGTACATCAAGAAAACTGATTTAATTTCTAGAAATCATTAATTCATTAAATCCTAAAATTTAAGTTACAATGGAATGAGAGACTACCAATGAAATAAACTTTTTATACATAAACATACAAATATAGATATAAAAAGCTTTTATTTGATGGGGTAAAATGTAATTATTTAAGATTAAAATAAATTCGTATTTTCCTGGAGATGCGACGCTTATGCTAATCGCAAGTCAAATTTTTCTTAAGTCTGAATAATAACATTTCTACTCAATTAATAAGACACTTCCAAAATTTTATATCCCCCTTGACTTGCGAGAAATCGACGTAATTTAGGTCAAATCAAGTTGAAGCGTATAACAAATGTAATGTTCTCAGACATGCCAGGGTTGCCATGTGCTGATATGTCTTTTAATAATTGCCAAACATTAAATTATTACACCAATCAAATCTAAAACAATAATAAAAATATTTCTGATAAATAAAAATGTCCTAGCGATGTATTTTTTTAAATCTGAAACTTTTAATGTTTTGTTTTGTCTGGACGTTGCTTTTTACGGAATTTCAATATCCCTGTTAATTTCCGGGAAATCGGCGTTTACAGTTTTAAGTGAAACACCCAATATAATAAGAGAAAATAAGTTGTCAAAACTGTGACCCAATTTGGGCAATATTGGGCAAACTGGAAGAAATATATTGACAAGAATTAGAAAACATTTACATTTACATTTTAAATAATAATAACAGCAGGAATTTCAGCTCATTACATAAATAACAACCATTTTGTAAACAATTTACAAACTAAAAATAACATGAAACATTCTACAACAGCTTGAAATTAAAAAGTCGTTAATAAATAATATTTTAACAAATGACCACCTGAGCTTAGCCAATATGCCTTTATTCTTTCACTTTTTTACTTTTCCATTTACTTTCATAAATTAAATTAAAGAAGTAAACAAAAACGAACAAAGAGAACATAAAAAGTATGTTATACTAAAAGGAACCCCCCCCTTCCAAGCGAATGAAAACGAATTGATAAGCAAAAAAAAAATATACTAAAAAACAACTGGAAGTATAAAGCGGTTTAGTAAAAGTAAATACTTACGTCTTGACGATTATCAGTATGGTTTTACAAAAATAGTAGAACAATAAGCCCTAATGACAGACTGTTAATCAACTAGCTTCTAAACTAAACAAAAAAACCAATTGTAATGTTCATGGATCTAAAAAGTGTAAAGGATCAGTCCATCTAAGGGCCACTTCTGTACTCCCTTTTGGTTATTATCTTTACAAAAGGCTCATCTTTGTGGTCAGTATTACACCTTTGCTAACGACACTGCGTCTATACTGAACTGAAATACACTCAAGGTTTCGTTGATACCAAACTAGAGTTAATATAATCGAAAGTTTAGAAAAATTAATACAATTTTAAAAACTGAAACGGGCGGATATCAGAATTGTGCTTTTATATTAGACAAACAGGAAGGCGTGTTCAACAGGGTCTCCGCTCAATGTTGATTAGAACAGCCATGGGGAAGTAACTAATGGCTGTGATATGAATATAAAAGAAACAAATCACACCAGTAGTTCCTTCTCCATAGCAGTTACTCAGCACTTAGGCAAGCTTCTAGCCGATTTGCCAAAACAGTCTACCTTGGTGTGCTAACCAAGTGAGATATCAGAACAATCACAGGGCTAGATCACCAAAGATAAACGGTTGGACATGGTCTGAAGATCTTGGTAGATTGTAATATATTTGAGCTAAACTAGAAATAATATTTAAATTTGTACTGACATATACTTGATTAATTCTAAGTTTTTAAATAAGGTATAAATGTTTAATTAATATACTAACTTAATGAGAATACGGAGTAGCTTTCTATAATTTGCAAACTTTTTCATTATATTTTAAAATCCTAGTAGTTAATAAATTAAACGTATTAAACAATTTTCACAAAAACATGAGTAAGAATATCAAAATCACATATAATAAAATTATATGCTGAATCTCAAATCATTTTTTCACACTGACGCGAATTTTATTTAAATTATTTCCGTTTATCAGGTGGTCTGAACTTACGGGGCTAAGGACGAAAAGAAACATGAAACTGGATTAAAATATCCGAATATTATTAAACTATTGTAAAATATGTAGAAAAGAAATGCATGATCAGTACCAATGGTACCTATTGGAAGCATAGGCGCCCGTTTGGAGGGCATCGGGGGGAAGCTTGTCCCCCTATAATTGCAAATATTTTATATCGCATTTAAAATCGCAAATATTTTATATCCCACCGTAAAGACGTATTTATCTAAATTAAATTTAATATAAAATAAAACGAAAAGCTAGGACTTTTTCCTTTTATTCTCATAATTCTTTAAAGGCGCACATCAATATTTGACGAGTGCGTCAGTTTGGATTTGCGCGGCACTGATTATAATAAAGTTATAAAAAAAGTCTTCTATTTTTATACCCCCACCCTGGGGGCATTTGATTACCCTTAAAAAAGTTAGTAGGGCAATTACGTTGTTAACGATAAAACCCGTAAAATTTCCTTTATAGTTATATAATTAATAAACCCCTGAAAACGGAATTAAAAGCGATTAATTTTTTTTACAAATAAATACATTTTTCCCACTATAGAATGTAGCTCTAGGAATATGAAGCAGCCTCCAAAAAAAATGAATATTTATATGTTAAAGCGTTTGGTTAAAAAAAAAACGTGAAACACAATTTTTCTTATCTTTGTATATAAAACATTTTTTTCCATTATACAGGGTAGCTGTATTTTTAAAAGACAAAACAGTCTTTAAAAAATACAAAATATTATTTCCATAATACTTAACTTTTTTATGAAACGGTAAAACAGGGAAAAATTATTTATTTTTGTTTTATATAAGGTTATATAAGTTTACTTTACTCTAAGGGGAGAAAAGGATAACTTAAAATGTTCAACTGTAAAATGCCAAGAACTTGCATTTTTTGTGTATACATTTTTTTTTCAGCTAAACAAGGTGAACTTACCGGGGTAAAACAGATTTTAAAAGCGATTTTTTTTTTCAGATACTATTAATATTTTTAGAAACTGGCAAAACAGATCCAATTAATTCTTTCTTTACATATATAAACCTCAACTTGAGAAAGCTATTGACATATATACAAATACGGAAAAATACTATGTTTGCCACACATATGTATATATAACAATTTCAACATATTTGTTGCCAAAAAATCTCCCATGGGTAACAGCCCATTTTTTTTTTGAAGCACCTATATTGGTAGTGCTAGAGTTAGTATTATATAATTTACAGCAAAAAAAAAATTGTTAAAATTTGTTGGTTGAAATTGTTCTCATCTCATAACGTGTTAATTTCAGTGTATAGCTACGGGTCTAGGTTTCTATATTTAAAGTATAAAAGTCAATGGCAGATCTGGTTGAACTGGAAATGGTATCGGATCCATTAACATCCCAATCCCAAAAGACTACAAAAAATTGTTACGTATACCTATATTCATAGCTACCCGCTATCACTACATGTTCGTATTTACAGGGTGCCTCGGTATATTTTGACCCTTGCTTTACTTCAGTTTGTGTTAAAAAAAATCAAAATAGTTAAATCCAAAGAGCAATTGAAGGGTTTAGAATTTTCATACAAAAATATTTAAAAATATGCAGATATCCCAAATAAAAGTTATGACGCAAGTATGTGTTAAATCACCACTCTCTACTTGCATTTTTAAATTATGCGTCCAATTCTAAGCATAGTTGTAATTACATACCTTACATCTAGAGTAATTCATTTAGAACTAATTATATAAAAGAAGTAATGCATTTCTAAGATAAAAAACTAAAAATCGACCATTTGAAGATTTTGAATCGGTACTAAGAGAGAACGGTTGTCGGTTGTAGACAGTAAAAAATAATAGCACTTTTTTATTCTAACTTTTTCTGAAGATCCTATTGAGCGGTATCGATGGTATTTATTGGGAGTATAGGCACCCGCATGGTAATAGAAAATGTGTGCCCCCTATAAAATTGGAAATATTTTATATTGCATTACATTATATCATTATAATCACGACCACATGTGCAAAGTCGACGCAACATCGTGAAGGCGCTTTTATCTAAATTAAATTTAATATAAAATAAAACAAACATAGTTTTAATAGGTGCGGCACTCATTATAGTAAAGTTATAAAAAGTCTTTTGTTTTTATCCCCCTTCCTGGACAAAATCCTGCGGGCCCCTATGATCAGTAGCATTTGAAAACTCTTATAAAGTCAAGGCAGGAAAGTGCTATTCATTTATCCCCATATCCACCAGTTTTCCACCAACTCAAAATGTCCAAAAAGTCGATTATTTTGTTCATAGCTACTATTCATCCTATACTGATAAAAGTTAAAAAATCCGTTCTCTTAAAAAACATTGTTTTACAAGAGCCTTGGCCTTTTTTTAATTTTTTTTATTTCAACAAGGTGTATTTTCTTAAATAAATGTTTTCCTCGTAATTATGTATTGATATCTTGAAGCTCAAATCAATATCTCGGAGCGTATTTCGCAGTTTTTTGTTTTCTGCCTTGAAACGAATATATCGTTATTTTTTATGAAAAATAGCTGACTTTCGGCACAAATTAAGCAACATGTGCAAATCGGTAATTGCCTAATGCCACCATTTCTATTATTAATGATAAGACCTATAATTTATTTTAAGAAAATAATTGTATTGAACTTTTGACTGACTGACAAAGATTTGTTTCTTTTTTGATTTTAGAGATATATACCAAATTTCAACCCTATCGGTTGATCACAAATTTTTCTTTTTTTTTACTTAATGCTTTTTCATCCATGTAACGGAATATACGCAAACCCGAATCAAAATATCACTGCACTTTTATAATTAGAATCGTTGAACGAAGAATGTATTCAATGGTTTCCAAACGCTGATTTATAATTTAAACTGTATTTGGTTATCTTAATACTATAATAATAAGTACAAATTATTAAAAAGCAAAAAAAAACGACTGCTTAAAGCTGGTATATTAACATAGGAAGAAAAACCACAAAACATATTAAAAGTAGCGTCACTTTATATACGTACCCGGAATCTCCTATAAAGCAAAAAAATAAAAAAAACTACTTCTGAATCCCCCGTATACCGAAGAAAACAAATCATCCGATATCATATTTCCACTACTAACCTATTTTATTATTTTTATTATAATTACGTTCATTTGATAAACAAAATTCCGCATGAAGTTCAAAGAATTAGACTTAAATCGTCTTTTCACAATATGGGGTATGTTTAATTTATGTCCACAGTTTTACGTTGAATACCTTGTGAATCAATCACTCTATATTGTATATTTAATACAGTAAATGTTAATGTAAAATTTTGGCAGTGGTTGCGATTAAAAACTTTGTATTTTTAACAGCAAACTCAGCAATAATGCACTACTTTTGAGAAGCCCTGTATAGATCTTTTAATAATCGCCTTTAACGAAAACTCAGATGACCAAATTCATCGAACCTTATTTTTAACTGTTTGGAGTATGTGTGATTTTTGGTCTATTTTGTGACTACTTTTTTATTTACACTGAACAGGGTAGATGCTTGAGTGTGTAAAACTAATCAAACTTTGGTATTAGGAAAAGTTTTCAAAAACCGGATAAAAAGTTCTTGGCTTTACAATTTTCATTAAAAAACAGGATGCTTAAGTTCATCTGTTGACCAGTTTAGCTAAAAAATCAAAAAAGAAACAACTCTCCTTCACCATTTTTCAAAATTTTACAAGATAAGATAGATGGCGTGACGAACTTTATCATGGAAATTTTGCATTATTTTTGAGCAGAAACTTTCTGCTAACTCAGATTTTATCAACGTCAATTATCAAAAAAATACCCCAGAGAGCGATGACTTTACTGGTCAGTGTATCTTATCCGAGACTATGGATCTATACGATTAATCTAAATGAATTTGGGACACTCAGTACCTACTACAAGTTACATCTGTAGAAATTTGAAAGTAAAACTAGAAATGACATTCATCAAATGTTTTACTGTTGTACACTTACCTAAGACTCGACTTAGATTGAGACATATTTAGGAACACTGTATTAACTTAAAAGGTCCGGTATAAAAATGATTTTCTTAAAATGGAACAAAGATATAAAACATCAAACATGTGGCATTAGCCACATTGCATCATACAACAGTAAACAAAAAAAAAACGAAAAAAACGTCACATGATATTGACAAAGGGTTCAAAATATCAATAAAAAAATAATGATAAAAATCTTTCTTTTAAAAATATAATTTTCAGAAAATCCCTGCAACTAGTCATTGCCAGGCAACAGAAAATAACTGTTAAGAAATGTTTATTTTTTTACTGTAAGGAAATATTATTTCTTGAATTTTTACGGTTGCCTGTAAAGATTGTCGTTATTTAATGTACTATTGTTGAAAATGTATTCTTTTACTTACTTCTAATAATATGTTATTTGACCATATTTCCTCATATTCAAAAATCATGGAAAAAACGGATTACTTTCAAACATTTAAAAAAATAAATGCAATTTCAACTTTTACAAATTTTACCTCATAAATTGCCAAATCGTAAGAAACCTGACAAATTGGTTGAATGCGGACATTTGATAAATATATATATTACATGATCCATAAACAATTCTATCAAAATCAACCGTTTTTTATACGACTTTAGCCACTGAATTGTTTCAGTGTCGTATTTATTCACTAAAAAGTTTTTAAGCAATTTCCCAACCCAATATATTTTTTGGATATTTTTCATTACATTAGATTTTCGAAGATACTTCGATTGTTTTAATATTTCTATAATTAAATAATAATTTATAGAAGAAGTGGAAACAAATAAAAAAAACATACAAATTACATAAAAAGAAAATAGTTCGAAGTCATAAACGTCATAATGAAGACGTGAAATCTAATAGCTGTTAAAAATGTACGTAGAATGAATAGCAATATAAACAAAAAACAAAACGAAAAACTGTAAATAAAACATACCTCCAATGCGATATCAAAGCCTTGGGCGTGAGATAATTCCGTACTACTGTCTACAAAATCACAGCGGACACGAAAGTATCCCCCGCCAAAAACTAAGAATTAAAGGACATAGTATCAAACTTGTAATCGTGGAATACATCAACAGTTTTGGTTCAACACAAAATGTATGGCAAAAACCAAACATATGGTAATAAACACATGCAAATAAATATGATAAAACATTTGCAAAATAAACGGACCAAAAAAAAATAATTATAAATGTAATTGACATAATAAGAGTTTTATCATTATATTAAATCCAATATCTCAATTTTGGCTAAAGGTAAAAATCCATCAATTCGTATTTGTATTTAATGAAAAGCACGCGCCCATTTATTCCATTTAAATAAATAATCAAGAACTACTAAATCTGAATGGTAGGGTGTGCTCATGGTTAGGGATGGGCGTTTTATCGATATATCGATAGTTATCGATAGGTCAGCGACTATCGAATAAAACTAGATAAAATAAAATAATATCGATATATCCATATTTATCGATAAGCCCCGATAAATAAGCAACAATGCCGATAGGTAATTGATGATATCGATAGGCTGCAAGAATATCGATAGGTGGTCAAGAATATCGATATGTGGTCAAGTATATCGATAGTTATGGATCAACAGTTTACATATTTAAAAGCAAATTATGCTCCATAGGAAAGTTTTTTTCTCTTCAATAATTTTGTTCCAAATATATAGTTAGCAACTAAATAGATTGGTAACTAAACATATCAATAAATAAAATATATCGATAAATTAAGTGCTATCGCATATCGATAGGTAAAATCTAATATTGCCCATCCAAACTCATGAAACGACATTTTTATTAAGTTATAATAACAATATCTACTAAAATTTTAATAAAGCAAGAAACGTAAACTTAAATTTTGAAAAACTCAATTTTAGAAAACGTTACGCTATAATTTGTAAATTATTCCAAGCAATTATATTGATTTGAACAAATATTATGTTTACTTATTTTAATATTTATCTTCTAAAGGTCTAATTACTGTCCTTCGAAAGTTTTAATATCCAATAAATTTCGCTTTAGCTTCTACTTGAGCGTTTCAAAAAATAATTTTGCACAACTATAATTTAAAAGTACTATTTATATAAATACAGAGAACATCAAAATCTTAGTACCTGCTTTCATTTTCTCTCATAATTTGCGATGGTATTTGTAGTTTTTCCTCGTGGTAAATTAGCCCCTTTCTTACTATGAAAGCTAAAATTTTCGCCATTTTCGTAAATCCACCCTTATAGTATATCCGTTACTATCCATGCTATTTTCTTGAAATTTGAAAGGTAGGTGGGCGACCGTAATTGATAGTTGAATAAGAGATTTTGGATAGCTGGATATGCAGAATCCAACCACTTTGTTAATATGACAAACATTAGAACTTAATTTTAACAATTTTTAAAATCAGTTTTAGGCGGTAATCCCAACTTTTTTATATCTCAAGGATTGCCTGAAGCACAAATAATCAAATATCAATTTGCATGTTTTAAAAAACGGTAACAGTTGAAAAACCCGCAAGTTTGGAAAAAAAGACTTTAAACAACATTTTCGTTTTACAATTATCTGTTGGAAAACGTGGTAACCTAACCAAAGCATAGAACGCACTTTTCATTTTTAGTACCATATATGGTGGGTTCTCCGAAACACAACTTCTTCCTTTACCCCAATTTTGAAAAGTCGCTCCATTTCGCTTAATCAAAATTTAATATTTAATTTCCATAATAAAAATGACTGGGAAATTAATATTTACTTAGAAATAACAAAGATTTATATTACATCTAATCTAACAAAGTTACAGACTATTGTTTTAAGAATTTTCAATCACCTATCAATTAAAAGCAGTTTTGAACAAAATCAGAGGAATTGTATAATTGTAAAAATGAGTATAGTGAAACGATTGGTGTGGAATATACAATACAATAAAATTGTTGTTATTTTCCTATGGAGTCATTTAAAAAAAAACTCTCTGCGACTCGACCACGAAACGTAAGAACTATGTGAAAGGCTCGTCAGTCAAACTTGTGAAAAAGTTACTCCTTAAACACTCAACGGTTAACAAGAGTTATAGAAAAATGCATAATTTTGGGAGGCAGACACATAGAGCAAACCAGAATTTAAACAGAACTAAAAAATAAACAACACGGAAATTTTGTTTTCTGTATTTAGCTGTTTGTATTTTGTTACCATATGACTTATTTTAGTAAATGTAACAAGAATTAAAACGTATCGAGTTTTAATTAAAATAAAATATTTCGCTTTTTTTTCTATTTTCTTAGTTTAATAAAAAATCACGAAGTATTTTCACCATTTCAAAATTTTATATTTCAATTCAAGAGTCGCCATTGCACAAGCAAATAAAATCTTATTTTTAATTTTTCGCCAGTAATATTTGTAAAACGAAAATAGGTTTTTTTTCTGGATTGAATAGTTTTTCAGCTATTACTTAAATATTGTTATATTTAATTATTCGTTATTATGATATTTGAAAAATATTTAATAGGATTTTATAATTTAATTTTTTTTAAACTATAGTTTTTCCATTGCTTCCTCCCCCCTCTAAGAAAACACACAAATGATAAAAATAAATTTTTATATTAAATAAGTAGTTGGATTCTGCATATTTACCTATCTTATAAAGTCTAATAAGCATTATTAACAACGGAGAGAGGAGGGTAGGTTTATAAGAAGTAACATTCACTACTAAAAAAAATTTTCCTCAAACCCATTGCTAGACAAAACAATTGTATGGAAAAAGATATATTTTTTTGTTTCAATTATGATAGATTATTAGTTAACATATTTGATTTTTGCGATATTAAAAAATGTTTGGCCGTGGGGAACCTAAATCCCAATATGAAACAAAAATTTCTTTAAATTGGACCGTAATATACTTCTCCGAAACATCAACCCCCCCTCCCCATTAACTGCACGCAGTTATATAAGTATTTTTTACATTAATATTTTTTTATTCCTATATGTCCACCTACCTACCAAATTTGAAGTAAATCAACCTCTAGTAAAGGAGATATGAGAGCGGATTTACGAAAAGTAGGACACACCGCGTACTAAATTTATTTGCAAAAAGTAAAAGTAACATATTAATTAAACAAACTTACTACCCAAAATATTATTAAAAAAGAATGTTAGCTTGGTTATTTAATTATTCAGTTTAATTTCCGTAATATAAAACAAAAAACGTATGTAGAAATTCTTACTAATATAAAATAACAAATAAAATAATAAGTGACGTAATAACTAACATATTGAAATATATATAAAATTTGAAAAACTGAACTGGTTCGCCTACATCGAAATACTATTTCCATACAATATTTATAATACTAAGAATAGAAATATTATACACTTACCAGCTAAACCTGTCATAACCTAACACTATCTACAATGAACAACTTTTCAATAATGTATTACTCTAACTACGATTCCAAACAAACTGACCAGTCATGAACTTACATTTTCAAGCAAATAATTTTACAACCCTAATGGTACCTTGCAAAATATAAAATAAAGAAACCAGGTAGCAAGATGGTTGCTAAGGGCACTGGTAAAACTAGGTACCGTCTGTACTAAAGGCAATAAGTGCATTTACTGGGAGTTAAAAATTCTACGAAGTGTCTAACTGCCTGGTCAGGTAAATAATGGTCAATGAAGCTCTATTTAAAAACAAGGTAGATACTCTTGCAAATCGCAAGAGTGGACAATATATTTCAACACTATGGTGGGCCATAATCTATAATATCCCCTCAAATTAAATTGAAGAATTAATGTAATACTGTTGATTATAATCAATGTTTTAAAACTTTTAAACGAGTTATCTGATTTGATCTCAGGCTCGCTAGATACCGAAAAACATGTTTTCCCAATTCCGTACTTATCCGACTGACTTCAAATTTTCGTAAAAAATTAAGAGTCAATATATATATTTTGGTAAAAATTCAATATGGCAGCCTAATAAAATATTTAAAAAATTTACTTAAGAACTACTAATCTCATTTTCCTCAAATTGTGCACAAAGAGGAAGTGTGACATAGGGATACACTGCTAAAATTTGGTGAGATCAAAAAACTACTTATCAAATCAAGTTGAAATTTTACACAAAAGTGTGAAACAGGATGAACTAGTAAAATGTTATCAATCCTATATGGTGAAACAAAATGGCGGTCTAATTAAATGTTTCCATAATCGATAAAATTCTATTTCCTAGAATAAAACAAACCTTTTCGTGCAGTCAAATAATTGATTTTTGGTAAATAAATTTGCAAAAAAAACAAAAATAAAATTTTTAAAATAAATATAACACTGGAGTATCGAAATAGTGGTTTTATTTAACTAGGTATGATAAGTGAATGAATGTTTGTATCTCTCTAAACAAAAAAAGATGTGGAGATGAACAATATATATTTGTGTCAATCTGAATGATTGTCAGATATGTAAATAAAATACATGCATTGTCATAAATTTTTATATAGGCATGCACAATTTAACTATTTAAGAGAGCGGCGACTCTCGGCTTGACAAACAACAATTATAAAAATGTAGCAAAGATGATAGAAAAATCGGTAAATTGTTTATTACCCGGTAGTAATACGAGAGAGCTTATTATAAAGTACCGTGTGCTTGGGTACACAAATAGGTAAAGCCCTTTTATCAGAATTTTCCTCGTAATGAAATTTTTTTCATCAACAAAAGTGACATAAATTTTGAGTACAGGATACTAATATTGTTAGCAATTTTCCTGTTTTGTATTTAAATGCCGTTTTAAGAAATTTTTAGCAAACTGGGTTAATTTCTTACATTAAAAACAGCGTTTAGCGCACGGTATGAATTTATATCGCTAATTCGGGAGAAGATTCTTGTCATTAAAATAACAAAAAACATTATTTTAACAGGGTCTTCAAATCCGTTGTTATACAGGGCGTGTCTTTTGCCCCCCCCCTTAAAGCTTTTACTTTTAGATATAGAAAAAAAAACATTAAATGCAAAGTTGTAGAGTTTTGCCTGAACCGCTAGGATCTTTTTATTAAAATAGATAAAGGAACATCGCAATTCTATCAAAAAATACAAACTTTTTTTTAATGGAACACCCTATATGTTATTTATTAACTCTAACCACACCACCGTTCTTTCAATATTTAACATCAAAGAAAAAAAATACGCTTAACTAGAGGGCTGGTGTGACTAGTGATGATTGATTAGCTGTCTTTGACAAAACTAAACTTTTATTTTATATTATTTTTAAATTTTAATTTGAAAAGTTTTAAGGTTTTATCTGAACAACCACGATTTGCCAAAAAGTTAAACAAATGGCAACTGAAAAAATCAGCATTGACTAAACGGGCATTTTTTTGTTGATTTTATATAAACCATGTTTGATGTCTTTTATCTCTAAAAATAATCGAGAAAATTGACAAAAATACTGCAATAAGATTAAGTATTCTACGTTGCCTCACATGGTCTACAGGCTTCGGTTATTTTGCACGGTTTCAACCGTACAGTTTTTTTCACCCGCACGGGAAGTGCAAAACGGTCCAGTTTTCAACGTGCAAAAATAACTGGAACATATACCCCCACCCACTGTCAATTAAAACCGTACGGTTCAAACAATGCAAAATAGCTGAAGTGTTTTTGTCAATCTTATAGGTCTTTGTCTTTTTTAAAGGTATCAAATCTGGTATATTTGGAATCAACAAGCAGAAGAGGCACATTAAATAATAAAACAGTATTATAAAAGGAGTTCCATTTAAAAACCAAAGTCGATTATACTCTCCAATTGTCAATTTTTTTTAGCAAATACCTGCGGTTCACACGAAATCTCAAAAACTTTTTTATTTACCATTTTTTCTCTTAAAAAAAACTTGTAGATACCGTTCCTAATATAAACAAAAACCCTGTACAGTTTTGAAAACATGAGCAAACCGAAATATTTGTCTAGTAAACGATAATCTGTATTATCTTCGTCTGCGCACAAATTTTAAGTTTATAAATTCCAAAAACTCTATAAATCGTTTTGTTTTTAAAAAATTATTGTTTTTACATATCTATTAACACCAAAGCAACCCATTCATATTTAAAATATTCCCGATACAAAATTGCCTCTTTGCTTTGTCATAGCTCGAAAACTACCGGAGGGGTGGCCTCCCGTTTTTGCAAATACAATTAATGGCAACATTCAACAAATGTCCATCACATAACAAATGTAAGAAGTTTGACCGAAATCGCTTCTTGTACCTGGTCCTTTGTAGAAAGTCACTAAAGAAATATGACAGTTAACCAATATATTTTAAAACAGTTAATTTTAAAATAAAAAAGTTCAATTATCTCAATCGTTTTGAGGTAGATGAATAGTTAAACGTACAGAAAAAAATAAATTATTTTTATTCATTATGAGAAACAGTTCATAAATATTCAGTTCATAAAATGATGAAAACATGTCTGTACATTAGTGTTACAAGTAGTATTGGTGTCCTATTTGGTAAAATATAAAAGTTTGGCAAGGTAGCTAAATTTTAGATAAAAAAAACTCTTGGAGTACAGGGATATCCAAATAAGTCCCTTCAACTTCTTTCTTTATAAAGATGAAAGAAAATGTTAAATAACATGGAAGTTTTGTGAATTTTTATGGATTATTCGCAAATATCACCCAAACAACCGAGCATCGAATAAAAAAGATACTACTAATGTAAAAGATCGATTTTGTCGCTTAAAGTTGATGAAATGGTTTTTATCACATTTTTGCATTTTACGAAAAGTTCTACACTTACTTTGTTTAACATCCTATGCATGTCTTCAGTTGTTTTAGAGATATTCAGGGTTCGCTTAAAATTTAAACCGTTCGACCTAGGGAAAAACGAATTACACATTCTTATCTTAGTTTAAAAAGTTTAAGGTTATGTTGAATTTAAAAGTGATTCTATAATCAAGACAATAAAAATCTAAATTACGAATATACAATTTATTTTGCCCTAGGTCGAACAGTTTTGATTTTAAAGCCTTTTAAGTTAGAGATTTTACATTTTGGAGATGAGTATCTCTAAAGCAATTAAAGAAAGGCATGGCATATGTTATACAAAATAAGTCTAGAACTAGAAAATCCGAAAATGCGATAAAAACCCTGCCATTTGCCATCAATTTAAAATGTAAGAGAAAATCGATCTTTTATACTATATCTTTTTTATTCGATGCTCAGTTGTTTCACTGATAATATTTATAAATGATCTATAAAAATCCACATAACTGCTTTTTGCTTTTATATTGATAAAGAATTAAAAAAATCCCAAAAGATTTTTTATTTATTTAAATACTTAGTATCAGGCCTTTCTAGCTTTTTAAAGGTTAAAAACTTAATATCTTAGTTTAACATGCGCAAAAATTCGAAGAACGGGTCAACCAAATTAGTCACGTCTCAGCTTCAAGACAAAGGAATTTAATAGGTAGTTTAAAAAAACATGGTACAAACAAGGAAATTGCAAACTCAGCTTATTTTTTACACCCTTTTTACTTGACCATCCCTAGAACCACAAAATGTCAAAACATTTGTCATATGCTGTAATTATTTTTCTACAAAACAATAGCCACAAACAGAATACATAGCTTCATTTTTAAGAAGGCATAAAATAACAATTAAAAGAATCAGTAGTACACAACTTTAGCGTGGTTCATATTCGTAAGTCTATTAGTCTAACTAGCAGATATTTTCAAAACAGAAAAAATATCATAAAAATATTAGGCAGGCACATCATAAACTGAAATAATAAACAATATTTGTTAGATGAAATTTAAATTATCCCTTAAAATGAAATCACTTTACAACAACCGGGTTATTACGACCTAAGTGCTAGTAAAGAAAAGATATTATTATGACAACCAGGTAAATTTGCATAGAATCCCTTTCTCGAATTTATATATTACCTGAACGTCCCAAAATTTCATTGTTATTGTAATTGTAATTGATGCATTTTGGCAACAATAAAAGATTCAATTCCTAAAATTCATCCTAAGAAACAATTATTGTCAGGGTAAGTTAAATTATTTTATATACAATTTTCGTAGTTTTCTGAGAAAATAGATAAAGCTTTTAAATTCAAATAACGACAAATCGAAAAGAACAGGAAAGAGAGAACTTTTAGATATCATTCGGATGGATTTTATTTGACCGAAATTACTAATTACCATAATACTAACTATAAACTTCAACTGTAAGCATTAAGAGATCTTTTACGACTCTTTTGTTACGCTGCTTTTTTTAACTACATTAATTTAAAATATTAAGTGCGAAGAAAAAATATTACAAGAGTCTGCTAAAAAAATAACGGCTTCCAATATTTCCTAAAGATCGAGGTTTCAGTAAAAAGTAACAAGACCTGAACGCCAAAAATGGATTATTGCAGACAAGTGAATGGACTAGAAAAGTATGCCTGTCGATTTATTTCTTATAATATGATCTTATGATAGAATGACTATTTATACAATAACTTACGAAATGAGTGTATTTTAGGCATGAAACATGAAAACTGTCCAACGGGGAAAGAGTTTCTTAACCAATTAGATATAAGATTTTTGGTACTGAGTCAGACTGACGCATGACGCGTTTTACAGTAAGAAATAGCCTTAAAAAGTTGTCGTCTGCTTTTCTTTGTCAATATGAAATGTGGCTAATAAACATTAAATTCACTGTCAACAAATGACTCGGGAATAATTTTTCTGAAAAAAAACTTTATGGGCTACTTATTCAATGCTTCGAACCATGTTTTATCTGAATAAAAATACCGATATTATTAGATATACGAATTGTAATGGCATTGTTAAAAAGGAAATCAACAGGATATAAGGTTAAAAGTCCCGAGTATTTGTAAAAGGAAGATGTGGAACGATTTATTAGAGAAGCAACAGATAAAGACTATACTGGCAAAGGTTGTTCTTATTGTGGGTGTATTTAGTGCATGTCACAGGGAAGAAATCACATATTTAAAGATTGAAAATATCAAAATATCGGCATCTTACATTAAAATAAGCATTCTTAACACGAATACAAATATTTCAGGAAGTTTTATGATTAGTGAAAGCGGTAACCGTTTCATATAGGTCCATCAAATTATATTTTTAACTAATGGGGAAGATTAAAACCAACTTATCATAAAAGACAATTTTTTTAAAGAATTTCTTGGGCAAGTTAGCAGTTTTCACGAAAGAACTGAAACATATTTATAAAACGATTAGCCCTAAGTTATTGTTTCATAGTAAGTCAAAGAAAATCGTTTTTTTGTTTATGATAAATTTAATAATTACATTAAATTATTGATTTTATTTTTAGTGTAATTAAATATTTTTATAAAAAATATAAAAACAATGACTTTTTACATGTCTTTGACAGATGTATTGTATTGCTTATGCAGTCTCCTGAAGATTACTTATGTATATTTTATCTAGTAGGCCATGAATGTCCATTAATTATTTTTTTTTACTATTTTATTAGAATGGCTTCTTCGAAGTGTAAGGGAATTCAACTAAATATAAAAAAAAATTATGTCAGGAAAAAAAACAAGAGTCGAAACGCGCAAAAACACAATTCAAACCTACAAAATCAAACCTAATATAAAATAACCAAACAAACCAAACATAACCGAACCTCGCTACAAGTATTTCTAAATATTAGTTCTGTCAAAAACATTTTCTCAAAACGTAATTTAAAAAAAGTACAATGCATGGTATGTAACCTAACCTTATGGAACCTAACCCAACAAAGAATAACTAAACTAAACCTAATCTAACCTTGTCATAATAATCCTTCAATTTGGTTCTTTCGGTGCGTGCACGCTTTTTTTCCTCGCTTTTTCCTTGTTTAGTTCTACACAATCAGTTAGGCGCTTGCTTTATTAAACAAAACATAGGTACCACATAACTAAACTTTATCATGCTTAACCGACACAGACGAAACCATATAACAATAAGGCAGGAGGAGAATATTTAATATGAGTTCTATGACATAAATCAACGTACATTTTGAAAAATACTAATTTGCACTTGATAAATCTGTTACAAAGTGTCAATATATGATCCCTAATATTTCTTATATAGAAAATAATTTCTATTGAAGCAAATCTGTTGAGTTGCCTGGCAAACCACTAACTTACTACCTATCAATCAAATATAAATAAATAAATAAACAACATGCATTTTTCGAGATAGGAAAGGAAAGCCTTTCATACCAAAAAAAAAAATAAAGGAATGAGCAATTTTTGAGAAAGTCTACTATGATAGACGAAACGTCAAGTTAATTCCACTGTTTGATTTTGCAAATAAACCTATACCCAAGAAAGAAGTTCAATTAAAACAATTTCTGTTGAGGGGACCTATATGAAACAATTATTAATTTACAGAAAGAATTAATTTTGATGAATATTTTTCGGAAGTACGCCCAAATATGCACGTATGGCTCATCAAAAATTATAATTGTTCTACGCTTCCAGTAGGCACTGGGCATTAAGACTGTTGGTGGCATACCAAAAAAAATTACCGAGTATTTGAGGCTTGCAAGGGCATTTCTTGCCAGATTCTGGAGTTCCAAAACAAGTCTTGCGAAAAACAAGTGGACGCTAAAAACGCAAGACGTCCTGCTGAATCTGAGGCTAAAGGAAGTCGTGCAAACGCAGCTATACTGCAATCCGATTAAAGTTACTTACTGCTACAGCTACCTGTTCAAATTCGACTTTAACTATATAATTATTCAGAAAAAAGAAGCAAGAAGGCCTGTTTTAAGTAGCTCGAGCATTGAATTTAGTAATTTAAGTAATTTCATTTTTAGTATTTATAATAGAACAAAAATTAATATTTGTTTTTCATGTGATGCCACTTTTTAGAACTAAGTAACCAAACACAGCGGAGTAATGGACACATGGTTAAAATGTTAATTAATTTAAATTAGGACTGTCGAAGGTTTACCAGCGTTCGTTAGCCGGTCCGTCCGGAGCATCAAATCCCTTTTCCTTGTCAACAGCACATTGGAAAAAAAGAAAGAAAACAAAAACAAGGCTACCTATCGATATTAACGGAGACCTATGGGCATTGAAATATGGTGAAACAGTAAGCGAATACGTGCAATAAGAATTAGGAAGTTCGGTAAATAATAAAATTTTTTCGAAAACATCTCCAATTCTATTAGACCTAAAATTTTTTGTCATTTCTGAGAAATTTGTTGCAAAATTCCATTTTTCACTAACTACTTCAGGCATAAAATATTTAGGATTCTAAAAGAATTATTACGTAACACAACATTATACTATTCCGATCTATAGCCAGTCAACTTTAAAATGCGATAAAGATAAAATTTACTATTAAAGGAGATCTTGTTTTTAGGTCTAAATGCAAAAAAGTATCTAGGTAGTTGGTAGTTAATGTATTAACAATAAAAAACATTTCAACCTACTGGACATACACGCTGATATACATACATTCATATGAATCCATAAATTAAATGTAAGCAACATTAAAATAAAAGCAATTATTAAAAATGAACCCGAACTATCAACAAACACATGCTGTACAAACAATGCAAAATAAAAATTGTGGTTCTATAAAAAAAATCTCTCTTTATTACAAATTCTGAATAAGGTAGGTACTATCGACATTAAATTTAATAACAAAATATAAGTATATTATAAATACAAACTGGACGAAAATACTATGTCCCTTTTTATAATCTTAATGGCGTGATTAAATTTGTCTTCTAGTTCTATATTACCAATAGTTTTAGAAGCCTGAACCATTTGCCTTAAGAGTTCTTCTAATCGTCTCATGCATCTTACGATAGACCCCTCGAATATTTCAGTCATTTTACATAAATCGGCAAAAGACGCGCCGTTACACCATGAAAACACTATGTCCATAAGATATGGTTTAAATTGTTCCACATAAAGATCCTCGTCTAACGGCAATCTTGCTTCTGTGCTAACCTTTGCAATTCTTCGTGCCAAGTCCTATCAAAATACAAGATACATAAATGACGGCGAAGAAGTGTAAGTCGTTTCATTTTAAACCTATAACTGCCAATTGAAATCTGATCTAAATTTAAACCTTTTTGGTGAATACGGCTGTATAAGATTTGGCAAGAACAATTCGAACAAAAAAACTATTTAGGGTCCAAAAAAAAAGCTCGCGATATCTCAGGAATCTTTAATTGCAAAGACAAAAATAACAGCAAAAATGATCACGAGAAATTACTGCAAATGTATTATAGACAGAACCGTGACTACATTTTTTTTCCAAATCTACATATAACTGATAGTCACTTAATAACCTTTATTATTTAAAATGTCAACAGAAGCAACTTTCTCGATTTTTTTTTCAAAGTCATATCAAAATACTACTTTTGGTCAATTTAAAAAAAAAAACTAAAAATTTTGATTGATAACAAATATCGCTTGGTTGCTCTTGTAGAAAATTATTTTGTCTAATTTAAAGCATAACTTGACAGCAAAAAGAAATTTTAGTGGGATCCATTAATACAAAATATTTTCATAGGGTGGTGACTTTAATAGTGATTGTATAATTTTTTTAAATTTTTAAATGTGGTCATAATTAGTTACACATCTCACTTGAGGAGGTTTGATGGCACGAGACGCAGGCGAGCGCCACAAGTCACACGAGTGCGAAAAGTTATTTTTAAACGTGTTATACAGTGGATTTTTTCTTCGACGGCATTTGGGGCATATATTTAAATTCACTGGGTACCAATTTCTTATATGACAATGTAACTTTTAATTAAATAAAAGTATTTCAAATATTTTGCACACATCAATATTGGAAAATAGAATACAAACAGACGCTAACTAGGCAATCACCAACCATATACCCAACCTATGACGAACCTATTTGAGCCATGGGAAATAAGCAGTGGGAAATAATTTCCCACGATTTTTTTCTTTGATACAATTTCTCGAGATCACATTTGATATACACATGTTTCCAAAAGGTGTACGGTTAAAGTTTCTAGAGATATTGCCGGCGACCATAATTTAAACGATCAGTATAAAATTATTATTTAATGATATGTATATTCAATAGCTAATATATTGAAGCACAAAATAATAGAAAAAAGCATTTTTATGATGAATTAATTTGTTTAATACAATACTACTAAGTATTTAAGTAATGTCTAAAGTTTCAGTGCATTTATTTTAACAGAAAAAAAATCTTTTCTAGAAATATATGTCCCCAAGTCCTTAAATATTAAATTTAAATACTGAATATTTAAAAAAAATGTTTTCAAAGTTCTAAAAGAGCTGCATATCTCGAAGAGAATAACTTTGCATCAGCAGTGTATTTACGATTTTGTAACTTCTGATTATTACTACAGTAAAGCATTCCTTTGTTATATTTAACAAATACTTATAATACAAGATATAAATAAAGGTGGCGTTATCAAATTAATGAGCTACAAGTAACTTGTGTGGAGGCCCTAGTCTATCAAAATAATTTCAACTTCAATTACTAAAGTTTACATTACTTTTAAGAAACTTAAAACAATTTAACCACAAAAGTACAACAATATTATCACTTGTAGAGAAAGTAAATTTTGGGGGCATTCTTGGAACGCCCCGACTCTACCCTTAATTAGTAGAATGGAAGTCAATCCCTTAAAAAAATGAATTCCTAGAGATAAATTCTTTGTTTTTTTTTTAAGAGAGTTTTGAATGTACTAAACGCGCATTACTTGTATGAATACACAATAAAACGGCAAAAAAAAAATTTTAAGTTTAAATAAGGTATATAAAATTGTCGAAACATAAAATGCATTCAACCAAAAATCAGTCGACATATAGGTTGACAGATACATAATCAAAATTGTAACATAACCTTTTTCGATAATATTAACATAAAAAAATTGCTGAATATCCGGGTTTTGAAACTGTCTATAGGTAAGCGATTTCCTCTTTGTGTATGGCAACAGGACATTTATTATCTGGCTTGGTTTTAGCAAATAAACTAATGAAAGTGTTTCCCGACGTTAAAAGCTCTTTTCAGAAATTCCTTTTAAGTATGGAATTATTGTAAGTAAGCCAGATCATAGCGTTTGAGTTAAATTGTTTTTGATTTGACTTTTCGTAATATTACCAAAACACTCAGAAAAAATAATCCAATCGCAAAGAAACTACAGCTTTCAAGTCAGGAAACGCTATGGGTGAAAAACAAGAGGCTTATAATCTCGAGATAAAATGGTTTTATTCATTCTGTGATTATGTGCCAAAAGCCGATATTTCATTTTATTGATTTTATAGAAAACAATATTCAAGTTTTTTTTTTATACAGTTGACAGCTATTTTCGCAACCAAGCGTGTGACTAAAAAAGATAAGTTATGTTAAATATTTTATTTATGTCTAAAAATATATTATCTAAGAAGTATTATCACAAATTGAATTTAAACTCTGAAACTTAAATTGAAATATTTCCCGTCAAATTAAACCTATGTGAGGTCAAAAGTCATTAGTGTTTTAGTCAATTCGATGTTAAGTAGTTTCGAATAATAACGATATTTTAGTAGTAAAAAATATACTTGTCAAAAATGAATGCTAAAAGAATTTTAATATTTTTGTGTGAATTTTTGGACTTGTAGTATACTACATTTTAAGTAAAATGGCTTCACCTAGGAAAGTTTGTAATGGTTTTATGACAGAAACGTATAATAATTTACCCAAAGTAGACACGTTTGTTGTACATGATTTTTTAGAGTAATATGATTATTTTAATATTCCAAAGAGTGAAAGCATCATAATGATAAATAGCAATAAAATTACATAAACTGCTTCGCCACACACAAAATAATAAGGTAATTTACAGTAGTGACAAATATACTTTTTATTTTCTCATAATTCTACAAATAAGTGTTGCCTGTTTTTTTCGATCCTGAAAAAATATTCGTGCACAGAATAACCATATTGGGAATGAAATAACAGAAATTTCCCCATTTTAGGCGCGATAAGTAGATGTGCTTGTTTATTAAATAATAATTTTGTGAAACCTTACATAAGATATTTCATACCATCATAATGCTCTAGAATCCATCACCTTCATACATAATTTGTTACCTTGCTCTAAGTACCCATCCTAGATATTTATTAGTATAAACGTTATACCAGTGTTAGTTTTCTTCTAGATACAAATAAGATTTAAGAAATAAAGTAAAATACCAAATACAAAATAAAATGGAAGGAACTTTGAAATTATTAAAAATACAACATACCTGCATTTGCCTTAAAGGTCCGGACAGCTCCTCTGACAACTTAGGATTCTCGTTGCTTCGTTCATCACAAACAAAACAACTTAATAATGCGCAAGCCTGTTGAGGTGTTAAACGACCAAAAAGGCCATTAAATAACATTTCTGTGATTAGTAACTCATCCGCACTACAACAAAAATATGCAAGTTTGCCACAATCTTAATACCCGTGAAGCAAATTGTAATGCATGTCAGCCTCTAGTTTATGTTGTAGATCTTGAAAAAGTAAATATAGTGGTATATACTAGTTAATTTTCCTGTGTCGAATATGTCATTCATTTAATCCATTTAAATTTGAATAACAGATAAAATTCTTACTTTTAATATCGATATATACAAAGAATGTTTATTTTCTCGAATTTTAGAATTAATTGTGCTAAATTTCCTTTCTCTGTTCAAATCTGCGTTTGAGATGACTAATTCATATCTGGGGTCCGATCCTCAAACTGATGATCGATTACATCAAACTTCGACTGACACAGACCAAGCGTAGTGTGATATGACCGTATATCGGTTTAAGGATCGGGCTTCCAGTTACACATTCAAGATTCTTAAATGGTCATTTACTTTAAGATTTTTAAATCAGCAACAATTTCTAATATGTTCATTTGCATCAAGCAGATATGATATTTTTCATAAAGTGGTTGTATATTTTCTCCCACCTATATGCGAATATTATACCTATATTTTTCTTTAAAACGATAATTGTTTTAAAACAATTTGCTTTTAAACTTTAAGCCATTATTTATATGTGAACGTGACATATGAAGAAATATAATTATTATTGCTTAACCATCCCCGTTTTGAATAACATTTGTAACTTCGTAAAGGACTACTACATTTTAAGTAATTTTATAAACATGCTTCGTACCTGCTTAACTCACATGCTACTCTTCCTTTCAACTGGATAACATCAGCGTTTGTACAATATCCTAAACGTCTTAAAACTCTTTTTCTGCATTTAAGTTCATCAAGTTGTAGAACAGATTTAGCATCTAACAATTTCTGTTTAGCTTCAGACAATTCCACCTCAACAATTACTTTTCTTTCATATTTCTCAAATTCCGTCTCTAGAATTTCGCTATTATGGAGTGGGTGGTCATAGAGCCTGCATGAAATTCAACAAAATGAATGAAGAACAGAATTGTATTATTTTCCATTGGTATACATATGTCGCGAATGAGACATAAAACGATTAGAAGATCCGTATACTTAGAAAAAACTGAAAGAAATAACTACTGTGCTTACTTTTTTTCCAGTATTTCAATTTTTTTCAAAATATCCAAGAAATCAGGCTCTTTAATCATCATATCTTTAACTGGATCCAATAGTGGAGGACCCTCACTAAATCGTTTTTTTACTTCTTTAATTGCTCTAAACATTGTTTTCCTAGCATCCTTTGATCTCAAATCAGGAGGACACAATAGTCGTACTTGTGAGATGTGAGTCACGAATTTTGAATCAACACACACTATTTCCACTTCACCTTTCTGAAAAAAAATTGTAATAAATATTTATTAAGTTCAGTTAAAATTCTAAGTCAAATATATATTTCCTATAACTAAAACAAACTAGATTAAGCAGACGGCATGTGAATATTAATGCTGTTGGAATGTATTAATTGAAAAAAAATTGTCAATTATACCGATTTTAACAAAAAAATCTTGCAAAATTTAAAAGTCAATTCCCTGCCAATTTGTTATGGTAAAATTGTAATTTTATAGTTCGATATTAATTGTCGGACGTATGCGGTAAATTATTTATTTATTTATTTATTTATTTACAAATACCTGCTTTACAGGACAAAGTCCCAATTACAAAGCAGGGCAAGCACTTATAATTATAATATAATATTATAAAACATAATCAAGAAAAACAAAGAAGATGAAAAAACTTAAGTTAAAACTAAAACTAAAAACTACAACATGCGTCTATATGTGGAAATAATGTCAACGCAATAGCGATCGCCGCACATCAGAAGCATTAGCTATGGAAAAATCCAAGTGATAGCTCTTGTTATATTTATCACACATTAAATACAGAGGTGAAAATTTTAGAGTGTTTGTGCGCGGTTTAGGCAAATAGAATAAATTATGTTGTCATGAGTTTCAACGAGGTACACAAAAATTCAATTTTCCTAGTATATATGAACAATCAATTTTATAATTAAGCAATTTAAATAATGTAATTAAACGGTGGTAGTCACGACGATTTTTTAGGGAATCATATTCTAAGTTGTTAAGCAGCTGCTCATGCGGATAGCCCTGGTGGGGATATATACCGTCTTTCAAAAAACAAGCATATTTTAAAAATCCACGTTGTATTCTTTCTAGACTCTCTATGTGTGTATTGTACTCAGGTCCCCAAATTATTGAGCCGTATTCCAGTTTTGAGCGGACGTAAGAATTGTACAATAGCTTTAGTACACTGATGTTTTTAAAGTCCCTCGTACAGCGTAAAATGAATCCATACATTCTGGAGGCTTCGGCAGTAATAATATTCATGTGAGGGACGAATGAGAGTTATGAATCAAATAAAACTCCGAGAACGCGAAATGAGTCACACCGAGAAATAGCCTTATCTGATATGGAATAGTCATATTTACAAATTGACAGTTTATTAGAAAATTAGAATTAGAAAAAATATTATGATTTTTTCTTAAAAAATTCACATGGAACAAGATATGGATCGATGTTTAAATTGTTTTGTAAATACATTTTTTTTGTACTTTTAGTAGCAAAAAATATACTTGTCAAAAATATCACTAATACGAGCTGGCTCAAAAATGTACCTACCTAAAAAGAAAATTTAACTTATACTGGGGGTACGTATAATACATGTAAAGAAAGTGACCTGTCAATTTGACCGCGATCAAATAGATTGTCAAACGCTCGGTCAAAAAGTATTGTGAGTTGTAGATTCTTGTCAAATAATTTTATTGCGCACAGTGCGACGTTTTTCATTAATAATCTCTGTTTTCCTTTAAGTGTTTAGATCTTTTAATTTGCAGTTTATTTCGCTCATTTCCTCTTATCTTAAATTTAAAGTTATTTTTGTGAAAAAAATTTTCATAATATTTAACCTTGATCTGCCAAGTGTTTTTTTATATTTTGACATTGCTTTTTCGCATTTTATTTTTGAAGTACAAAACTTTCGACGTGGAGTAGAATATCTTGTAGTGAGAAACAACAAAAGCACATCAAAAAGCTGCAAAAATGATATGTGCTTTTTAAAATGGAACACCCAGATGTAAATTTCTTTCAAAATTATATAATATGATTTGCTTTAATCGTTTTTGATATACTAAGCCTTAAAAACGGGCAAAAAGTAATATAATAAAAATCAAACTGAACTAGCCAATCTTAAACCAATCCGCGACTGTGGCGCCACTTCTGGCCAATTCCTTAAATTGATAAAACATTTTTTTTAACATATAACTTTGTAAGTAACTGTGTTTTTGGTTATTATATATAATCAAGAAGAAATGATCTTTCTAGTCGTAAAAAAATATACGGTCTCATTTAAGGCAACATCCGTTTTTTAAGAAAATGCCCAGTATATTGTTGCATTTAAGATTTCTCCTGGACACTCTAAATACCTTTTGTGTTGTATTTTCTATATCCAAATTGATATTTTTGACCCTTTGAAGCTCCGTTCCTTCCACACCATAACTTATATAAAACATTCCTATCTTAGTTTAAGTTTAAAAATATTGTTTCTCGCAACGATGTAGAACAGTTGTGAATTAGATTTTCTATTAATTTTAAAAAAAAAATTGTTGGGGTGATTTACAAGCAGAGCTGGGCATAGTTAACTACGAAAGTAGTTACTTTTATTTAGTTCTTTTAGTTTTTTTTTTTTGAAATACTCTAAAAAATAGTAAAAAATGTAGTTAACTACTTACTATATGTATTTTAACTACTTTTAAAAATATTTTAACCACTTTTATTGATCTAACTACTCAAAAAAGTGGTTAAATACTTTATACAGTTCAATTACTTTCCTTAATCGAGCTACTTCTAACAATATTTTAACTACTTGTAGTTGCCCATTTACATACACGCTCTGACGTGATTGCATATTGTAGGGTAAGTATAGGTATAATTCAAAATTGCATATATTTTAATTAAAAGATAGTCAAAATTTCAAAGCTGAGCAGTGTGCGTATAATGTAGTATGTGTAAACATAATTATATCTGTAGGTATAATATTTTCGAGGCCCTCTCTTCAATATGCAGCAAAAAATCGAATCAAACATTGTATACAATCTCATATACAATAGTCAACATAATACGCAAATAGGCATTTCATTTATAAAAAAATTGCAAAAATACATATCTACCTAATATAAACAGCTTGATGAACAGTATGTACAGCTTAATGTTTATTTGTACAAATAATCCACCCTACGATTTTTGTTTTTCGCGAAAATTTCAATCACTAGGGCATTAAAGTCTGTCATTGAAGAAATCAATTCCTTCTCGATGCTTAACATGGCAAGCGAATTTAAACGATCCCGCTGCATTGTATTTTTGAGCAAATATTTAATTATTTTTAATGTAGAAAGACGTCCACTTTTGACACTGGTTATTAGAATCATACATATTAATTTTAATAACAGGATAATTTCATTAAAGCATTCAGTTAGGTATCTAACGATATATAGTTCTAAAATTGCTAATGCTCTTCTCGCATGAGGGAAATCTTTTCTGGCGTAAATAAACACAACTCACTTTTAAGCTATTCTTTCTCATAAAAGTTATAGGTTCATATTTTATATATATTTATATAAATTTTTCTTCATATTCCTTAAATTTTTCAGAGAAAAAAGTTTGGGTGCTAAAAGATGATCGGTAAACTGAAAGCAATCTTTGGTCTGGTTAATGAGGTTATCACACACTTCTTAACTGTAAGACATGCTACTTTTGAACACATTTTTCTAATGCCCCCTGTAGATATGGTGACGTGGTACAAAAGTTTCCTCAATCCATGTACACCATATTCAATACCAATTGTCCTTTGTCACAAAAATCATGTGTCATATAGGGATGAAGTTGTAAAATTTTGGTGTGAATCCAACGCGAAACAAAATTTCGGAATTATAAAATATTTAAAAAGTTGTTTTTTCCATTTTTTGAAATAAATGGTACAATATATTTTTATATACATCTAAATGTAGTTGAAATCTTTACTACTAACTACTAAGTAGTTAATGGTTAGTTATACTGTAAGGGATGTAAGTAACATTTACTAGTCGAGGACAAGGCAAAAAAGTTCGAGACTGGTTAATGTACTTACATCCCATATAGTATATAACATTTTTCCCCCTCCCTGTATTGTATGTTTACAAGAAAATGCTGGATATATTTTTGGATTTTCATTATCATTACATTCGATAGCATTCTCATTAAATTATGAAGGCAGCCGTGATCTGTTGCCAGAGCAACATAAGCAGTTTTTATTTTATCAACGTCAAGTTGACAATTCATAGCGAAAAGTTTGAAGAAGTCGAATTGTTTGATTCTGTGTAGACAAAATGGATGTTTCAGACATAGAAGAATCAGCGAATATTGCTTGTTTATCTCTACTACCGGAAAAGTCGAAAAAAGGTATGAAGCAGCATATAAATCTTTTAAGAATTGGTGCCAAGGCAAGATGGCTACTGCAGTCTCAGAAACCTTATTTTTGGGGTATTTCCAAGAAAAAAGTGCTATATTGAAGTCCCCATCAAGTTTATGGTGTAAATATTCGATGTTGAAGTCCACCCTTTTTATAGAGGAAAATATAGATATTTCTAAGTATCCAAAACTTCGAGCATTTTTGAAAAGAAAAAATGATGGTTATAGACCCAAAAAATCGAATGTGTTTAACAGAGAAGATGTAAATAAGTTCATGCTTGAAGCCCCCGATGATATATACTTATTGATGAAGGTCGTAATGGTAATGGGAGTTGCTGGAGCGTGCCGTTCTAATGAACTCTGTGAAAAGAAAATGGGCAATGTTAATATAAGTCAAGAAGTCATAATTGTGACCATTCCTGACTCCAAAAAAGGAATGTCACGTACAATTACAGTGACAAAAAGTGACGACACTCAGGTTTGTCATTTCAAAATAATTCAAAAGTACATTGATACAAGATCCCACATGACGACTATTAATCCGCGCTTCTTTATGCGATATCAAAATGGAAAGTGCTTAAACCAGCCTGTCGGGAAAAATACGTTTTCGCCAATTCCAAGTAAAATTGCGAAATTTCTGAAGTTTGAGAACTTCAAAGTGTAAACTGGACACTCTTTTTAGAAGAACGTCGGCAACTTAATTAGCAAATACTGGAGTTGATGTATTAGCTATCAAGCGACATGGTGGCTGGAAATCCGCTACTATTGCGGAAAGTTACATAGCTGAGAGCCTCAATAATAAAAAGGAAGTAGCGAATAAAATTTTATACAATAAGATTCAGCCAGAAGTCTCTTGCAGTGCTTCAACAGTGACAGAAACATTGCATTGGTTAGAAATGAAGGATCTGTGGAGTCAGAAAAAGTAATACACATCGAGAAGAAACGAGAAAACGTGTTTCCAAATTTTGTTAATAATGTGAATAATTGTAATAACTGTACCATTAATATTCATTTCAATTAATATCACCGGATTTTTGTAATATGTTCATGAAATCAAAAATTAAACCTACTTATAATAATTTTAGATTAATATTTCCCTAGGGATGTTAATAGACTTACATCCTGTCGTTAAGGGCAACCAATACCTTGTTGAGTAACTTTCACTTACGTCTGTCAAAGCAGTGTCAAAATAGGTTACTTACAATACAGGGAGGTGGAAAAATACTTTTCTACCTTTGCCCACCTCTACCTACAGGTCACCTAACCTTTCTTATCCAAATATCTTTAAAAATATTTAAAATACTTTAATTAATCTTTTACCACAGAAATATCAGCTTAGATAAACTTGTTTAAGATTAACAAGAGTGAAGCAAAAAACTACTACCAACATCCTTGAAGCACTAGGATTAACTCATATCATAAGCGAACCCACACATTTTTTTTAGTGCAACTTTAGTTAATTATGATCCACAGACAAGGAAAATGTTATATCTGCAGGAACCAGTGATCACGAACTAGTTTACACCACAACAGATGTTATTTTCACGACTAATTCACCCCCCACCTTTGTGTTTGACAATTTGAATCAGTTTAAATGATTACGTACAAAGGGTATATTATTATTATTTTCTGGGTTATGTTTTGTCTTTTGTTATAGAGTTGGTTTTCTTTTACTGTTTTGATAAAATAAACAAAAGTACTTTCTTACTGTTGACTTTTAACAATTACTATTTCTGAAACTCGGTTCTGGCCGGATCTAGTACAAAATCCGGCAAAACCGGATTTCCTTCAAAATAAGATACGGCCTAACCGGATATTTGAAAAATAGGCCCGATAAACTATTCAAATTAGAACAAAACGGTTTGCACTTTCCTGATTTAGTTTTTAATAGTCTATCATAAATTACTTCTCTAATTCTAACCAAGACATCAACCGAGAACACACTATGTGGACACCTTATGTATATTATACGTGTTTTTCATATTTTATTAACTATAGGTATACGATTTGTACTAAACACAATTATTTAACTGTTCAAACATCTTTTTTAACAATAGGAAATCAGCACACAATGTATGCTTAATAATTTTTAAATTTTTTTATACTTTTCGTGGGGGGTCCACTTCAGTAAGGCTTCTCTTTTTACCTTTTTTTTTTCTTTCGCCAGTTCATTTAAATATTTCATTCTTATAAATAACCTGTGTCTTAAGAACACTGTTGCGGCAAACCTTACTTCTAATAGGCAAAAGATTTTGTTATACCTTGTATACTGCTTTTTATAGCGTGTTTTAGTTTTAAATGTATTTTTCTTACTCACTAGTTTTGTTTATTTCAACTTACAATATCCTACCAAATTTTGTTTAGTAAATAAACGTAATTTCAATTTCTTCTAAAAAGCTTTCTCAATAATATTTTTGAACAATAAAGGTATAAATCGTAAATAATAAACAGAAACTCACCTGACCATCTCGACAAGGTTTTGGAATTATGTTTTCATTCTCACCCTCTTCGGGTACAACATGTAGTAAAATATCCAACTGAACTTTTGTAACAGCTTTTGTTTTAATTTTGCCACCTTTCCTCGTAGTCTGAACTTCTTGTACTTTTTTAAAATTTACAATGGCACCCCAATCATATTCTGCTTCTTGAGTTTTTATCTGAAAATGCATATTAAAATGAAATCAGATGCCTAAATTTAAAAAATACTTTACAGAATTTAACATTTAAAACCAAAACGATAGTTTTCGGGTTTACTTTCGGGATCTTTTCAACGAACAGACTCTTAGCTACGCCTTGAGAAGCTAAGAATTCGTTCTGGTGCCTGTGAACTTCTGGCCGCCTCCACAGGAAACTTGCAACGACTATTCTCAATGCTGAAGATGTGCAAATTAACCACAGGTAAGGGAAGACTTATCGGACTGCTGGTTTCATCAGAACTCAACCACAGGCTAACCAATCCTAATCACTTCAGGCGACGTTTCGGGCTACTGTGTATGGGCTCAAGTCATAGCTATATGTTTTCTCGCTTGTTTTAAACGTAAAATAGATAAACCATACATCAAGTTCAACAGAAACATAAGCCCTACAAGGTCTAAAGTAAAATTTTAAATAATTTCAAGCTTTACCAATACATGTGATAACGTTGATAGATAATATATCTAAAGACGGCCGAGTCAAAAACGTTATCCAACACAAGTCAATACCTATAACCACTTTCAAGAAATTAAATACTATTCCGGTACGAATATGCATGTAAATGAGAGAAGTTGGGTTCCGGGAGAGTAACTAGAGTTTGCTCGATCGTGACTTCTCCTGATCGCTTCTGGTCAATCATAAAACTAAACATTCTCTCGACGCCGTTTCAAGAAATTTTATTGTCACCTTTTGATTGTATAAATTCGGAGTTACCCACCTAGACCAGAAATTAAAGTTTAACATGTGCAGGCAGCTAGCTTGCTACTCTATGGTTGTGGGGTAGGCTTAGACCATGACTTCAAAGTGGTATGGATTGCTGGCCTTGACCAAAAATATAAAAGAACGTTGAGGCAACAAGCAGCCGTCCACTTGCGAAAAATGATGTTCTTGATATCACTGTAGTAAAGAAAAGCTTTGCAGTTTCTTGATCAACTACGCTAGTGAAACGAATCATAAAAAAATTATTTTGTCTGCTTGTGAAGTGCTGATTTTACTAAACACATATACCCGTATTCACTTAAGAAGTTTAAATTTAGACTAGGTCTAACTTGACAGTCATAGGTCTAAGATGACATATGCAAAGATTAAACAAATATTTTTTATAGATGGTACAATTACAAATGGACAGTGACATAAGCAAAACATAACTGGTGAACTAACAGTTTCAATTGTCATGACAATTAGATCTGATTTAACTCTTAAACCTTTTTAGTGAATACGGGGGTTAGTGTCCAACGTTTTCTTCAAAAATATAATCTCTTGCGATCGGGAATTAATCCGCTCAGGCGACACGAAACTACGCTCGAAATAATATCAAAAATCTACATTTCGGTAAATTATGCATTCAACAAAGAATCGTCAAAATACAAAATACGAACTCAGTAATGGAGAATGATTCCCTCTGTATAATGAAATCTCTCAGACCACTCTTAAAATTTATTTTATTTTTAAATTTTTTGATTCTTAGTGGGAAGATAATAAAATATTTAAAGCAGGAATATAAAAGGCTTCTCTTAGATATGGAGAGTTTAACTATGCATTGGAATATTGTCATAATTAGTGTCACAATTGTGATCTGGAAGGTGCTCCGCAAATAACTGCCTACTCCCATACAGAAACATATGATGCACTTGTAGATATGCAGACCTGCCAAGGTTAAGAAATTATGCCATGTAATCTTCCTGCACGTCTCACGAGTTCTCATATCCCAAATCACACGGAGTTCTCGTTTCTATACAAGAAACACCCTCCATGCATTGACACTGTTTCCCCAGAACAAAATTTCAAATGCAAGTATTGAGCCAAAATTGGCATGACATATCACAAGCAAGGTGTGCCGGCCCATTTACTTTCTAAGGATTATAAGTAGGTAGCAATAATTATTCAATCTTCTTATTACATACTTTACTCTCTTTTTCCATTCCAGATTGGTAACCAATGTACATACCCAAGAACTTAGCCTCATTTACGAGGGTAACATCCTGACCAAAAAACCGCTTCTTACCTGCACATGTGACTGTAGATCGTCTTGTTCTAAAGAAAAACCAATGAAGATTTATCAGGAAACTCAAGCAGTCCACACTGACCTCGATAGCTTGTTCCATCTTACGAGCACTCACGAACACATTTGTATCATCTGCATAATTTGTAAAGGAGACATTTTTAGATAGCATGATTTGTAATGGAGACATTTTCAGATGGCACGTTTAAGCTTAAATCGTTAATATAACATCCTTTTGAATTACTATCCTTTCTATATGACCCTGTAATTATGTTGAGGACCGTGTCTTATGACTGAACCACTTTAAAGGACTGACTCTGACATCATAGCACTAATTCATCCATCAAAATGGTATCGATCAGACTGTCAAAGGCTTTAGATAAATCTAAAAATGATCCCAGGGCAGCTTCTATGTTTTCAAAACACTCGACAATTTCATTCACATAGTCATATACTGCAGTATTTATAGAAAACCATGTTGATGAATATCAACTATTTTATGCCAAGAAAAAAATATCAGTGGACAGTTCATAGCTTTTCAAAGATTTTAGAAAATCATGAAAGCAAACTAAGTGGTCGATAGTTCCCGGCAGTGCAGAATCAGCATTTTTATAGAGAGGTTTTACTACTGCCAATCTGATATTAGTTAAAAAAAACTCCTGAGATATAAATTTCCTGGTAGAGGTAGTTTTATAAAATTACCGATTGACTATCATCGATTTTCTCTATTCTCCGAAAACATTTCTTCATAGATTTTTCAATATCGTATAACACTTATAAACAACGCAATAGTTCATTTGTTAGTAGCTAACTTTAAGTTAACTTTTTAAACTTTTGACCATTTACTACAGTTTTGAAAGTTTTCCACAAAAAATTCTTGTTCCTTTTTTAAAAAATGTTAAAACTGAAGTAATTTGATTCGATTCGTTGGCTATAGTGCTTAAGGTGTTCTAAAATCTTTAGAGAAACATGTAAGGAGGCTAAATGGTCAGTAACTACCAATATTCTAGGAGTGTCCTTTCACTAGTAATGTCCCTAGTGCTTGAATTATTGCCGGAAATTATTTGCGAGTGGACGAATTTTATGAAAATTTTCCCGAGTCGAAGACGATTTTCTTAAAAAATTCGTCACTGAGGAAATAATTTCCGATATTAATTCATGCACGTGGAAGATTCGGTAAGAAAATTTCACACCAAAATTTATTTTTAATTTTCATCTCGATTTTCGTGTAGCTTGGCAAACGACATATTGTTCAATTATTGTTTAGTAGGCTGTGAATGATGAAAAGTCAGGATGGCAGACCCCTTGATGATTTAGTTTACGATGGTCTAGTTATCCGTATATTATATAGTATAGTTTTGGTTCTTATAAAAAAAAATTTTTTTAGGTTTAAAATTAAACTTTTCCTAAAACTTTAGTAAAGTAAAATATTTTGCACTATCTTTAAAACATACTAAAATTTTATTTTTATTTAGGCTTAATTAACTAAAATTCAAGGAAGTATATTTTATTAAGTAAAACTTGCCAATTTAATTAACTACCACCTACTTACGGCCATATAGCAATTTTTGTTACCTAGAAAAAAACTAATTTTCGTAAACTAACTTTAACTATAGTACAATTCTCTGCTATATCAGATTCAGGATATTTTAAAGTTGAAATTTTGCCCCATTTAATGTCACTAAACTTGACGGAACTGCATGAAATTTATCCTGAGAGTACATTATGTAGGTATTATCTACAATATTTAAATTATCATAATAATTAAGAATGACAGTGACATTTACACCGCGCAACGTTATGTGAAGATTTTTTTAAAATGGATAATTTAAAGAGTTATTGTTACCTTTGTTAATTTCGGTAAACTTTACTAACGAGAAGTATACTTTATAAGATTCAGGACATTTTAAAGTTGAAATTTTGTCCTATTTAATATCACTAAACTTGACGGAATTGCATGAAATTTATCCTGAGAGTACATTATGTAGGTATTATCTACAATATTTAAATTATCATATTAATTAAGAATGACAGTGACATTTACACCGCGCAACGTTATGTGAAGATTTTTTTAAAATGGATAATTTAAAGACTTATACTTTATGTAAATTTGTAAGAAGATTAACGATATCAAAATAAACCACAGAACATTGCCGTAGGTAGTAGAAAAGGCCGCTGTTTACTCTTTCCAAAAGTCTCTTTGCGGATGTCAAGAAAATAGTTTATCAAGAATCTTCTTTCTTGGACTGATTATCCCGAAATAATCGGAAGAAAATAGTGTACAAATATCGTATCTACTTCCTGAAATATAAACATTTAAGTAAACTAAGTACATAATATATGTTATCGACCATATAAAGTTGTTTTATTATTGAAAGCCCAAACTTTGGAATAAAATATCTAAACAATAATGCAATAATGTAAATTTTCTGTCTTATCACATGACATCTGTCAAAAAGATTTCCAGTGTGATCATCTCCAGCTTACCCTGGACGCAAAAAAATTCCGGAAATCCGACCCGTTGCTATAGTAACGTTGAAAAATAAAGGCATCTGATTGGCTATAAAGTACAGGTGTGAAATTTTCATATAAATAGGCCTTTACAATTGCCTGTTTCAAACCTTCACGAGGTACGTCTGATTTTATATTCACGTTCATTTATAATAAAAACTAAAGGTTGCAATTTACTAATTAGGTCTTTAAAATAAGCCTCTTCATGCAAATATTCTGCAGAACTTTCTTTTAGAGACTGAAAACCAATAGATCTCCAATACCTAGTGGACAAGGGTCGAGAAGATTTTTCAATAAAATCAGAAAGTTTTCATCAGAACTTCCTGGTTTTATTACTGATTGAACTGATACGAAAGATGTGAGAAATAAGCTACCATCTTCCAAACAACAATACGAAAAACCCTGCTTATATTCACTATGACCATGCTACCATCGAATCCCCATTTCCAATTAAAATAACATTGTCTAATATATCGCTAGACACACAACTTTTGAGACTCGAATATTTGAAGGGCTATATGAGCTAAAAAACTTTGCAGTTCAATTTCAACAACAGATTCTGTAATGGTTTCAACCAATGGATAACATTTTTTCTTAGCACTCGGGGTATTTGGTATGATGGTAAAATAGTATAAGATACCTTGACATCAATATAAACCCCCTAATTAATATTGATGTTTGATTTATAACAACATGACATTTCCTGAATTTTGTCATATTCACTGCCCAGTGTACAGGGTGTTCCAGCGAGGACTGAACAGGGACCTATTTTCGACCTTCCTTGTATTTTGGAAAAATTCAAAATAGCCAATCGATGTATTTTTTCTTGTAGAATCCAAAAATGTCATCGAAAAAATATTTGAACCAGAAACAAAAGAGTTACGCTATGCATCAGGTGTTTTTTAAATGGAATGTATCGTTTTTTATACGATTTTTGGAAAGAGTGATTTTTTTTATGTCCGTTCTGATTAAAAGATTTGATTTTGCGATAGCTGTTGATATTACATTTTAATGTTTTACAAACTAAAATTTTAGCTTCACCTGTTTAAAATATACGATAGGTTGGTATAGGTGATCAAGGTAAAATGACGTTTGAATGCTTTGTCAATAAAAATTGACATTATTTTAATTATTGTCGAAGTCTTCACCTAAAAAATATATATTTGACTCTGATCGAAATGAAATACTCTTTGGACGAGAGACTACAGATTGTTATGCTATTTTACAAGTGCCAAGAAAATGCAAGAGAAGCAAGAAGAAGATTTATTGAATTTCTTTTTCTATCATGTAAAGTTTTATTTTCCTCAAATAGGTTTTTTATCCTTAGAATTGTATTGATGGATATATTTCTATGAAAATTTGCAATAAATCTTCTTCTTGCTTCTCTTGCATTTTCTTCGCACTTGTAAAATAGCATAACAATCTGTAGTCTCTCGTCCAAAGAGTATTTCATTTCGATCAGAGTCAAATATATATTTTTTAGGTGAAGACTTCGACAATAATTAAAATAATGACAATTTTTATTGACAAAGCATTCAAACGTCATTTTACCTTGATCACCTATACCAACCTATCGTATATTTTAAACAGGTGAAGCTAAAATTTTAGTTTGTAAAACATTAAAATGTAATATAAACAGCTATCGCAAAATCAAATCTTTTAATCAGAACGGACATAAAAAAAATCACTCTTTCCAAAAATCGTATAAAAAACGATACATTCCATTTAAAAAACACCTGATGCATAGCGTAACTCTTTGGTTTCTGGTTCAAATATTTTTTCGATGATATTTTTGGATTCTACAAGAAAAAATACATCGATTGGCTATTTTGAATTTTTCCAAAATACAAGGAAGGTCGAAAATAGGTCCCTGTTCAGTCCTCGCTGGAACACCCTGTACAGTGGATAAAAAAAAATGGACAAAAAGGCTCTAGAAAAGAAATAATAAACAAAAGATAAAGCCACACCCTAACCTTTTGAGAGAGGAAGCACTTACTCCTTTGCCCCAACTGGCTTTGTAACTGGGTACATCATTTACAGGAGATGGTTTACCGAACTTAAAACAAAAAACAGCTAAATAATTCAAATCTCTGCTTACCTAGAAAAAAATGTTTCACACTCTAAATGTGTGAATACAAATATCATTACTTTATAGGTGCTTACTTTTATAAGCCTCCCTGGTTGCATGAACGGAATTAAATACTGCGATTTCGTCAGATAAGTTCTAAATTGCGCTCCCAGAGTGTCCAATTCTCGTCTAATCGCATAATAAGTTGCTATTTGGCCCTCCTTCTTAACATCGAAAGAATTATACTCTTCCAACTTTTTATTATAGTCTAAAAACGAAACAGGTTTAGGAAGTTTGTACATCATTTTTGAATTTCTAGAGGATAAACCTATTTTTTACATTATAACATTATAACGGTGTTCCTAATTGACATAATAATAATAATAAAAACTTTAATCTCAACTACTTATTATAAGTTCATTACAGGGAACTATAAAAATATAATTAAAATAATAATATATTTTTAATTATTAAATTTATTATACTTACTGTCATACAGTATGGGAATATTTGTCTGGTTTTGAAACTGGTAAAATGACCTTTCCAACATGTACTCTGGATTGATTTCTTCAACTCTCAATAAATTTAAAACCATGTTATAGGTCAAATGAAATGCAGAATTTATAGGGTCTGGTAAACCTTTCACTATATCTCTACCAGCTGCAGGGGGAACCTTTTCATCAACCATTAAAATGACTATACCTTTGTCATCCAAGCCTCTTCTGCCAGCTCTTCCAGACATCTGAATATATTCCCCTGAAGTCAACTGAAATTTTTTTTTTAATTGAAATTAACATCCTAATTTAATAAGAGTAGTGATATGTATAAAAAACATTTTATTTTTCAAACTTGAAAAACAAAACTTTTTAAAAAACATGTTTTTTTTATTTTAAATAAAGATTATTTTAAAAAGTTGCTAAATTTTTCTATTCAAGTTAACTCTTTTCTATTTAGGATAAACAAGGTTTCCGAAAAAAAAACAAGCCGCTTTGTTTTTTTCTAAAAACAATGTTTAAAAATGTTTTTCAGTTTACATCACTGTCTATACCTTTCAGAAACAAGTCAATTAGTTAATGTTAAATTCTAAAATTAATAAGGACTTTCTTCAAAGGCATATGATTTGAGCCACATTTAATTAACATTTTTTACTTTTTAGGCATCAAAAATAAACAGTTTTTTTTTAGTTAGGAAGTAGTATGTCACAGAAATTACAACAAAATCAGTCTATATTATGTTTACTTACCCATCTCATTTCACGGCCATCAAATTTTTTCATCCCAGTAAATAATACAGTTCTAGCAGGCATGTTCAAACCCATGGCAAATGTTTCTGTAGCGAAAAGAGCTTTAATCAGTCCTTCCCCAAACATAATTTCTATAGTTTCTTTTAATATTGGCAATAAGCCCCCATGATGAATACCAATTCCTCTGCGTAGAAGTGGAAGAATATTTTCAACTTGAGGCAAGTGCCTATCATCATCAGAGAGTACATCCATAGCATTATTAAATACTTCATCAACCAGTTGCTTCTCGGCAGCTGAAAATTGCTATGATTAAATGGCAAAGAATTTTATAATTTGTTGAATATATAACGAATAAAGTGTAAGGCAGATTTTCCCATTACATACAATATATTTTTTTCTTATTTTGGGAAGTACTATAGACTAAATATTTTAAAAAAAGAATATTTTCTGGCATCATATTTTCCCTATGTACTGTAACGGTGTACTGTCGTGCATTATGGTCAGACAAATTATCATGTTAATAAATTTATATTTTTTTTAAGTAAACATATTTAGTATTTAATAATTTAAATATTTTATTGCTTACAGACCTATATTGCGCGTATTAAAATTTTCTAGATTCAGTTAAGCTTGGGGTTGGACGTAAATAGGCTAATTATAATTATTGTGTATATTTAAGTTGTTATATCACTATATTTCAGTATTTATTTGACGCTAAGGATGCATGAATTCTTACACTTCAGTGATATCATTTATTTAGTTTTTTTTTGGATACCTACGAATCTCCCTCGTATTTGTATAAATTTGGCAGCCAATAGGCGACACGTTGTTCACCGCGTGGTGTAGACTAGTTTTTGGCTTTCTTTGTTCCTCTTAAGGCAGATTTAAAAATGCGTTCTTGTCGTACTCAAATATTGCTTACTTCGTTGGCGAATAATTGCATGCATGTCGTTGATCATAATAAATACAAGGGAATTTGATATTTAATATTATTATCGTTCAATTGGGAAGATAACATAAAGATTAAAGCTTATTTTTCCTAGTTATTTTTCGGTTAATTTTGGTTTGTTGAATTATGATATTTATATAGCTTATAATTAATTGAGTTAATTAAATTGTTCTAGTATGTATTTAAGCAATAGTTTTCCTTTTCAATTAAAATCATTTAAGACATACGTTTACTTTGGGGTTTTTATTTGCGCCGTCAGTTCAGCAAATCTGTGTTGAGATTTGGCTATCCTATGTTAAAAAAGGGAACATTTTTTTGAATTCTTGTTTCTCTGCTAAACGTATTGGTTTCACGTTTAGCAAGCCATTTTATCTTCAGAACTTTGTGCAAGTCGGAAGCCATCTTGACGGGTCAAACTCTTAATACGTAATTTCTTATTTTTTCCCAGAGTTACATCAGTCAGGTAATACATTAAAATTTGTAATTACATTATTGATTATTTAGGTTAATTGTTCAAAATTTACGATCGATTTTTTTTATGAAATCTTTATATTATATTACTTAATTTCGAGATCACGCCATGTCATGCTGACGCCTATTTTTTTCTTTTCCTTGCAGCTCTACACCGACTTGCCCTCTTAAGTAAGTATATGTAGCTAGACGCCTAACTAGCCGCCTTTAGAACTAGCCACTAGTTGCTAGATATTTTTTGTTGTCTACCACAACTATTTATTTAGGCTTGCCTAAATTAAATATTGGATAGAATTCCGATCCCAATTGCATCTTAAATTCAATTTTGGTTCCGAGGAAATAAGGTCATCCCGGATATAATTCGTCATAAATCCTGTTCGAGAACCATTGAGGGAGAGGAGTAGGTAGGCGTTAAAACCAGAACTGTTGCAACCTTGGGCCGTCCATAAAGGTCGTGGGTTCTCCACCACGTGGCGCCAGCTATTAAGAGTTTTGGTGAGAAATTTCCATTTTTTTTAATATCTAAAATTTTGTATTAGTTTATTTCATTCGAAAATTTGAGTAATTAATTATCTTAACAGTGTTTTAATTATTGGCCAATTAGTGTACATATAATTTAATATTAGTGACCGTAATTTTACAAATTATTTCATAAGAATTTTCCTTTTAATTATTGCTAATTTTTTTAAAATTATTAAATAATTCAGCTGCTACGTTGATTTTGAACATTTGCCTTAGTGTAATTTAATTATTTTGTAATAAATTTGGTAATTTGTTGTTTAAATAGGTTTTTTTTATTGGTTAAGGTACAGATAATAATTTCAGAAGAAGGATCTTCCGCATTATAACACCCGGCTTATAACACGGCAGCACATTTATTTCTTTTTTTATTGCGGATGGCGCCCTTTTAAAAACCTTACTTAAGCTCCGTGTTATAAGACGTATCTTCTGAAAAGAAAACTGTATACATTCATTATCGAAAAGGACAGAAAAATAATTAAATTAGTTAAAACAACCCCGTCTGTCAACTCATGCCAGAGCCGGCAAAAGGAGCTGTCGTGCCCAGGCCCTTTTAAGAGGTTTGCCTAGTAATATTATGTTCGTTAAAACACCCATACGTTACAATACTTTATATAGGATCTGAGCAAAGTTTAACAACACCTTGTATCTCGAAAACAGCTCACACGATTTTGTTGCAACATTGATAACTTTTGTTCAGATGGTTGCACAAACTATTAAATATTAAATTTTTAAAGTCCTTTTACTTAAATAATATTTATTTGGACCTGTTATGAGAGACTTACTAAATTGAATATATTTACATTTTGGATATTGAGAGAGCATTTATTAGGTAAACACAAGTATAAAATCTGTCTAAATCTTCCTGAAACCTTGATACATCCTCTTCACACTCTAATAAATATAAAATGCCATATTATGCTAAAGAACCAAATAGTTTTTTAACTAATATATGTGTTTCTGTACTAAAGTACAAAACAAATGCTACTTACAAGTATTAAAGTCTAGCTTTACCATCTGCATTGCATATAGTTCGCAATCTTTCTTACTGAAACTGAAAACGATAACTGGAGCAAAATTTCTTTCCATTATCATTTTTACGACTTTAAATATATCAGATTGGGTGGGGTCTTTATTTGCAATTCCGCCGTGTCGTCCTTTTTGGTCACCTTTTGCTGCATCTCCAGCATTCTGCAGTACTGCCATGGCAGCATTGAAGCTATCATCTTTGAAGACACCCTAAATTAAAATCTTACTATAGCAAGTTAACCGGTGACCAGAACCACTTTTATTTAAGCTAAATGATAGATATAGTATAAAGTAAGGTCCTTTTTTTCGGGATCGACAATTAAGACCAAGTATTTTAAACATTTTGAAAACGCAATTACTTGTTTTGAGCTGTTTAAAGCTAACGTTTTATACAGTTATTTAAACGTTTAAAAGTTACATGTTTTTTTTTCATAGACAGATTAATATAAAACTAGTTTAAAGGAACACTCTAGTAACAAGGCCTAGTTAAAAAATTGGTAAACTTTCTTTATCAACTTCCCTCGTTATGAATATTTCCTTAGGACTAGTGAAGTGTGTCCTAATTTAGTTCAGTACATAGTCTGAAATTCTTATTCGATTTGAGATCATATGCTAGCTATGCCATTCTGTTAGATCATATGCTACCTATGCCACAATTGATTGTTGGGCTTAATTTAAACACACCGCCATTTTGTTATGTTATGTTGAATTTGTACCAGTTTATCCCTACATCCCATTTAATTTTTCTGCAAAATGTAAAGTCAATTGAATAAGATTTTTTTTAAGTTGTTTTTTTTTTTAAATTCTATGTGGCCCCCGTTTTGTTCCGCTATTTTGAATTCGCACCACAACTTTATCAGTTTAGCTGTACCTCATACTTAATGCTTGCAGAAAATTTGAAATTAATGTAATAAGTAGTGTTTTCAGGCTGATTTTTTTTAATATTTTCAAAGGCCGCCATTTTGGTTTGTTATCTTATATTCATACCAAAATGTTACCAGTTCATTCCTATTTAACATTTCAATTTTGTGCAAAATTTTAAGTAAATTAGATAATACGTTTTTCCAGTATTAATTTTTTTAACGTTTCACTAGGCCGCCATCTTATCCCGTCATATTGGAATTTTATCAAAATACTATCAGGTCATCTCCATATGATCCCCAAATTTGAAATCACTCTGAAAAGTAGTTTTTAAGCTATGCTGTGAACTGACAAACAGAGAGACAAACCGACAGAATTCTTGAAACATATTTTTTTGCCATATAAAACGAGCAGATATGTAAACTTAAGATGATTTTTTCACGATTATAAATATTATATTATGCGGCATTTTGTTCCGTCATCTTGAATTAGTACCATAGTTTTACTAGTTCATCTGTATACCATAACTACACACAAAATGTACGGCACAAAATTTGAAATCAGCCCATTAAGTAGTTTTTCAGGCTGAATTTTTAAATATTTTACGCCATTTTGTTCCGACATCTTGGATTCGTACTAAAATTTTGCCAGACGATTCCTACATAACGGCACAATTTGAGTTAAATTGGATAAGCAGTTTTTTCTAATAATTATTTTAAAATTTCATGAGGCCGCCATTTTATTTTGCCATATTGGATTTTTTACCAAAATGTTAGTAGGTCCCATATGACCCTTAAATTAAAGTCAGTCGGGTAAGTAGCTTTTAAGCTATGCCGTGAACTGAGAGACAGATAGACAAAACGACAAACGGACCGACGGAATTGATAAAACATATTTTTTGGCATCTAGAGACTGTAAAACGTGAAGATATGTAAAACCTGAGAGAGCGATTTTTTCACGATTACAAATATTTTATTTCGCCGGCATTTTGTTCCGTCATCTTGAATTAGTACCACTAGTTCATTTGTATACCACAGTTATTTATGGCACACAATTTGAAATCAGGCCCTTAAGCAGTTTTTCAGGCTGAATTTTTAAAGATTGTACTGAGCCGTCATTTTGTTCCGCCATCTTGAATTCGCACCAAAATTTTATCAGTTCATCCCTACATAATACTTGATTTTTGTGCAAAGTAAGTAGTTTTTTTAGTAATAACTTCTTTAAGGTTTCACTAGGCCGCCATTTTGTTTTGCCATATTGGATTTTTACCAAAATGTTACCAGGTCATCCCCGTATTTTTTGACCAAAATTTGAAATCAATCGGGTAAGTAGTTTTTCAGCTATGCCGCAAACAGACAGACCGACAGAAAGAGAGACAGACGGACGGAATTGAGAAAACGTGTATTTCGGCATCTAGGGACCCTGAAACGTAAAGTTCTGAAAAAATCTGGGAGGGTGATTTTTTACGATTACAATACTTCCCTTTTACGAGAGAAGTAACAATAAATACATCAACGTAATAACTATAATAGCGGTGTTTTAAACATGATTTTTTTTCAACCCTTCTGCAGATATGATTTATTATACCCACAAAATCTTAGGAGCAAATCAAGTGAAGTTGTTAAATATATTTAAATATAAACGTATTTTATTACATTTTTTATGTGAAATATTTAAAGAATATTTAGAGTAACATACCGTATATTTTGATTGAACTGTTCTTGAAATAACGAGCTTTATACCGAACTAGTCAAGGAAGCAAGGCCACCCTTTAATCTTTCAAACTGATTAGAATAGGAAGAAAGTTACAAAAGTTGTTGGTTTAATAATGAACTATCTTTTGCAAATACCATTAGTTATGTAGAGTGTCTCAAAAATTGTAAGCGAAGTTTCTTAAACATGTCTTGAATATTCTTGAATTAAAAAAAAATAAAATTCTTCACATAATTTAAAAATATAATAAAATTTATAGTTTAATAAAACTGCAGTGCAAACCCTGCATGAGAATTTAAGTCCATCCTGGATAACAGGTTACATCGTAGAGACCTATAGAGGTTAGAAAAGTTGTTTGTTTACTTTCTATATATGTGTGAAAATACTGTTTTTAGTGTAAAATTGATCAAGAATAATTGTTTTTATGCTGTCATTTTTTAAAAACAGATCTTTTAATAAATCAGTAAATGTTAGCAACAATTTGTGTATAGGTTTTTGGGAACCTTCTGCAGAAAAGCTACTTCGGACACCATAGTTTACATTTTACCTGTTGTGTGAAAAATTACTTTTTTATCAATTATTTAGCTTCAATTCTGACCAAAATACTACCATCTTTTTTCTTCAAACGATACAACATTATACGGCGGAAAATGGATCACCGTAAAATTTAGTGGGTGCTGTGCATGGATTCTCAAGGGTTGATCTGCACTCTCCAGCCCCGAATTCGATAAAATGTATGTACTTGTAAAGAAAACAGGATATCATGGATGAAAATGTGCAGAATCAAAGAAGAGTGGTGTAAAACGTTTGTCTCTCGGAGAAAAAATATGATGCACACTATCTACACGTCAAACTGATGGTTCCGGACCTTCAAATATTTCTTTCCTGGTGTCTTCTAATCCAAATGTAAAAGCTGAAGACATTTCTAATCAAATAGCAACTCTATCAAGAACAGTAGTATTAGCAAGAAGGATTGACTACTAGTTACGTCTCAGTTTTTAACCCTCATGTTGGAACAGCGCGTTGACACACGTGATGTTTTGAATGAGTTTCTTGAACAACATAAATTAAGAGATGACAAAATATCAAAACTGGAAAATGATATTTCTGAATCGTGATTGCCTTCAACAGCATTCTTCATCCAAGTCAGACTAACAAAATAATGGCAATGCTTCCCTTGAGGCGATTAATCAGAACGTTGCATTTAACGATTTCCAGGAGAGGACTTCTAGATTAAAATTTTTTGTTATTTACAATATTTACACTGCTAACGAACCGCAAATAAGATTAGACTATAACAAAGCACAAATCATAAACATTTTTTGAGAAAATTGAAGTCGACCCTTTACAAAGTCGTAAAGATAGGTCAGGCAAAGTCACAACCACTACCCATAAAGTCATATTTCCAAACCAACAAGCAGCTACACAATGCTCAAGAACAAAAGGAAGCTTATGGGGAGTACAATCAGCATTAAGCCAGATTTAACACTGATCCAACACAATGAAGGCAAAAGTATATAAGAGGAACTGAATGCTAGAAAGTTGAATCCATCGCCCTTGAAGTTTTACTGCCAAAATAAAGGCGGTTTACGAAATAAGATTAAAGAATTTCATATACACTACTGATTATGATGCGACAATATTGCTTAGAACTTGATATTGGCTTTGATGATGGCGAAGTTCGGATCAAGGGCTATAATATTCATCGCACTGACCGCAGTAATGTCACCAGTGACCGGCTTCGGGGAGGAGAAGTGCTCATTACAGTTTCATATTTTTTTGTTTAGTGACTTTAATCTCTCAAATGCAATTTGAGGCAGAACTATATTATTTTTCTTTCTTTTCTAGAAATGAATTTCTAGACTTACTATTTTCCAATGGGCAAACATCGCTGTATATCCTGCTTTAGATAATATCTTAACAAATAATGTGCACCATGTGCAGCATCTTGCTTTAGATAATATCTTAACAAATAGTGTGCACCATGTAGCAGACTCTTTTGATTATTTAACTGAGTCTAAGTATTAACAATATAATGAATTATATCAAGATTTCAATAAAGCTAATTTCATCGCGATAAATTTATTGTGCAGGATGTGCAAGTGCGAACATGGCAGCAGAAAGACCGAATCAGATAATCCAAGTAGGTATAGACTAGTTTGTCTCTAAAAAAACGCATTAAAAGTTCTTCATTTCCAAGAAGGTTTAGTCCTAAATTGAAACATCTTGTCTTTAAGAAAAAGAGAGCACGTAAGTATATGTCATCTTAATCCCACTTGGATTAGTAGACATTTGTTAACATTAGATCATTGTGTGAAAGGCATAATGGGTGTTATGCTGCATATATTCGGGAAGTTGAATCCTCTCAGATATTTTTGGAGATACATCAAAGACAGGCATAACTATGATAATATCCTAATACTATATTTTTAGAGGAACTGCTGACATTGGGCAAGATATTGTGAATCTATTTGCACAATTTTTCTCTAGTGTTTATGACAAGACTGCGTGTCCTATTCCTCAATATCACAATCACAACTCATATCCTATCTCATAATAAGATGTATATGGTTTCTTGAATCCACTACACCATTATACTAGGGAATGTGTTCTACGTAGTGGTTTCCCGTTGCCTTCTACGCATTTGTGTCGTGTAGTGTATGTGTCGAGTAAGAGGCCTTGTTACTGTTCGCAGTCGTTATTTTATCATCCCAATGACTAAAAGCACCTCGGGAAGGTACCGGACTAGGCATATCGAGTACTCTCTCTAAACTAAAAAGTGCCGGCTAAGTCAAGTCTCGAACTCCCGCCTTCCGGGTGGAAGGCCAGTACTCTTACCACAGAGCTACCGAGGTGTATTTACTATGCGTAAATGTATGTATTGTTAATAATATTACCAATGGCTGGCAACATAGAATTTTGCCCTTAGTTCCGTCTGATGACGGATTTCGGCGCTTCGATTGAATTTCCGGCCTAATTTATATACCCGTTCTCGCACGCGAATTGCAGAAGCCTTATTTGTTTACAGGTTCGATGTTATTGAATGAGTACGACGCTATTTTTTGTTAAAATTAAATAGTTGCTACTTTTACAATGACTTCTACAAAAAGTGTACCATCAGGGTTACAATACAATGTAGATATTACAGATATAGTAATTTCAAAAGAAAAGGTACAAAGGAATGAAGATCTTTTAGGGTTCTAGTAGATGAAGATCCTCCCTTAATGTAAACTGTTAATAATGCAGGTCCCGGGAAGCACTTTAACCAATATTTTTGACCAAAAAAATGTGCGCCACTGACTTTTCTAATTTTTTAATATTTTTTTTCGTATTCAGAAGTTAAAAATACATCGTTTTTCCTCTAGAATTTTTTTGATATCTGGCTTCATATTCGAGAAAAAAATAAAAAGACAATATTACATGTCCCTGGAACAACAAAAAAATGAAAACTCTATAAACGATCAAAAACAGAGGTATTCTTGTTATTTTTTTCCATATCAATAGTCTATTCTTGTCTTAAAAATTATTATAAAATTAATGCTAGCTAAAAAAATGTGTTTTATTACTTTTTTTTATGTTCATGGACATGCAATAAACTGATTTAATTTTTTTTCCGACAACGAAGCAAAAAAATCAAGAGACAAAAAGGTTGTATTTTTAGTTGCCTAATGCGAAAAAATTGCAACATTTTGAAAAGTCGCTAGCTCACATTTTTGTCAAAAATATTGCTTAAGGTACCCCTCGGAACGCCACTGAACTTACTTAATTTTAATCTAGTTAGGGTTAGATTAGCCACTTACTACCATAAATATCACTGCCAAATTTTAACAAAAACGGATGAAGGATTATTAAGATTTTTACGAAAAAAGAAAGCATTACTGGTCTTATGTTCATATATAATATTCATATTAGAACCACTCAAAGAATTAACATCTTGAAGATTTTCTCTTAGATTAACAGTTTTCGATAAAGCAAATAAATATAAAATGCATAACATTATTTACTACTGCGATGTTTTAGACATAACAAAAAAGTAAGGAGGCCATGGACGGAAAAACTATTATTCAAAGAAAGTGTTTTTAAGAGTTTTAAGTTTAAGCAGTGCACACATAATCATTTGGTGGTAATAATCTGAAGTGTTTTTAAGCGTTTTAAGCTACAAAATTCTTTACTGATATTAGAAAATGGTTCTATTTACAAACGTAGAAATGGCCGATATGCATTTTGTTTACGGAATAGCCCGAGGCAATTCCAGAGCGGCTAGACGAATTTATCAGAGATATACTCATCCCTTGTACCCAGACAAACATTTGCAAGAATACATGAGAGACTCTGCGAATCAGGCACCTTTCAAAGGTCGAATGTTGTTATTGGTAGACCTGCAATAGTAAGAACAGTGGAGGTGGAGGAAGAAGTTTTAAGTAGCCCCGACACAGGTACACGCAAAATTGCGTAACAATTAAACATATATGTATCCTTACCACATACAGGGTGTTCAAACGTTATTACCTGCAGATTTTCTCCAGCGAGTGGATTATTGTACTTGGCTTTTGCAACAAATAGGATCTCCAACATTTCTCCCATATTTTGTTTACAGAAGAAGCCTGTTTTTCCCGAAATTCAATTATGGAATTTGATAACAATCATATCTGAGCTGAAGAAAATCCCCATGCGGTGACACAAAATAATTAGCAACAACAGTTTTCTGCGAATGTTTGGGTTGGTATTGTTGGTGATTATATTATTGCACCTTATTTTTTACCCGCGAGATTAAATGGTCAAGATTATCGTCACTTTTTGGAATTTGTGTTACCTGAGTTATTAGAAAATATCCCACTGGCAGAAAGAGAAGTAATGTAGTTCATGCACGATGGGCACCACCTCATTTAAGCATATCAGCATGTCAATTTCTGGATGCAACTTACGGAGAAAATTGGATCGGTAGTGCGGACCCACAATCGTGGTCACCTTTTTCTTTGGAGGCATTTAAAGTTCTTCATTTATAAAACTCTAGTCAACACTAAAGAAAAATAAATTCATCGACTAAGTAGCTCTTGTAATCAGATAAGATACACTGGGAATATTTCAACGCGTTATAATGTTTGCATTGAAGTTGAAGGAGGACATTTTCAGCAACTATTGTAAGTTTCGTGTTACCTATTGTTAAAAGTTTCTTTAGTTAAAAAAAAAAGTGTAATATTTCTTTAAGTGTGATTTTAATAAAGCGTTTTTCTTGTTTGATTGTTTTTAATTTCCACTACTGGCAAAAGCAGACAAAAAATTGTTAGCCTAAATTGATTGACATTTAGCTAGGAAAGTATATGATCCTGTTTGGAACCATTTACTTTTTATTGTTTTCATACAAGAAAGCAATAACATGCAATAAAGTAGCTTTTATTTTTTTTCTCAAAAACGAAGCAAGATACGAAAAAAAACTAAAGAGATAAAAAAGTTGTATTTTTAGTTGCTGAATATGAAAAAAAAATAAAAAAATTAAAAGTCAGTAGCGCACATTTTTTTGTCAAAAATATTGGTTAAGTGCCTCCCGGGACGCCACTGGACTTAATAATTGTAATCTAGTTAGGATCAAAGTAGCCTCTTACTAATATAAATAACAATGCCAAATCTCAACAAAAACAACTAAAGGATTACTAAGATTTTTGCGAAAAACCAATTTTATTTTAAGTTTTAGCACCCCGTATCTTGAAAACGAAGCATTTCCGGACATGTGTTCTTATAAAATTTTCCTCTTAAAATCACTCAAAGAATCTCCCTTTGAGGTTTGGGTACGTACTTAAATAACACCCTAAATGAGAAATTATCTTAGTATCTAAACTAAGAAAAATTTTTAATACAATGTGTGACTCTGATTAAGACTATTCCTTGAAATTTGTATTAATCTAAAACTAAAGCATTTTTGCCAATTTTGACAAATATCTTACTTGGCTCTAAAAATTACAAAAAAAAAAACATGCATTAAAGTCTTCAAAAAGTGTTCATTAAAAAGACGATCGTGTGCAATTTTATAATCATTTTTACATGTCTATATTTCGAAACCAATTGACTGATTTTAATAGGCCTTTTAAGATATTATTATTTATAATTCGTAAGATTTTTTTTTCATGGTTTTTAATATTCCGTGGAGTAATAAAGAAAACTGATGCAAAAACTGTTTGATATCAGCCCACCTCTAATAAATACCGATATTGTGGGTCTTGGATGTTTTTTTACGTAGGCATACGAGAACTACAACAGGCTCATGTTATTTTAAAATAAGGATTTTATATGTTTTACTAATTAGTTAATGATGTTTTATCACTTTTGGCAAAAGTAGCAAAAAAAAGAAAAGTAATTATTAAGTTTAATCTTCTATTATTAATTTTACAGAAATTAACTTCTATATTTAGACTTCAAAAAAAAAGAAGTTTTGTTTGTGTGTATGTGTATATATTTTTGCGATTTTCTTTGCAACTAACCAACGGATTTTAACGAAGTTTTCATAGTGTTATAAAGAAACATTCCAGCGTGGTTTTAATATCATAAACAGCTCGCCTGATGATAAGGGCTATGCGCATTAATGTGAATATCTGACAATCTGCTTTAGTTACATGTATGGAAACTGCTCTTAACAATAAAAAAAAATGAAAAAAAAAATACTCCCACTAGGACGAGCTGTACCTCCAACTATGCCCAAGTAACCTTTTTTGATTAATTATATATCATGCATCAAATTCCATTCCAATACATTAAAGAATTTCAAAGTTATTGCGGGAATCATTTTGCAGAAAAAAGTTTCAAAATGGCGGCATGACTTTTTCTTAGGGAAGCAGTATAAATTTCGAAATCAATAATTTCGGAACATAATTTTCGAAAAACATTTATTTCGATACAGAGATAAGTTGGAAATATAAATGATTCGAAAATGAAATATTCGAATGCTAATAATTTTGAATCAGGTAAGTATAGTTTCAAACAAAAAATTTCGTAAACAAAATATTTGACTGGCAAAATATTCAAATCACTATTAGTCTGTAAAAATAATATTTAAACGACAATGAGTTTGAACAACTATAAGTTCAAAGACAAAAGAAAACCTATCAATTTTCGCCCATGATAACCCAGAAAGTTTCCTGTTTAAAAATATAAATATAAACAAAAAGAACTAAAAACCATTGGCTATAATTAAAACTTCAGTCAGGTATTGTTGCTTTGTGTTAATTTTGTTTCTTCACTGGTTTAAAGGTCTTTAAGAAAAATTGGTTTTCTTATCGTCTATTTTTTAAAATATTTTTAAGTATATCCTCAAATGTATGATGTTTTTTGTTGTTCTACTTAATTAAAAAGGTATAGCTGCTATACTACTCAATATATCGAATGTCAGCTTATCTTAAAGCAATTAAGGAATTAAGTAAAAATATGTTTTAGGGATTGAAACTCTGGAAAGTGTTATACCTGACGTAATACAAAAAGGCACCTATTTCACATTAATGAAGCTTCTATCCATCGATAGGACTAACTAAAACATAGGATGCAAATAAAATACATTTCCTACTGCTCCAGCTTCTAGAAAAAACTTCATTCCTTTTGTAGCTTGAACTTCTTGTAATTGAACAGTTTCGCAATCGAACTTACTGTCATTCGATGTTTTTTTATAACTTATTGGTTTCGAATTTATTGTCGTCCGAACTTGCAGTTTGAATTATTTGTAATTCAAACTAAATGTTTTTCGAAATTATTTCTTTCAAACTTATTTGTCTAGAGCCTCTTTTTTTAGTATCCCCGCTAATATAATACGTCTTCAAAATAACCTGAACATTCTAAAAATTCATTCAAGTAAGTTCGTCAAATCTTCCCGTAGTAATGGGGGTACATAGGACCACGGAAAATCATAATATATTTCAGCGCCATCTACACATATGCAAATTAAATTCTAAAAACTGAAAACCCTTCACTGACATACATTGGTCTGATCTCGAACGATAATTAATACCCAGCAAATTTGATGGGTAATTCCTTGTAAACGATGTGCACTGCCGTAAGACGGGCTGGAAAAAACAAGTAGTACATATTTGTTAAAGATTTACAATAACGACTGTGTGTGAAATACTCATGCATGTTATCGTATTTGGAAATAAATAATACCAATAATAAAGTAACCACAGTCTGTTCAAATATAAAAAAAACCAAGGATGTAAAACTTAATTTCAAGATAAAAGCATATCTTACTTGAAAAACAAATTTAACAAGATAAACATTTTTAGGGGTACGCGCCGTTATGTGATTTAAATTTGGCTTTAATGTTCAAAAGCTTTTTTATTAAACCGACTTTTAATGGTACTTTACATTCTCAAAGTTGACTATGTATATGATTTCTATAACCAGAATTTTTGACAACGTATGTATGCTTTTCTAAAACTTAATTTTGTATTTTTTAATTTCATAACAAACAAAATTCTTCTTTTCGTCTATTTAAATTTATTACCAATCAATAATTAAACAAACACGTATGTTAGTAACTACAGTCTCCATCAAATTTTCTGAACAATACGTTCTGTTTATATCCCATATAACCCATGTATTTTGGGCGATATATTTAGGTAATCGAACAACAACTGGCAACAGAGTAAGCTAGAGTCGTGCTCCACAGCTGTATCCACCGTCAAAGGGTTTCCACCATAAACATGGCAATTCAACTTTGCTACCCAGGCTGAGAAAGTTTAGAACCCAGCCAGCCAGATAAAATTTGCAGGTTGCTGCCAGTCTTATCCCTATAAAGCCAATGATATAACCTAGCGATAACTATTTTTTGTATCACCATTTGGGCTTTCCCTGTCCATTTTTTTTGCTCCAAAATGATTTGGATGTTCTTTGGGACTGGTCGCAAATAAACAGCTTACAACTGAAAATAGGGAAATGCTGTTTTATCTGCTTTCATAGGGACATAAAGAGGTTTAACTCAATTTATAACCTACACAATGTTAACTTCCGTTACTCTGAATTGGTGAAGGAGCATATTTCCCAGATAAGCTTAAAGGTTCTAAATTGGGTGTATCACTCACAATGCTTCTGACCTTTCACTGCATATTGCCAAGACCCTCTATACTTCCCTGGTGAGATCAAATCTGGAATACCATGACCATATAAACATGATCGAGAGGATCCAAAATAAATTTCTATGCTTTGTGGGTTTTAGGAATGGAGTGGAATTTCGGGAGTACCTACCATACATATATCTACAAACTTTTTCAGAGTCTAATGAATTCCCCTCCCTAAATGTAGCCCTCATAACTTTAAAATTTGTATTAAATTATAAATGCTACAAACTATAGTACGCATGTAGCTTTTCAATTGAACTCTTCGTATCCTGAACCAAAAAACTGATAATTTATCAGCACACTGTCTGGTTTTAAAAATAGTATAAAGCATGTGTTAACACAAGATGCTATAATATAATGTCTAGTCACACATGTAAAGTGCAGTATGTGTATTTTTTTTTATAAGTAGAATGCTTTTTTTATAGTTATATTTGTTGAATTTGAACATGAGATCCGATGATGACGAATCGGATAATCGGTCCGTAATTGTAAGGTAAAACCGCGAATCAATATAATTGTTGCGGATATAAATGTCCTACAGTAACTTGCATAAATTGCACTGAGTTATATCATAAAAGTTGTGCTAAGAGAACATGGAAACAAGATTTTAAGAACCGAGACAAGTGATATGGTGTAATTCTAACCTACAAAAACAAAACGTACTGAATGTGGAAGTAAACAAACTATTAACGGAAATATCTTAATTAAAACAATTAATACATGAAAAAGGGGAATTAAATCGCGTACTAAATGAAAATTATAATCTTTTAACATTCAATATCCAAACATTAGAAGAAAAACAAAAAGAACCCCCACAATCCTTTTCAAATATAGTGACGACAAATACAAGACCCTAAAATGCAACAAAATATGTGCTTATTTTACACAAAAATCAAGATAAACCATAGAATTATAAAGCATTAACAGACGCGAGAAAAGGATATCCCTATATGAAAATGATGGGAGTGATCAAGAAGACAGTAGCTGGTCGAAATCCATAGAGAAAAGGAGAAAAAAGCAGATAGGTCAAGCAGAAACTGTTCCTGGGACCAATTTTGAAGGAAAATCTAAAAAGTGTGGTATATATACTGCGTACAAAAAGATGTAATAGAAGAAGTAATAAAGGCATGACTAGAGAAGAAAATACTTGACAACACAGAAGAAGTAATAGTGAAAGACTTACAATCTGAAAAAAACTAGTCACACGAGTTTTGTAGTTGCACTAGATATTAAATATAAGAATATGTTCTATGACCATGATTTCTGGCCTAAAAAAAAGCCTATAAAAGGTTCGATTTTAAAATACGTAGTAAGTATTGAGGTTCTTTTTTATAGTTCCATCTAACCAAGAGCTATCCAACAATTACTTAGGCAGTAAATATAACAAGGGCAGTAATATCACCAGCTTAAGTATCATACAACAAAATATGAAGTAGCTGTGTAACCAGAATAGGAAATATGCTACAAAACAATCCAGGATGTATTTTCCTCTGCATATCAGAACACTGAAAGAGTGAGTATCAATGCTTGGAATCAATAACTTCAATCTAATATTGGCCTACTGCAAAGAAAAACGTAAACATGTTGGTTAAGCAATCCTTATTTCCAATATTAAAACTGCTAAAAAACATATAAAAAGGACCTTTTTATCAATAATGTCTTCATTCCATTTAATCCCCACAATATTAAAAAAAATACAAGAATAACCTTGAAATTTGGAAGCTATATAGATAATATTTTTACGAATTATACTTTTATTGAGAATACAATAGTTTTAAATGCTTTTATTTCTAATCACACTGCACAAAAGACTACATTAAAGTTCCAAATTAAATAATAATGAATATTGTTGAAAGAGGATTTTTTTAACAAAATAATAAAGCAGATTTCTAACTTGCCTTAAAACAACAATTATAGAATGAACTTTTTTAGATCTTCAAAATGTAAAGGAACAGATTTCCATTTCATTAAGCTATTTCGTTTAAGTACGCTTTAAATATCAAAAACTAACACTGCATACAGGAAAATATTGTAATTAGAGAACGCAAAAGTAGACTGGACTTACTGCTCATTTTTTTAAATAAGTTTACTCATTTTAAGGAATCCTATAAAAACACTAAAAAAGAATATGAAAAATGACTAGAAACAACCCAGATAACAAAAACAAATGCAAGTGGGGTAAATGCCATGAAGTACTAGGTAAACAGAAAGCAATTTTTCTGAATTGCTAAATGGAGAAACCAAATGAATATAACACTTTTTGTATCAGAAATTGTAACGAACTTAGTAGGGAACATTGATGATATTACTTTTGTATGTAATTTAAGGAACAATTCCGTTATGATTTGATGATGAAATGATAAAATTCCAACTTATATTGTTAAACTAAGCATAATTAATACAAAGAATGTATTATCTTTTATACCAATTTTTAAGAAAGGAGACCCTGTAACCCAAGAAAACTACGGGCTATTAAGTTTATTACCCAGTTTTTCCTAGGTATTTGAGTTAGCTTTTTGTCATAGTTTATTGTTATTTTCATGTAAGTGTAATCTTTTTAGCAAAAACCAGCATGGTTGCTTATTGGCTAGATCTACACAAACGGCCATATATGACATTCTTCAAAGTATCGTAGACTCGGTGGAAGACAATAAATTATAAGATTTTTATTACTAAAATTAGAGGCATATACCATATGTCAGGCATATGGTATACGCCACAACTCAAAAAAATTGATCAAACCCATCAAACTTGATGGCAGCAGAAAGTATCTGTAAATAGGGGGCAGAAGGCTGAATCAAGTACTTTGGAGAAGGATACTGGCATACTGCAAAATAGTATACTTTGGCCAATCATATTTTTAGTATATATCAATGGTATTGAAACATTATAAGAAAAAATAATACAAAAATAACCAGTTATGCTGACAATACAAATTTACTAGTAGATAATAAATCGGTTACATAAACCATGATTTTAGGTAGTAGTTGATTTTTAAGCGTCAAAAAATGGTTTTCAACAAACTTATGAAAAACTAATACTATCATGTTCAGGTATAAGCAATCTAAAATTATCAAACCGGAAGTTATTAATCTGGATAAAGTGCGGGACACGAAAGAAAACCGGGCAGTCCTTAAAATAAAGGTTCATAGTCTTAAGCAAGCAGAAAAGTAAAATTTGTGTACGCAAATAAATTTTATGTTATTTTATTTATTGTAATAGTTTGCCGCTTCACCTATAAAGTGCGCCAGCTAAGCGGTACGGAAAATTAATCGAGGATTTAGTAAATTTCGCACTGGTCCACTTGTAATTGGGATGTGCCTAGAGTCTCCATGCACTTGCCGCTAGAAGGTTCTAGCTATTTCCAGTGGCGCCTATACATTTCGAGCATTTGTTTTCATTTCTATATAAATGCGTTGCGTTGAATTTGAATTATTATTTCGAAGTAACGATGGCGAGTAAAAGAGGAAAAACAATTCAAGCGGTGCACGTGAAGTTATTGCGAGCGTTATAGAGGCCTGTATTAGAGAAGCTAAAAATAATAGTTTGACTATTCCAATTCAAAATCGAACAGAACGCGCTGTATTTTACACTGGTGTTTCAGAAAGTAGTGTAAGAAAAATTCAAAGAGAACGTAATGATCGTTCATGTTTTACTTCACCTTTAAAATCTCCTGGTAAAAAAAGACCCCGATTATCATACAAAGATAAAATTGACGATGGGGATTTTCAAGTAATTCGACGAACTATAGAGGATTTTAATATAAACTTGAAGAAGGTTCCGACCTGCAAACCCCTACTTAGTGCAGTAAAGAACCAAATAGATTTTCCATACGGATATATGGGTTGCTCGAGAAGCTTCTACCTAACGTTCCTCCCAAATCAGTCGAGGTAATGGATAATGCGTCTTATCATTCTCACGTAGAAGATAAACTGCCAACTAAATACTCTACAAAAGTTCATATGATATCGTGGCTTAAATCGAACAATCTTGTATGTGATCCAACATGGAGAAAATATCAATTATATGAAGTAATATCAGCCAACAAGCCAAGAGAAAAAAAGTATAAAATTGACGGTCTTTTACGTAACTTCGGTCATACACCTTTAAGGCTGCCTCCATACATGTGCGACCTCAACCCTATTGAACTTGCACGGGCAGGAGTAAAAAAATATATTCGAGAGCGCAACACCGGTGAACTTTCAATTAAAGATTTAAATAAAACAACATTAGAAGCGATCAATATCGGCTGAAAATTGGAAATCGTATATTAAACATGTTCGTCTATTGAAGATAAATACTGGGAAGTAGATGGCAAAATTGAAACGGTTATTGATGCTTTAGTTATCACACTGGGATCTTCAAGTAGTGACGACGAAACCTCATCACTTTCAGAGGAAGACAACGATTTAGAAGAAGTTTTTTTTTCATATATTTTGTAAAATTGTTCATAAAGTAGCTGTCAATAAACTGCTTCAAAACAATTAATTTTCTGTTCAATACCGTGTGTCAAAAAATATCATTGCAATTAATATTTTAAAAACTACAGAACTCATATTTTTCCAAAATTAACACATCAATGTATTATGAACAAGATTTATCAAAATTTTAACTTATGCAGTTCGACTTTGGGCTATTCGGGTATGCCAAAAGTGACCGTTTGTCTCCGTCTGTCATATTACTTTGTAGAGGGGGCGTCATTGTGAAGTATTATACAGGGCGTTTCCTAATTGCGTGCTAATGTTTAAGGGGGGTGATCCTTGGACCTTTTTAAGAAAAAAGTTTAATTTGAACCTAAAAGTCTTAACTTTGGAGATACAGGGTTTTAAAAACCATTTTTTTTTTAATCCTAATGATGCTATTATAGATAAATAACTGTGAAATTTGATACACGTCTTTTATGCATAAAAGGGCATTTTTTATTAACCATCAATTTTTGAAATTTCTACCAGTGGCGTGAATATGTAATTAACCTGGGTAAATCCGTATGCTCCTTAATGCATAGAAGACGTTATCAAATTTCATGCAGTTATCTACAATAGCATCAGAATTGGGATGAAAAAAAAAATATTTTCTTTTTAAACTTTACCATCCTGTATCTCAAAAGTTAAGACTTTTAGGATATAAAAACATCCGCTATAACATCAGCACGCAATTAGGAAACGCCCTGTATAGTACTTCACAATGACGGCCCCTATATAAAGTAATATAACAAACGGAGACAGACGGCCACTTTTGCCATACCCGAGTAGCCCAAAGTCAAACTGCATAAATTCAAATCTTGATAAATCTCGTTCACTGGATCTGATGCTGGCTGCCCTTGAAAAATCTGGACTTGTAAATCGTGTATCACTATACTGGGTGGTCCAATAATAGTGAACGTAGGCAGTAGCCCGGGAACCGTTAATGACAGAACTCAAGAAAAAAAATATATATATAGGTAAATCGATCAAGAAAAATCAAAATTAAATCATTTTCAAATTCGAAAGTTCGCCGTTTTTGCAACACAAAAGAGATATAGAAGTGCGGTACACGAAAGAAAACAGAAAAATATAGATAAAGGTTCAGTAGGCATAGTTACATTTTTTAATTATCTGAAGCGTATAGTCAAAAATGAGTGCCATATTATTTAAAGAACGATGGGACACCACTGATTTAAAGAGATTTCTTGGCCGACCTTCCTAAACCGATTGACTCCGCCCGGTTTTCTTTCGTGTCTCGCACTTTAACAGGGATGTAAATATTAGTACGATGCAAATTCTTAGGAATTATCCTAAATGTATTTTTAATGGAGTAACCAGATGACTATGAGTGTAAAAAATTAAACAAAATATCTTATGGTATGAGAATCATATACAAGTAATCAAATTTTAAATCCTTTGTTGTTGTTCGTTGTTCATACGACTAACATCAAGATAAAACCGCTTCACGTATTTGCCGTTTTCGTATGATTTTAAATTACTATTATATATGTGTTTGGTGTCATTTTAATTGTAAAATTGTGTAGTATTGTGAATGCAGATCTATTTTTATGTATAAATTGCAGTTGCGGGGGAACAGTTGAAAAACCATAAAATTGCTAAAGGTTTAAAAATTGGACTTATTACAACAAAACTGCAAACAAGCAATCTGATAATTCGCCTGTTATCTCTTAAAATAGTTTCCAATATTTATTTACTGTTAGGAATCACCCTTTTTTTTTGCTGATTTTGGATGCTCAATGAACTGATAGTAAAAAGGTGTAAATAGACCATTTTTTTTTTGTGTGGAGGTTCAATTCATTACATTTTTGTTGTAATTCTAAAAATAAAAAAAATTACTGAATTAATTAATTTAAAATGTCTAATTTAATATGCAAATGACATTTATATGTGTGTTTAAAATAAAAATGAACCGGGTCTAAACTGTGATAATTGTAAAAATGCATTTTGTAAAACTTGTGAAAATAAGCAAAAGAAGCACATGCTGTTTTGTCACTTAAAAGAGAACCATTTTTTTTTTGTGAAGAATCTGAACTTTCAAGAATGTGGCAAAAATAAAAAAAATTTTGAATTAATTAATCAAAAAATCAAATGCAAAAGACATTTATATTGAGAATTTAGAAATAAAATATGAAACCACCACTAAAGGACTTGACAGGAAATGAAAATCTTTTAATGGAAATTTCACATTTTAAGACTTAAAAGAAGATAAAATTTTTGAAGAATCTGTTTATGTGGCCAAAAAATGACTTTCTGTCTATTAATCAACAAAAATATGTTAACGGTTAAATCATAGAGGCATTGACAAAAGATCTTTTAATGGAAATTTCAAACTTATGTCAGTGAATTAAAGCAAGTGAAGTTTTGGTTGTTTTGTACTCGTGATAACCAAAGTAATATTATCCATATGGATCATTTATCGAATCCTGCAGAACATGCTCAAGGAACAGTAGCTGATAGTCTCATTCACCATAACGATTATATTTTAAATAAAAAACCTTTTGAAACTAGAACCTCAAATAGGAGTAAGATTGTTTTTCTTTGTGACCAATGTGGTCACAAAATACGAGAAAGCTGCAAACAATTTGAGGTGCAAACAATTATCAAGCCATATGCAAGTTTTGACAATGTAGTGGGCAATGCTGAGGCTTTAACAAAGGATCTTAATTTTGATGATTATGTAATTATTTTAACGGGTTTTAATGACTTAAAAAAAAATAAATCTTATTCTTTCAAAAAATATAATGATATATTTAGTTCTCTCAGCCATGCCAATATTATATTAATTTCAATTCCTTTTTTAAATAATAATACTAGAATTAATAATGATATTTTTAAATATAATAATAAATTGCACAATTTTGTGTTAAAATTGAATCAGTACTCACAGGGTAACATATCCTTCTTGGACTTTAATGACACTCGGGGTCTACCAATGGGTAAAAAAAGCTTTACATATAATTTGATTACCATTATTGATTCTCCCAAAAGAGGTTCTAATTTGTTATTTGTAAAATTAACTGAGGCAATTCAGGAAAACTACATTTTGGACAGCAGTGACAAAGCTTCCCAGTCAACTTTAAACATTTATTCTCAGGAAACTTTTTTACCAAAATTGGAGACAGTTGTCTCACTTTAATGTCTTTGAATGTCCAGTCTATTAGGTCGAAGCTTGATGAATTGTTTGTATTTCTGGGTTGTCTTAATTATCCTAGTATAGTATTTTTGTGTGAACACTGGCTAAAAGGCAATGAATCAATCTTTCTGCCAGGCTATTTTGTTATTGACAAATACTGTCGTTCTGAGTATAGTCACGGCGGCACTATTATCTTTGTTAACGAGCAATTATTTAATTCCGGTGATTTAGAACGTGTCACAACATTTGATACTTTGCTTGAGGAGAAAGTATTAGAATTTTCCACTATTTTCTCGTCAAAGTTAAATTTATGTATTTTTGGTCTCTATAGAGCGCCATCCAGTAATTTTAATTACTTCTTACTTAAGCTGGAAACTGTACTTTCCCAATTCCCTGTTAACGCTCGTATCATTGTATGTGGTGACTTTAATGTGAATTATCTAGCCTCCTGTAATAATAACAGCCAACATTTGAATTATCTGTTGCTCTCTTATAATTTAAAAATGCATGTTACATATCCAACAAGAATAACCTTACACTATGCAACTTTGATTGATTATGTTTGTTCAAATTTTGTATCAGGTGACTTTGATTGTAAGGTTGTCAGTGCTGCTGTTTCAGACCATGAAGCTACTTTGTGTACATCTAAGTTAATGAATAGGCATAGTAGGAAGGGCAGACTTTTTTCTAAAAAAAACTATGACAGATTTGTATGTTTATATCGTGGTGCTTGTTGGCAAAGTGTACTCAATTCTGAGGATCCACTGCAGCTTTTTCATACCAGACTTGTTCAGATTTTCAATAAAGCTTTTCCTATTGTAAATATAAAGATAAAAAATAAAAAACCTTGGGTGACACAAGGCATTAAAATTTCATCAAAAACTTACGATGCTTACATTACCTTAGAAAGTTCTATATTTACAATCACAGCTACTGTGAGTATTTTAATGAGTACCGTAACATCTACAATTAAAGCTGCACAACAATGCTATTATAGAGGCAGACTAGAAAAGTCTAAAAACAAACTGAAGGAATCATGGAAAATGGTAAATGAACTCCATGAAAAAAATAATTGCCATCATGCTGGTACGAAAGTATCATCAGAGAGCCTTAATGAATTTTATTGTTCTATAGCAGCTAGTTTGGCTAATAAAATAGTTAACAAACCTAATCACAATTTCTATATGAATAATCATAAAGTTTTGCATTCCTTCTTTTTGGAGCCTACAACTCCAATTGAATTAAAGGAAATATTTACTCAAGTAAAAAATAAAAATTCTTCGGGCTAGAACGGAGTGCCGGTGAAAATATTTTTGGAACTTCCATGTAATGTGTTAAATGTTTTATCTGAGGTTATCAATGTGTCTTTTGTGCCGGGTGTGTTCCCCTGTTGCCTAAAAAAAGCTAATATTATACCTCTGCTTAAAGGTGGAGATACTACTTTAATATCAAATTACCGACCCATTGCCCTTTTGCCAACATTATCAAAGATTGTCGAGAAACAAGAAACGTATGATCACTTTTATGGAAAAGCACAAGATTCTGATTACAGCGCAATTCGGTTTTCAGCCGAGAAAAAATACAACTGAAGCAATTTTCTCCATTCTGGAATCTCTTTACTTGTGTCTGAACGATAAGGAATCAGCTGCTGCAGTTTTCTACGACTTGTCCAAAGCTTTCCACTGAGTCAATAACATTATTTTGGAAAAATTACAAATTTATGGTTTTAGAGGCAATTGTCTGAAATGGTTTGAATCATATCTAACCAACAGAGTTCAATGTGTTTCACATGATGGCTGCACTTCTAGCCAGAAAACAATCACTTGTGGTGTGCCTCAAGGGTCAGTTTTGGGGCCTGTTTTATTTTCATTATATATTAATGATATAGTTAGTTTGGACATAGCAGGTAAATTCACCTTGTTTACCGACGATGCCACTGTGTTGTGGCATAATAGTGATCATAATAAACTTAGCTATTTGATTACTTCTGATTTAATAAAGATTAAACAATGGTGCGATGCCAATTACTTGACCCTTAACGTTGACAAAACCCGTGTGATGTCGTTTAAGTGTCATCTAAGTGATGTGATTCTTGAAAGCAAATCCTTAAAAAAATTAAAGGAAAATAAATTCTTGGGTATTTGGCTTGACAATGACCTACAGTTTGCAGCCCATATAATTGAATTATGTCCTAAGTTCGCATCTGGTTGTTATGCTTTGAGAGTTATTAGCAACCAGCTTGACCCTTCAATTGCCAGAACTGCTTATTTTGCTCTCATAGAATCCCATCTAAGGTATGGTGTGTGTTTTTGGGGATCATGCACAGAGCAGCCCTTTGATAGTGTGTTTGTGTTGCAGAAAAGAGCAATAAGATATTTATGTAAAGCTAATGTCCAGGACTTATAAACCATTATTTGTATGTGATAAAATTTTAACGCTAGCATGTATTTTATCCTTGAGACCTCATGTCTTATGCACAAGAAATTTAAAACTGAAATTAATTCCTCCCCAGAAAGAGTTTCTCGTCGTTCCAACAGTATTCCACTGCCTATTCCGCGCTCAGCTCAAGCAAAAAAATCTGTAATATATAATAGCAAAGCCATTTTTAATGATTTGCCAGTGAGCATCAGGCAGATACAGAGTGAATGCCTTTTTACAAACAAACTTAAATCATTTTTAATTGATAAGCCCTTCTATAGTGTGTCAGAGTTTTTCCAAAAACATTTTAATTGATTTTATTATTAAATCTTCAAAAAATTTTTTTTTCTTTTAATTTTGTGATGTATTTTAACATATTTACAATTTTATTTCTTGTCAAATTTATGTATTGTTTATTTTTACTTTATTTATTCATTTATTTACGTTTGTATTAGTTCATTTTTACATTTATGTTAATTGACATTTAGTTTTTTCATATAATTTTAATTATTTATATTGGTCCCCATTATTTGGGTGCTTAATTATTTGAGTGTTTATTTTTTTTCTTTTTTCTTTTTGGAAATTTATTATGAACCAACTAAAAGCTTGCTTCTTGTATGTTATTTTGTGTTATTGTATTTTTTTTAGGCAAATAATTTGTTGTTCTTTTAAAATTGTATTTTGTTTCTCAATTTTGTCAATAAGTTTTACTTCTGACAATATAGCATGTTTTGAATTTGAATTTGAACTTAAAACTCAAAATTTGAATATTTTTTGAGGAAGCAGCCTATTTTTATTATTATTAGAGTAATGAATAAAATGGGGTATCTTACCTCATGTAGGAGTGTTTTTACATAGAATAAAACACTCACTATGTATGTTCCCTATATATATGAATGTCTTAAGATTAAAAGTTTAATGATTCTAAAGCCTTATTGTATAAATGATTACTTTGATATTTGTCTTTGATTTAACTGTCTTGTTCTTTGAAATAAAAAAATTGTTATTCTTATATCATTAATAAGTATCATATATTTATACATAATTTTTGAACCTATTACTTATTTTGTAATAATGAGGTTACACTTAACCTTACTAAACTAAAACTAAAATATACTGTATTATCAACTCAACATATTTATAGCTCCACTACAAAAAAAGATATTCTAAATTCTAGGATAAACTGTTTGCATTTATGCTTAAGGAAGATTTTATTAATGTGCTTTAATTTTGCTTATATCACAAATAAGATTACATTAGATCAAAGGACAACCAGTAAACACAACTAAAACAAACAATATAGCTAAGACTAGGTTTTGAGATGGTCAAATAGATTGTAAATATTATTTTTTATTGATAATAAAATAATCATTACTAATACTATAAAAATATAATAAAAGTTCTATAACAAAATTAATGATAATCATTATTCTATTCTAGAGTTGGATTAATTGATTCGTAAATAATAATAATAAAAGTTTTTTCTTCAGTAAAAATAAATAACTTACCGATTCATCTACTACCATGTGAATACCAGTTCCACCTGCTGGATATATGAAATGTTGTAGGGGTGTTGGTCTATAATCTGTGTAAACCACATGACAGGGTTGTTGATGTAAATGGGAAACCCATTCAACGAACTGTCTGGCATTTGGAATTGTGGCCGACAAAAACACAAAATGAACATTATGGGGCAATAAAATAAGAGTTTCTTCCCACACTACTCCTCTTTCCTTGTCACGCATGTAATGAATTTCGTCGAATATGACCCAACCAACTTCTCTCATTATTTCAGATCCCCTGTAGAGCATGTTTCTTAGAATCTAAAAATTAAAATAACAAAGTAAAACTTTGTTTTAATTAATATCAGCGATCATGTTATAATGAAATGTCTTTAATTTTATAATGCTGATAAATAAAATGGGACTTAAAAACTTGTTACTACGACGCCATAGACAATTTTTACAACAAAGCCAAATTTTTTATTTTATTATTCTGTCGCGTAACTTTGTTCTCTTAGATTGTCTCTTACAAATGAACATAGGAAAACGTATTTTGTAATGTTCGGGCACTGTAACCTTTAAATTAATTACTCAATTAATTCAATTGCAAAATATTATCTAGGAAACCAAAAAGTTGCAGAACAGAATTTGTTTTTGTTGTAGAAATGTCCAGAAGACGTCGTTGTGAAAAGTTCGGGAATGTTAAAGGGGTCACAGCCCGAAAAAAATAATACCCCGAATATTTTTCTGAAACATAATGAATTGATTCATTGACACTAGTCAAAGCATATGTACCAAATTTATATTCACATTTATATTTGGCTAAATCGTTTAATTTTGACGTCTAGATTCTACAGCTACACTACCAAGCATCATGTATATTTTTTTATTATAGTGAGATTTATAATATCAGTTTTTTTTAATTTTATTGACGTCAGTGTGCCGAGTTGACTAATATTCCTATTATATTTTTTATATATTTTATCGTTTTATCTATTGTATCGTAAATTATATTCTATTATCCTATAGGCGATTTAGTTCGATATTTATTTTTTGTCAATGAGCTTGTTTTCGAGATAATAAAACTGTTTTTGAGTTTTAGTTTTCTAACATTAATCTTGAGTCTTTTTCATCAACTTCAAAAAAAGGAGGCTGTGTTTCCATACTGTATATGTGAATGTCCGCGATTTACTCTAAAACTAATTAACATTTTTAAATGTAGTTTTCACGATGTTGTAGAGTAACATCCCTGGGTGATTTTACTACAGAAAACTGCTAAATTATAAGGGGCATGCTCAATAATAGAAAACGTGAATATCGTACAAACTGATTAAATTAATGGTATGAAAAGTACTCTTAATGATTATATAAAGAATGAAATTGTGTTGGTAAATACATAACATATTAAAAAAGAGCATTTCAAGTAAAAAAAAACAATCAATTTAAAAAATCGTGACATTTTTACCTTGTTAGTTCTATTAAGAATTAGTGCAAAATATATAAAAATTCTTAAGTACATATTCAATTTATTTATAAAAATTAAAAATAAGTTTAAAAACAAGAATAAAAAACAAAAATAATGAAATAAAACTGAAAATAGCACTGAAAAGTAAAAAAATAACATTTTGAACAAATTCAAAAATTTGCCATATGAATCCTTTACGTCTTTAAAAAATATGACTACTAAAGTAGAACAGCTAATATGAAATACATGGCTCTCTTTAGTACAAAGTAATCAAATAGTAGTCAACACTCCAATTTTTAAGGTGATTTAAAGCACTATTTCTTTACTTTTCATTGTTTGATCAAGTTTTTAAGTATTTTCACTCTTTTTTTTAGTCAACTGATCATTATTCAGCAGTCTTTTTTGTTTTTTTTTTCTTAATTTTGGTGAATTTTAATAAATGGAGTTCCCATTAAATTAATAAGTATTATTTTAAAGTGCTAACTTCAGTTTTTTGTTTATATGTTTTTAATATTTGTCTAATATTACTGAATATTTGTTATGGATTAAATACTGAGGTCAGGACTTCTCAACCAGTAAAGAGATCATAAGGCCCTCATATGAATTCGACTTAAATCAACTCATCTATTCATTCGAATTACTGTAATTTATTGTTTAGTCAGTTGGTATTTCCTTTTGGGTCTTCCCAACAAAAGGGGGCATATATATATATATATATATATATATATATATATATATATATATATATATATATTTTATAGTCCGAGTAGGCTCAAAGCAAAAAAGGTTGGGTATCCTGACTTAGTTGAAGGTGAAGAATGATTTAAAATAAATATACACCGAAAAAAGACTTGGCCAAACAGAAATGTCCTGTAAAACAAAATAAATCATTGGAACTTTATTATTATGGTAGTATACCACCCTCCTGATGGGAATTTTAATTTAATATACTTATAAAGCTGAATGTCAGTATATTGGTCCAGAAAAGAAAAAAATCTAAAATTCCCTAATTTCTAACCCCTGGGCAACTTTCAGAGCAAATTCAACTGTAAAAATGATTCTATACAAAATGTTGCATGCGTAAATGAATTGCCCTCAGGTCTGGACGACTACTGAGACGACCGGCACGGACAAAACGCCGACCCCACGCCGCCCGCCGCATTCCATTAAGTAACGGTATCCACTTGAGAATTACGGCTTTGTAGTCCCATATTATTGAGGATCCAGTTATAACCCCTGCTGCACGAAAGGTAGAAATATATTTATTCCTCATATTCCAATAATTCCTAGCCACTATCTCTTTGAATCAAAATTCTCTCTAAGATTATGCTTTCCATGACAAATAATAGGTGTCAAGGGCAAACTCTGTGCATTGTTGGAAATGTTCAACACAGACTTTACTTTTTTGTTGCTCTAATGTATGTGCTTCAGCCCCAAAAGAGCAAATAAGAAATGTTGAAACGTCCGCATATCTCTCTTATAACAATATTTTTTGACAGAAATGAAACCAAATGAATGCTCGAGAAATCCATCATTTTTTCTCTGAACGCTTCTTTCGCGTATTTTTTGAAGATCTAGTAAAAACCATTAACATGGAAAAAGCCAATTAAATGAGCTATCTGTCTACCAAAGAGTTTTTTAGAAGAATGGCCGCATAAGCCCACAATCTTCAACAACTTGTCTTCCTATAAACAAAAATTCGTATCGCTGAAAACATGGACCAAATCGTGGACCAATATCGTATCAAAATGCGATCGGCCTAGCAATTACAGGTCCAGAGTTGTTAACCGATAAGAGGAGGCAATAGATAAAAAGTGTAAAAATAAAAAAAATGTTTAGTTCAAGATTTCGCTCTCCTTATAAAAAGAAAATCGATAGGTGAGTTGCGGCTTTTTAAGATATTTGAAAGTAGATTAAGAAAAAAATGCACGTTTATACGAGACGTTTCGTCTTGGAGAAAAACGAAATTAATAATCGAAATTTTAGCAAAAAAACATTTTTCGACTTTTCGAACATTTTCAAAATAATTCAAGATTTTCGAAACAAATGCCCTTTTAAGATTATGGTCTCCGTCTCCGTCGAAGGGTTTTTTACCGAACGCACTGCTGAGACGCCCAAAGGTTATGATGTAAGCCACCTTTAAATTTTTTTTCCAAAATAAAGTTGACAGCGACCCGCCGATCGCGCCCAAAACATTAGGGACCTAGATCCGATAGCGAAACATCCCTCCTAAAAGTTTCGTAGATGTAACGTAATCCGTAATAGTTTAGAGTTCTTCCGTCTCACTGCGGCGCAGTACCCAGAGCCCTCGCCGTCAAAGTTGTTGTCGTCATATACCCCCGGGGTCTAGTAAAAACGTACCAAAATTAAATGTATACAACGGTTTCGAAACGACGACTATGTAAAGGTAGATTTCTCGATACTTTGCCGATGTGAATAATTTCCGTTCCAATCTGTTATAACAAAGGTTATGCACAATAGAAAAGTATTCCAGGCATAGACTTACGTAGGTACAATACAATATTCTAAGTGTGTATGCAGAGAAATCTTTAGTGAGGCGCAGTACAAACCCAAGTTCACGAAAAGGGTTAGATACAATTTTGTTAATGTGAAATATATAATTTAAATATGAGTCTAGAAACACACCAAGATCCTGCACCTGGTCAGACCTGATCAGTCTTTCGTCACCAAGAGAATATGAGGATCACAGGATTTTGAAAGATTACTAAACATTTACCTGCATTCAAGTGTAATTCATAATAGGAATTTTGTGTCAATTCTAGCTGAGGCTTTGGTCACCCCTTGTTCCTGGACACTAACCATATTTTCCAATATTTTATTTTTTTAATTAGATAATCAATTTTTGTAGCAGTAATAATACTTAATATTCACAAATCTTGCCTCGAACTACAGGCGTTATCGCGTCCCAAATGAATTATAAAACAAAGCATGAAATAGTAAAAATCCATTTGTAAACATATAGAGTGTCACTTTTAAACAAAAACCATTATTGAAAATATGTTGTTGTTCACAGATCACTAGGCCGAATTTTGATTGTCAATCGTACTCGTCTATAAAAAAAAACACCCATGCGCAAAAACCAATTTTTAAAATACTTGTTTATTTATTAAAAAATAAGGTAACAAATGTCATACATATTGTAATAACTTGTGATGTTTTATTTTAATTTATTTCCTTAAGTATATGATATAACTAATAAGGATTGCAATGGAAAACTTTACCTCTGTAGTCATAATAAGACATGATGCGGTAGGATTAATTGTCACATCTCCGGTCACCAGACCAACATCTTTAAACTCCTCAAGAAATTCCCGATATTTCTGATTTGATAAAGCTTTAATAGGGGTAGTATAAATAACTCTTTGTTTGTTTTTTAATGATTTGGCAACTGCATATCTAAAAAACAAAAAATACTGCTTTAAATTCTTCATTTAAGAGTAGGTACAATACTATTTAACGAGACTATGATGCCTATATACTCTACCCTGGGGAATATTATAGCAAACATTTAAATTTCTGGAAAGAGTTTGGTCTATTCACACAACTATTTTATAGCGTTAAAATGTCTTCTGGTCGCCATATAATTTTCATATGTTCATGTATGCCTACTAGGGGTATTGGAAAAGTAATTAATCATTATAAGAGTACTTGGTACATTTTGATTACTTCAGTGTCAGCTAGAGGCTACCAGTGTAATCAAAAGTATGATTTTACAGTGTCATGACACAAGTACATTGGAAAAAAATATACAGTTAAAAAGTATGTGCATCTTTTGATTTTTATGGTTTTAATTATATTTATTAGTGATCTGGCATCCGTAATTCGTAAGTAATTCAGAAGTTAATGTCATATTATTTATCATATGAC